>CAJNDT010002269.1:566210-881387 GCA_905221615.1 Symbiodinium sp. CCMP2592 | reverse complement strand
TCCGTGAAACCCACCACTACAACCAAGACCTTACAGAGCAGGATGTGCTGGAGCTTATCCCTCGAGGATTAGGGCAAGTGAAAGTTTCGGGGGACATGTGGTTATGCTGCTTGCACTGCCGGAAGCACAACAGGCAGGTGCAATTCAGCACTAGCCACGGCCTTAAGAACCACTTTGTCACTCAGAAGCACAACCCGGCACTCAGTGCCACGCCCGCCGGACCCCCACACTCCTCCCCCTCCTCCTCCCCCCAAGCTCCCACAGGAAATCCCTCTTCCAGCAGTACCAGGACCAAAGGTATAGACAAAGCAGCCGGCTTCGAGCCGCCACCCTCCCCCCCCGTGCCCTTTCACTTCCTCAGCAGCTGAAAAGGCGGCTTTCAAAGCAGGCCAAGCAGAGACACCGAAGGCGGCCGCGCTTCCGGTTAAGGCCCCACCGCCCATGGTGGCCACCCAATGCCCCCCGCCTTCTTCATCCTCGGCAGCACCAGCTCCCCCTCTTCCCCCGATCCTTCCGCACCCCCCCAAGTCCGTCTCTCCCCCAACCCCCACCACCCAGGCCGCTCCGCGCTCCCACACGCCCCCTCCTCCCTCTTCCCGTCCCCCGTCAGCATATGAGCCTCCGGAATCCAATGCGGAACTCGTCGGCTATGTCCCACAGCCGGCTCCACGGCTGACAGTACGTTACACGCGGCAGGAGCTGGCTCAGCTGCTGAGCTCCCAGTCCCATCAAGACTGGATTCGGGCCTTAGCTTCCATCAACACCCTGGTGGCTCCGGTCATTCTTGGCGGCCTCACCAACCAGGAACAACAGACCCTTTGGTCTACCAGGATGGAAGCACTCCGAGAAGTTCCGCCGCTGTGCTCTGCCATCAAGTCCGTAAGGACGCAAACCGGCCTCACATGGGACACCGCCATGTCGGTGAGGCGGGTCCTCACAAGCGATGGGAAGGTCACCATCGCCACAGGCGCGGGTGACGCCTACCGTGAGCTGGACGCACCAACAAAAGTGCATGGCCTTATCCATGCCTGCTTTAACAAGATGTGGGACGAAAAGGCTTTTCGGCAGCACTTCCCCTCGTGGGTCGAGTTCAATATGATCGCCACCACCATAGTGGCAGTCTACAATGAGACGGCCAAATCAGCTGGACTTCCAGCTCGTGTCTTCCGGGTCAAACCCGACAAAAATGCCTACTCCATCATGAAGATGCGGATACAGCATGACAAGGGGAACGAAGAGGACAAGCGCATGGCCAAACTGGCTGCTGCTGCCCCTAACAAGCGCCCACAGATGCAGGAGGCTGACACAGAGGGCAAGCGGCAGCGCGATGGCCCCTCCTCATCCTCCTCGTCCCAGTGGGCCAGACAGGCACGCTCATCTCAGGATGACGACTGGGACTGGTGGCAGCAGTGGTCCTGGCATGGTTACTCTCAGCAGTGGCCAAAAGGTCATGACCAGTGAGGGCGGTAATATGTCACAGACTCTATGATCCCTTATGTCACAGACTCAGGGAATTCGGCACTCTTCCGACGCCTAGCACATCTCTTCGGAAGAATGTGAACCGCGTGCTAGCCTCGCTTAAAACAGCACTTTGCGCTTCAGCGAGTTGCCCACATCCTAGCTGCCCAAAGTCTCACGCCACCGGAGTTGCTTCAGGTACCAGCGGTCATCCGCACATGACCCTTACGGCCTTCTGTCTTCAACATGAGTAATCCGTGTGGGACGCCACGAGACGGACACTCCAGGTGGCGGCTTCGTCTGAGGTACGGCCTAATTGTTGAGACAGGTGCACAGATGGACGCGTCTGTTCACACCAAGGTGTCGGAGAAGGAAGCTTTTTGTAGCAGTAGCAGTTGCAGTAGTATGTCAAGTTCGAGCTGATTAGAGAGACCTGAGCGATGCATGCTAGAAGCAGTTTCACGAGTGCACGAGACCAACGGCGCCCGCAAAGCGCAGAGCACGCTCGCGCAGCGTTCAATTGAAAAATAGTTAGTAGTAACATTAGTAGT
Source organism: Symbiodinium sp. CCMP2592 (assembly GCA_905221615.1). Classification (NCBI taxonomy): domain Eukaryota; class Dinophyceae; order Suessiales; family Symbiodiniaceae; genus Symbiodinium; species Symbiodinium sp. CCMP2592. The sequence continues at coordinate 879,378 of CAJNDT010002269.1, read as the reverse complement.
AGTTAGTAGTAGTTAGTAGTAGTAGTAGTAGTAGTAGTAGTAGTAGTAGTAGTAGTAGTAGTAGTAGTAGTAGTAGTAGTAGTAGTAGTAGTAGTAGTAGTAGTAGTAGTAGCAGAAGTAGTGGTAGTGGTAGTGGTAGTGGTAGTGGTAGTGGTAGTGGTAGTGGTAGTGGTAGTGGTAGTGGTAGTGGTAGTGGTAGTGGCAGTGGTAGTGGTAGTGGTAGTGGTACTACACACCTTGTTGCCGTATTTGCACGCGGTGCCTGAGTGGATCTGCGCATTGCTTAGTTCAGGTATGGGCTCGCACTCGCTGATGTTTGGGGACTTTGGTGGGCTAAGTTTAGAGCCCATGTAATTTAACAAAGTTAGGGCTAAGAAATCCAGGTACCCTTAAATCCGGAAACGACTTCTGCATAAAAACATGCGCTGCAAGCAACATTGACAAAATCTGTGGTACCGTCTAAAAAACACGTGTTTCTTAAGCGGTGCTGTCCCTGAAATTCTGAGTAGAAGGCTAGGAACGAAAAAGGATCACAAGGCAGTTCAACATGCTGTAAAACAAACTTGCAAGCAGTACTCGTAAACATGCCACGCTGCAACACATAGATGATGTAAGGCAAGAACCTGATATTGTGCACCCTACTTGCACTTCATCTTGAGATGCCTGCACAAGCAAGAGTTCCATGCATGTGCGTGTGCATGCACATGCACATACACATGTTCTGCATGCTCGCCCAGGCAGACAGACAGGAGCGATGGTGTTGCCTCGTAGACCACGCGCTGTGGTCCGCTAAACCGTCCACTCCTGAGACTCTCGGAAATGTCCCGACAGAGCGGGACACTGAAGCAAAGCTGCTGGTTAGGCTTCAAAGATATCATATCAATAGGCTGTCTCCCCCATCTACAAGAGCTGCGCAGTTGATGCAAGCGAGGTTTCCACTGAAATTTGTGTGCTTGCATGCCTAGGCTCTGGGCTATCACAGCAGTAAAGCTGGCTGGCTGGCCCTTGCAGGTGCAACAGACTTCTGCTTTGAAGCTGGTACTTATTCACGAGAACCTCTGAACACTGCAAGCGAGATACACTGGCCAGGAGCAGGTTACATCGGCAGTGTACCCGTGGTATTCTGCCCCTTAGTTTCCAAAACACACCGACCTGCCTCCGGCTGCCGTCTCAGGCGTCTCTCAGGCTCCAGCCCATGTCAAGCAGTCTCAGGGACCCTGGCTCCACAAGCCTCGGGAGGCCGGAGCCCAGGAGCTCGCCTTCGACTCGCCGTGGTGGCAACGGCTGTCGACTGAGGCGAGGCGCTCAGAGTTTGGCTCGGCAGCGTGGCCGTAGTGGAGGATGGCATTACCTGAACTCACCACGCACAGAGCGCACTGCGTGCCGGAGTCGATGTTGCTTCTCGCGTTTTGAGCCGAGCGGCGCCTGCCCGAGCCGCAGATGCAGCTGTAGCCCACACGGAAGCAGCCGTGGAGGGCGGCCTCGGAGGGCTTCGATCCGTGCGAAGGCCGTAGGCGGGCCACTCCAGCACTCCCGCCTTGTACTTGAAGGTGGCCTCTGCCAGGTGCTCCCGTTGACCACCCTTCACCGCCCGCATGGTCTCAATGTGTGCCTCTGAAGACACGTCATTCGTCCACCTGAACTTCTCATGTGCAGCATGAAACTTTACCTGTGCTGCTCCGAAGCTCAGCACCTATGTTTGCATTGAGCTGGCAGACGTGCTTGCTGCCGTGCATGACATGTTGATCTGAGTAAGTGACACTGCAGGCTATCTCGTGTGCAGCTGCTGCCAACTAGCGCTTCTCAAGTCCCAAGGTGCTGAAGCAGCTTTAGCTCCTCTTCGTCCTTCACCTGCCAACGGGACGTTGTTGCTTCAACGACTGCGACGATCCTGGAACATCGTGGGGAACCCGAAGATCCTGGAACATCGTGGGGAACCGAAAGCTGAGAGCCAGGCTGAGCGAATTTCGTTCAGCTCATCCCACAGCGCACTGCTGCCTGCAAGATGTGGACTCGAGGCTGAGCATGCATTGCGCAAGGAACAAAAACATGGAATCAGTGTTGGCCTTTGCTGTTGAGTTGAAACGTATCCTGCGCGATGCACTCCGAGCACTCATCCCATAGGCGCGAGCATGTTCTCACAGCGCTAGGTAAAATCTGACGACGAAACACCGTGAAAAGACATGTCAATTTGACGTTACTTGTACATCTCGCGTGCAGATGAGTCCTTGCCATCGAAAGTGGGTTCTTCCAGTTGGAGACCGGAGTCCTTGTTGCAATCAGGGTGACCTACATAGAAACCCTGTGCGACTAAACGTACGAGGGTCTCTGTTGGGCGACCCACGGACGAAAAGAAGCTCCTCACAAGCAGGGGGCCGATCTTCCTCTTCATGATCCGCTCTGTCACAGAAGCCGTGGCCTTGGCACCCAAGTCTAGCAGCGTCTGCTGGATCTCATCAGTATGTGCGACCTGGCAGGGTGTTCGTTGCTCCCTACTCTGTCACGGCTCTTGGGAAGCTGTCACCTTCCCAAGAACCGCGAGCCGAGGAAAAACAAGGACCTTTCGGCTTCTTTTGGCCTCCTCGATGCTGTAGGCTTTCTCGAACCAGGCCTTGAAAAAGTTGCAGGCATCACACACTATTTAGGGTACTAATTTAGAGTTTGGGTTGCGGGACCTCTTCACATATTGCCAAGCCCTGCACAAAGCAAGCCCCCACCCCCCCACCACCCATTTGCATGTTGTACGAAGATGCTGCCCAGGCACCGGCGGCTTGATGGGACCGCACCAGGCCTGGTAGATGTTGTCCATCCTGGCAACGTCTTTGGAAGAGGGCTTCCGAGAAAATTGATGCCAGCTCAGTCTATTCTTAGCTGCAAGCTCAGCCCTAACCTCTCCTAAGCACATCCTGTCAGACTATGCACGGGTACACCTGCGCTCCCCGGTCAAGCCTGGGGATAAAGAGCACCGCATGCGCGTCGCGAACACGCAAAGCGGCAAAGCAGTCGGGCTCCTTGCGTCAGGAGCTGACTAGATGAGATGGCTTCTTCCATGTCTTTTTCGCTCTACGTTTTGTGACCTTTGCCCACTTTCCCCAAGACAAGTATATTAGACCCCTCACATCTCTCGTCACAACTGAACTTCACGGACAAGTCCCTCATGCACTCGCCATCTTCCACGACTCAACCAAAGCCTGCCATGTCCGAGACTAAGCTTCCAGTGCAGGACTCCAAAGCTGGGTTTGCTTCACGGAAAGCAAGCTGCCAGCAAGCTGCGTCCCACCTACACACGCATGGTCTGCGAGAGAATGAGGGATGCAAAAGACGGGATGAGTCAATCTTCTCAGTCAGTGGTAAGAGAGGCGTTGGGTGTGCCCAATCCTTGACTCCGAAGAGGTACTGGAAGTTGCTCTCCTGCTTGAAATCCCAGTTGGTGTCCTCGGAAAGGTTGGCTACACATGCTACCACTACATGGGACACGGCCGTGCAGGCAAAAAAGAGTGTGCGCCCAGTCTTGAAGTCGCCAGAGGAGTTCATGCCATGCGGGCCGAGTCTCCGTGTCGTAGACGCTGGCCTCTTTGCCTCCTTGAAGGAAGATCACCGCATCTCTACCGATTTCCGCTCTCTCGCGCAGAACCTGTCACTGGAGAGATCTGACATAGGGCATTGGGCAGGAGAGTCGATCAAGAGCATGTACGCACCAGCACGACTGCTTCTGCAAGCGTTGTGTTCGATGACAAATCGGGATGCGCTGTGACGATTTGCACCTTGAACTCTCCGGCTGCTTTGCGAACTGCGAGAAGATTCCCCGGCTTCTTTTTACACTTCCAACTCGCGTCAGTTCCTGTGTCCTTCTGTCTGGGAGCAGGCTGTTTACTTTCACGGATCCAGAAGCTCTGACCTACCTTTTGCTTCACGGATGCGTGCTCAGGGTCCTGAAGTGCCCCGCCTGGCAAAGCTTCTGCCGGTGAGCGGCATGCATCGCCATGGGAACACGTAGTGTGCCTGTGAAGTGAGTCATATCGGAACTCTATACAGGTTCCCGTACAAGAATCTCTACCTTCCCTGAGCTGCCAAGATTTCACGTCTCTCAAAAAAAGCTTCGCCTGCACCCATGGAGAAGAAGGGCATGCCGTCCCGATCCCAGGAAACCTCGGCCGCGCTCGGCTGCAGGCATCTCGTGGACCCCTTCAGACTTCATACCCTCACTCCCCATTCAAGGGCTGGGCACCCTTGTCCGGGTCAAGACACCAAAGCCCATTTCATGCGATCGATAGCTCATCCAGCTAGGCACGACATAACTAGCATCCCTGCACCAGTCAAGGCCATGGAACTGTTCCTCCCGTGACCATGGGACCGATGCCTGTTCATAGGGAGCATCGGCTGGACGCGGTGAACTGCAACTCCCTCTTTGACCACTTTGAACTCGCAGCTTTCTATCAGCGCTTGCAATGGATAATGGATGGCTATGCCTTCATTTATCTTAAGCTATGCTTACCGTGACCCCGGCGAGCTTCAATACACCAGGGCAGGCTGATTCGCAGTCTGCTGCCTGCTGCCCCGTTGTCCATCTTGGCTTTTTTCGCCGGATGTGCTGCCATGGCCATCGTCGAAACAGCTTGCACCTCTACTGTGCAGAGTGCTCCCTGTAGATACTTGTCCATGACCGTTGGTCTTCGTTAAAGACAGTAGTATACAGGGCATAAGGGCACAGGTGCAGGGCTAACAGTGTCGGTCCTTGGCACGGAGCCTCGCAGCTGCGGTATCTCACTTCTTAGACGCTGACTTCTGTTGAGCTCATGAACGACTCCGTCAGTATCCCCGAACCCCAAGCACAGCCGTTGTGGTCACTCGGTGTCGCGGATAAGATTCTGAACCTGGACCGTGAAGTCCTTGGCGCAAGGATTCAGAGATCCGTGAGGCAGATGTTACCGGAGATCGTCCCCGAGTACGCACATCGATGATTTAGCAGCCGCCCAGCTCTTGACGCCGACGCTGGACGTGTTACACGAATCATGCAACAGTCACGCAGATAAGGATTTCTCCTGGAAACGAGATTATTGGATCCGATCAGCCGGTTGAAGCACTATGCCCTCAACCTGAAACCGAAACACGTGACACGACATGAAGCCACATGGACCCTCAACGAGAAAGGAAGCAGGGAAGGCGTACCGTGGCTGCCGTCAGCACTGTCGAAGAGAAGCTTGCCGCGATGATCTGCAAAGCAGATGCTTCAGCTTCCACTGTCTTCAAACCGCTGCTTCCCCCGACAAACGGCGATCCGGCCTGGTTGATGCTTGGAGGTGTGAACTGGTCCCGGACAGCTGTACACCAAGCTGTTCCAGGCCTGGCCGAAGGATCCAAGCGGGCCATGGCCATGGCCCGACGATCCAGCGAAGACGGCAGCAAGTCTCAGTTGCGGAAACCGTTCAATGTGGCGGCTCCGCTCGTCCAGTTGCAACGTCACGGTCGCCCTGCCAGCAGACGGCTTTCAGACGAAAGCAGGCTTGAAGTGGCATCTGGTGAGACTCCGAGCGCCAGACGTCGTTTCGCTGTTGGAGGCGATTGAGACGACGGTGATGATCGGTGGGGTCAAATCCAACGTGAAGCGGCCTGCAAACCACTGTGCTCCAATGCGATCGCACGTGAGCTGGAATGAAGAAGTTAGACGTTACGTGTAGCATTTGTATTTCTGAACCTGTCGTGCATTCCGCAAAGCTTTCTGATGCATCCGTCTTACCCGTCACCTATCCCCAGCATTCCCCGAGAGTGCTCAGTAGTGCTTGGCGAATCTCGCAAGTCGGCCTAACACAAAACAAATTCGCAGAAATGGAGCCATGGCCTGTCGCTTCAACGAGCACCGGCAAGGCTTCGTTGTTCCTCAGGCGGGCGCGTGGCTCACATCAGTGGAGTGAATTCACAAGCCCACAAGCTGAATTCGCGAGGCTTGACGCAATGAGGCGCAAGCGAAACAGGTGCTGGGTCGATGGTGGTGGCACCCTCCACGAGCTCGTCGTCTTCTGCTGCGCAGTAGACGAAGTACCTACAACAAAGAACGGCGTCCGGCATGTGCTTTGTACACTCCGTGCAAACGTGCAGCGATGCATAAACAAGCGAAGCCACTTGGTTTCCATGGTGAGGCCAGAGACCTTGATGTCGAAGTTTTTGTAAATGTTGTTCCTGACAATATCAATGTTTGATCTCGGACTCGCGGAGAATGCGCCGCAGAAAGCTCTGCACATCGGCATGGGCACTTTTGTGGTCCAAGTCTCCAGTTTGTGACGGTGTTCTTGTAGACGGGCTGGCGCAAGAGGTGCTGTGTAACATCCACACAACAACAGGAAAAACTCAAAGCAGCGAAGCAGGGGGCGAAACCCTGAAGAGTGACAACAAAGCTGGCACCAAACCACGTCAAGGAGAAGGCCTTCTGTCAGAGGGCCTCTGAGCACCCTCAGCCGGAACCCTTCTCTCTGAGGCTGGCACTGCTGTGATAAGTGCGGTGTAAAGTGCAGCATCCACTGTCTGCGTGGTGGTGTAGGCCTTGCAATACCTGCAGCTTCTCTTGCGTCATCGGCCGTGCCAGGCTTGACAGGCTCAAGCAAGAGCCGTTTCTCCGTACTCAAGCACGCCACTCTGGCATGCCTGAATCCCTTAACACAATACTCTCCCGGCGGCGGACGCTGTCCCTGGCTCATCCAGCTGAAGCGTAACGGTGATGGAGGACTCCTCCGTCGACTCCTGGCCACAAGATACGGCAGACTGACATATCGTACAATGTGTATGCTGCCAGATGCTACAGAAAAGGCTGGGTGGTCGATCCCTCTCCGCTCGCAAGAACCAAGCTTCAATTTGCCAGGTGCACCGCTTCCACGAAAGTGATGGTGGGCGGCGTTGTGTCTGGAGTTCTGACCTCACAGTCGTCTGGCTATTGCTCCCCCTGCGGATCATAAGAACAAACGGTTTCAAAATCTGCGCATCGTCTTAGTGGGAGAGGGATCCGGAGGCGCGTTTGACTGTTGTCCCACAAGTCTGAGGGGCCCGCATGCAGGATCTTCCTCAGTCAACCGCGAAAACTTCTCGGGACTGCTATCCTGATGCTCTCGCTGTCTTCGTGTGAAACAATAGACACTTCAACGACTGCATGCCAAGTCGGTTTGACTGTGTACTCCTGCAACCAGCACCTTGTAGAATCACACTGGCTGCTGCTTTCAGAACACGGACATGTCTGCTCACGCTTGTGACTCACGCCCGTGCTCATGTCCTGGTATCACTGCACCATCATCCCCCCCTACCCCATCTGAGCCAATAAGTGCATGCGTGTCATGCTTGCCTATGTTTGCTGCACCCAACCTGCTCAAGCCTGACAGAAAGACCTGCAAACTGCCTCGCCACTGACCCCTTTTACGAAGGCCCCCGAGTGAACTCAGCACCCAAGACTTCTCAGCGAAAGTGGAAGCATGGAGAGTCAGAAGCTCCAAGGTTGCTGCCCTCCTGGCAGGCCCGCCCCGTTGGTGACCGTCGCCGGCGGTGTCCCGCCGAAGGCGGTGTCGACATAGGTTTGGTCCTAGAGGCAGCCGTACAGAGCTCTGGCTCTACCCATGATTCGCGCCACAAAACCTTCGCTTCGAGCATGGCCGGAGGCCGGCCGTCCAGGGTCCTGGTAGTTGTTCCTGGGGTAGGTCGTACACGAGGCACTCGGCGCCTCCAGGGAACGTTCTTTACGACTCCTTCAAGCTCCACCGGCACCCATCTGCTTTGAGCAAGGGAGAGGGAGAGGAGGGCCTGCGCGTAGCAGGAGTACTGAACAGCTTCGTCGCGGCTCCAACCTACGCGGGGCACTGGCATGGACAGATTAGGATTCAATGGGAAAGCGGCGCGGGTCCCTTCTTCCAAACACAAGCCCTCACAGCATACATCGTGGATGCCAGAAGGCGCTGCCAAGGCACAGTAGACGTCGTACAGAGTGCCCCGGTCAAGCAGGTCCAAGCTGACGTCGTTCTGCCAGGACAGTCTGTTCTGGGCAAAACATAATGTTGAGACGTTTTGCCAAAGTCAACACTGCAAAAGCCCAAGCCGCACTCAACTCGGCACAGGCAGCGGGCTGAGGACACCGTCTGCAAAAGAGCGAAGAAGGTCAAAAAGCCAGACCAGACCGGTGCCTCCAACCGCGCCAGGTCGATCGTTGCAGAGAGCCCTGCCCCTCCGGTCTGGTCCGCATAGTAGTCGGCCTGCAGCGGATTTCTTGGGGGGCGTCGAAATGAGCCTCAGCCTGCTGAGATGTTTTGGGACTTGAGATTCAGTCGTAATCATAATCTAGACCCCGACAAGTTGGAAAACGGATTAAGGCCAAATAGTGCTGGAATTCCCTATACATTAGTCTTAAGGATTGAGGATACCGGGTAAGGCGCACCTTGAGGATGCGGTTGACGCTGAGGCTCGTCTCGCCGGAGTCGCTTCGAGTGACACGACAGTAAGCCCTGCAGGCCTTCCAGAGGCAAGGTGGAAGACAGCCAGTGACCGGTTGGGATGCTACTCAATGAGCTCCTGCGATTCCCTCCAGCAGTTGCAGCATGGCATTTGTGCCAGACTCAGACAGCTTGCCCGTCCTCGTTGCACTTGAAGGTAACCTGGATGTTGTTCTCCTGGCGGCGATGTGCAGTTGACCACCCGCCGAAAGTCGAGGCACGAGACCGGCATTGTTCTTTGCCGGGTCCACCGTGGTGCCCTTCGCACCGAGCTCGGTGAAGACAGGAGGCGATTGATCCAGGGTCGTGAGCTGGCCTTCAGTTAACTCAACATGTCCAGCCTACCAGCCTACCAGATGCAGCAGGCAAGCGACCTTCAAGATGCACCGCTGTTCAGCTGACTGAATTTCCAGGACTTTGCTCTATCACCACCATGCCATCAATCAATACATGCCCCAAGCGAGGCCCACACCTATGGCTGGGAAGGTGTTCAGAATCGAAGCCTGAACAGGGGAAAAATTGATCATCTTCTTGCCAGCAGAGAACCATCTAATTAGACCTGTGTCTCATGTGTGGAAGCGACGCACTTCAAATGCAGTAGCACAGCTGCACGGACAAAACTAGCAAAACGATGTGGCCTGTGTCATCTCGTTGACCGTCGGCAGGGTGGAAGCATCAACCGCTGCGCAGTACCTTGCCCAAAGCCCCGACATGGACTCCGGGTAGTGGCTCGTTGCAGTACGTCTAGGTGAGGAGGATGGTGTTCAGGCGGGATTTCAATGCAAAGGCAGCTCTCAACCAAAGTTGTGTTTGAATGTCACTGGCATCAAACAACCTCTCGTCGAAACTGTGGGAAAGCTCGGACGGCGCACGTGTCGTAAAGCGTCAACTCATTCAAGCCAGAGACAACAACCTCCACATTGGTGTTCACTGGACTGTTCGGCCTGCACGTGTCACACGAAAGCAGGGCAGAGGGCGAAGAGGAGCCGAGCTCCAGTGCATGCCTAACGCCGCCGGGTGCTGAGGGCTTGGCGACAGCAGTGGGAAGCCAACGTACGACTGAAAGCCGCCACCAGCAACCTCAGTCATCCAAAGCGCCACTGTCGCGGCTTATCTGAAGTGGTTTAAATGTCTTCGCCCCGCCCCTGGGGCCCGTGGCAGATGCAAAGGTTGGCGTGCCATAGGCTGTTGACGATTGGAAGGAGTTGCAGTACACCTGGGCGCTGCTAGGGTCAAAACAGCTTCCGGGATGACAACACCATGGAAAATTGGCGGCATCGGGGCACGCACTGTTCCTGGCTCGTCCATCTTGACCTTCCAATCGAACAAGCTATTCTGATACTCGTGGCACGAGAGCAAGAGCAGGTGCTCTGAACGAGGCAGAGTGAGATCTCGGAAGAGGTCATTTCATCCCGATGGAAGACCGTCTAGAAAGCTTACACATGTGATCTGAATACAAAGACTGAATGCTCGCTACGGGAGCACTCGACATAAAGGCTGTCGGTTTGGGACTTGCCCAGCCGAACTGGGTTCCATGTCATGTCCCATGCGCCACCTCGATTCGGGTGGCTTGAATAATCATAGTCCCCCCCAGGGCAAGCGAAGCATCCAAAACAGGCTTTCTCGCCCGGGCGCCTTGATCCGGATATCCGAACTGATAGGCGACTCGGCCGAGACGATGGTGAGAACCGGCCTGTTTCGAGGAGCAGAGAACCAGAGGAAGCACAATGAGAATGCAGCACTGCTAGGGCTAAGGCGGAGTTGTGTCCTGAGTGCTCAGGGTGACCACCTGGCGAACAGTCATGTGGTATCAGAAGTGGCCAGTCTGTACTCTGCCCCAAGCTACAATGGATCCGTTCATCTACATGCGCCCCAGGATGCGGCCCTAACCACTGCCACAGGTGCAGAAACAAACACAATGGGTTCTGTAGCTCCGCGCAGTTGATCGCTGCATCGGTTTCATGCCAATCTTCCACACAGAAAACATGCGGACGCACATCACCGGCGACGAACTTCTGGCCGTTGGGAATTTGCGGATAGACATTGTCATCCTCCGCGTAGCACCAAATGTCGTACCTCGGCGCAAACCATGCGAAACATCTAGTCAACATAAATCTTCATTGAAAAGTCTGATAGGCGTGTTGCCAAGACCTTCATGCCCGGACCATGCATCCACTGAAACAGGGGGATTTATTGCCAGGAAACAGCCTGTGTGAGTTAGCCTGAGCCACCGGCAAGGTCTTGGCATCGAGATTCGCCATGGTGACCTCATGTTGCAGAACGTCGAACTCAAGTCAGCCCCGTGCTCTGGCTCAATTCTCGTACGGCAACGACGAGGGCAGCGGTTGAAGTTCTACAATCGCGCAAGCTGGATGCTAAGTCCAATCAAGGTGATGCTTGCCTCTGGCTTCTTGTCTTCGTTGTTGCTGGTTGTGATGGCGGTGAGGATGATGATGACGATGACGATGACGATGCCGATGATGATGATGATGATGATGATGGTGGTGGTGGTGGTGGTGGTGGTGGTGGCGGCGGAAGGAGGAGACACCGATGATGGTCGTCATCATGTCAATAGTCGTGACCATGCTGGCGAGCGGCTCTCCTTGTCACTATCGCTTTTCTTCTTTCGGATGGGATCGGACTGTAAGAAAGAAGACAGGACATCGCGCGTGTTTCGCGTCCGTGTGGGCCGTGTTTGTGTGCTCGGCAGGTCATTGCGGGGGAAAAACGTGCCTGCATTTCGGCCCTACAAGCCTCTGACTCTCACTCACTCACTCTTTCACTCACGCACGAACTCACTCTCTCTTTCTTTCTTTCTGCTGGGCGTAGGGGTCGTTCAGACCCTCAGGCCATTGGCCCGCCCAACCCACCCACTGTGTTAGTGAGCGGTTGGCTTTGGTGTTCTTCCTGAGCGTGGCAAGGAACTACTTAGTGTGCCCCGGGATTTCCTGCAGCGAGCCCCACCCTTTACGCTAAACCGCCCGCGTCCCGGCCTCTTCACCGCGCCCCTATGGCTACATCCCCCGTGCAGGGCTCGCTGGTTTGTTTCCCCCCGGTTGGCACCACTAGTCTGCAGGGTAATGCTGGGAAAGTGCAACCAGCTCGTTGACCATAACAAGTACCCCCAAAAGCCGACTGGTACTCACTCTCTCTCTCGCTCTCTCTCTCGCAATCTCCCCCTGTCCGTATTATCGTCGTCATCGCTGTCGTCGCCGTCATGATCGCGGTCGCGGTTGCGGCGGCAGGAGCAACTGCAACAGCAGCATCAACAACCGTGGTGGCAGTTCGTTGCAGTGGTAATGTCCTGATCGTGGCTGTTGCAGAAGCAGTCGTAGCGATGCATTGCAGCTGTTGTTCTTGCGCTCGTGAGGCAGCTGCAGCTGTTGTGGTCGTGGAGGTTGTGAAAGTGGCGATGGTGCTTTGTTTGCGACGCTGCAGTGAAGGAAGTCCCAGCTTGCGAGACGAGTCTAATCGAGTGCGCTGGGCTCGCCACCGAAGGTTTCGAGCAGATGATACATTTCCATCAAAGGGAACAGTCGAAAAAATCAAACGATTGAAAATGATGTTTAAAGACTACAGGTACAGCGTCCTCGATGTCCGTATGTCCTCGATGTCCGTATTACAGTAGTATTCTGGAATGCAGATGGCATTGGTGTGATTCTTCCTGTTTCCGGCATTGTTGCAAACTTCTCCCTCAGCCTCATATTTGTCATTTTGGGGTGTTCTTGTTACTGGTGTTGATGGTGCTGTTGCTGCCACTGCTGCTGGCAAACCTTGCCTGCCATTAGGTTGTGCTGTGCTCGGTGTCAGTCACACTGAGGCTTCCGGCCGTGCAAGCGGCGGTGAAGCAGTCGACGTCGTATTCGTTGTTCTGGCATCACATGGCCAGCTGATTTGCAGCCAGAGCCGATTTGCTGCAGATTCAGGGCTACAATGCCGACACTGGCCTGGAGAATCTCGTTTATGCTTGGCTCGGCAAAGGTTGACCGCACAGGCATGCACCAGATGGTGCCTGGCTGAACATGTGGAGTCACGCCCCATGACACGCAATCCGCAGCGTGGACATGGGCCTGAAAACGCAGACGAATGGATCCGATGGCACTGCCTACTGGGACTTCAATGCATCGCAGCCTGCTTCGTCCAAGCCGAGCGTGATCTGCAATGAGGTTTCGGACAGAGCGGCGCCTTAAGGCAACTCCGCTTGGACTTCGAAGAGGCAAAGGACATGCCAGAGCCGGGACGAGGGCTCACTGGAGTTCCTGTGAACGTAGGTGGTGTCTGGTCGAGTGTTGTCACCTGCACAGCTCACCGCGAGGTTCAGTTTCAGTGCTCCGATGCGTTAGCGTCAAGACAGCACCTGCCCGATGGCCAAGTTCACTGCAGTCATGTGGGCCTGCTGGACCTGAAAGGATCTGAGAAGTGCGAAGGTCTCACTACGCTCGCACTTATCAATGCACGGGCCTTGTTGGGATTCACAGGCGCTACGAAGGACGGCGAAGGTGAGGGCGTCGGAGCCTGCCGAGGGCTCAGGGGATTTGGGATTTCGCGAATCTGAGCAGCGCTGAGGTGCTAAAGCACGGCTTCCCCTTGCTTCGACCATTGACCTTCATCCTCGGAGTTGCCCCGAAGCTGCTGGAGACTCAGGCACGGCTCTGCTTGGATGCATGAAGTTGGGCCTGGTTCACCCAGTCATCTTGGGCGAAACACCAGACGTAGTAGAAGTAACTGGCACAGGGAGGCAGTGACTTTGGCATCGAAGGATCTGTGCTGGCACTTGGCACATCTTGGCGATTGCAAAGCTGCTAAAGCACACAACATCGACAGAGCTAGGCGCACTTGCCCACCATGGCCTCTCCAGCCTGGGCGTGATACTTCGTGGAGGTGTGTCAAACCAATGTCTTTCTTTTTTAGAAAGCTGCAGAAACATGCGGAAACGGCGCGGCCAGATGGCGAGCGGACGAGGAAAATCGACCGGGGCCGGCACGACAGTGGCCGTGACCTTCTCAATGCGGGTCATGTCAATGTCGAAGTCCTGGACGAGGTACGAGTAGCCAAACACCTGGCTTCCTTGGCTACCCCCGGGCCTGGTACGGAACATGCACCTCCTCCATGAAAACGGTAGAGTCGGAACCCCCACGATTGACACCTCGCGTTCAACTCCGGGTCACGAAAGCCGAAGTTGTCTGTGATCATGGCACTCATGCGTCGTGACAGGTTCCGCCTTGAATCCATGTTTCATAGTAGCACGGGTCCGAGGACGTCCTCAGCGGAGCCCGAGCAATGCTACGACTGCTACGATCTATCCCACGACAAGCGCAGAAAGACATGCCAATCTCCCGCGTTGGCCCATGCCCTCAATCTAGGCACCAGTCAGGAAGTCGATCGCGCTGTTCTGGCAATATCTCGTGCCAGTCGGGGAGCCGTCCTTCCAGCTCTGCTTCCAGTGGCTATGTCGCTACATTCAATCAGTGCCCGTCTCCCCCGCCTGATCTGCCACTTGGCACCACACAGTGCCAGGCCTCGGCAAGTGGATCAAAGTCTGCGGCTCTCATTCTTGTGATCTAGTGCTCCAGCCACATGTCACAGAATCAAGCAACTGCTTCAACCCACTAGCCTGTGGGACACAACTACAGCGGCCCTCTTCAGCGCGCGGCTCGTTGAGCTGCAAGGTGACCTGGATGTGTGATTCGCCCAAGGCCTGGCAGCTGGCATGCACATCCACAGACGAGTACGACTTGGGTAGACATATATTGGGAGATAGATAGATCAGAGTCCTAGTATGCAGACTTAACTAGATAGATGGATAGATAAGATAGGTAGATAGGTAGATGGAGAGATGGAGATATGGAGGGATGGAGAGATAGAGAGATAGAGAGATGGGCAGATAGAGAGAAAGAGAGGGAGAGAGGGAGAGAGAGAGAGAGAGAGAGAGAGAAGATAGACCCTGGCTTGCTGTCCAAAAATTCCCGTCCTCACGAGATACCACGATGATGGTTGGCGGCGTAGTGTCTGTGATCCAGACATTCTCCGTGAGCCCTGGCTCAAGAACCAATTCCAAACAGGTCAGTTTTCAACAAACTTCCCCCCAAGGGTGCTCTGTCAGCTGGCAGATGACCGCTAGAATGACCGGATGTACACCGAGCATACACTGGTATTCACCACTCCGCATCACCTTGACGAGAAGCCCGTGACTTCAAGCTGTATGCCGTCACCCTCAACTTCGAACAACTGCTGCACGCATTGCCTAGGAGACCCACGTGATCCTGCCTCCAGACGGGTTGTTGACATCCTTTCAGGACCACCGCGCAACAATCACATGTCTCCATCTCAAGTTCTCGACACCCTACAATCCAGGACTCATCAAGTCTTGCGGCACTACTGGGTCACGGCAACAAGACACTACAGCCAACCACTCTCTCCGATAGCAATCGCTAGCCACTCAACTTGCAGTAATCTCATCAGAAAATCCTAGCGTACCTCTCTGCGGTAACTGTCTTAGCTTACTGGTTACTTTAGCCTACTGACCGCGGCCTAGGGCTCTGCTACGAATTGGACAGCGCTACTCTGCCCACGGTGAGCATGTTTGCAAGAAGTGAAGGCTGAGTCTCGGGCGGCTCCAACCGCCGTCTCCACCGTGCTTTGGGACATGTAGTTGGGACGTGCGAAGCCATGCGTGTCCACCTTGGCCAGTCATGCTCTTCGGCTTGCTGACAGCTTCCCGCTCTGAGATGTCTTCCACTGCGCCCGTACCCAGCTTCCGCGAAATGCTCGGGAGACGAATTGTGTTTTGGGAAAGCTGAGGCACTCACAGCACTGTCTTTAGCCCAGCAGTACACGTCGTACTGGGAGGCTTCGTAGAGCACACTGCGCACAAGCTCGGGTCAGCATGAGAGACAGAACTTAGAGCTTTGTTGATGTCACATGCTACGATTATCTGTCGCCGGGTCAGTTCAGGGCCTGGAGCTTTGAGCAGCGATGGGACTCCATGCCAGCCCTCCAGGCCTGGAGGGATCGCGCGCCTCCAGACTTGTGATCGTGATCGTCCCCACGTCATTGACGGGATCGAAGATTTCCTGCCAACATGAACTGCGACAGTGCAAGTCTGTGCGAGTCTCTCCTTTCAGCCGGCAAGGCTCAAGAAGGTGCTGTGAGCCCCTAGGCCTGGGAGAAGTCTGCGGACAGGATCTGATTGATGTGCAACGTTGGCTCGGCCGAGTCGCTCCTCACGGAAGCACGGAAGCCTGAACTTCACCGTCTCAGCAACACGGACGTGGCTGATGTGAGGCCCTGGGGTGGTCCTCTTGGCCCGGCAGTACGCAGTGCCCGCCTTTCCACGTGACGAACGCGTAAAGACGCGGCTGCGAAGCACCAGTGCAGGGCCTCGTTGAGCTTGAACGTAACCACGATCTGGTTGTTGACGGCTGTTGGGTCTGGAATCTGCAACCTGACAAGAAGAGCTCTTCTGCCGTCTTTTGCACCGCACGAGCAAAATATGTCAGCCTCGTGAAGATTGGTGGGGACTCGTCCAAGGTTTGCACCTGGGCCAAAGTCCCAACTACAACGCTCCCGCTTCGGAATCCCCTCGCGGGTTGGCCAACACCACCTGTGGATGCAAAGTGGCCAAGGACGCAGGAAGCCGCTGCTGTGATAGCGAAGGCATACGACACAAAAGCAGTTCCACGAGACCCGAATTGGAAACATCCTTCCAGACATCCTGAGCCTTCGCCCTTCCACTAGATTTTTGTGAAATACTGCTCCCTCTGGAGATGCACCAGGTGCCACGAACCAGCGTTGCTTTGCTCCCCACGCAACAGGAAAGCAACTGGGGGCAGGACGGTGCCAATTTCCTGCTGCATGGTATGCATGTTGTCGGAACCTTGCAGTGGCATGAGAGTGCTCGCTGGACTTTGATTCGCTCCAAGAGAGCGTGCCCTCAAAAGGGCAGAGGAGCAGCACCACGTCTACCAAATGCTGCAACTTCCTAGAAACTGCGCGCAAGCCAGGTCAGAAAGGCTGAGTGTGATGCCACTAGCAGAGCTGTCGAAGATCATTTTGTTCGGCCCGTTCGGAGGCACCTCGATCTGTAGGGTTGAGAGGCCACGTTCTATCATGGGATCGTCTCGCTTCAAAGTAGAATTGACAGGAGGCCACACCTCGTCATCTTCTGCAAAGCAGTAGATGAAGGGATAATCCGTCTCCTCCTAACAGGCATACGCTAATATAATTTTGATCGTTCTCACCACTCCCCAGGCAACAGATGTACAGCTGAGCCTGGAGACCAGAGACAATGATGTCCACATCCTGAAGACTGAAAAACAGTTGGACGGCAAGAGTTCTGTTCGTGAAAGAGTGCCCGAGGCAAAAAGCAAAGCCTGATTGAACTTCCATTTGTAGATGTCGTCATAGTCCGCTCGGGAATTAACGCCTCGGCACGAGACAGCTTTCGGTGGCTTATTCCTTCTGACCGCAGCAACGAAACGTCTTGGCACGCCAAATCGTGTCGTAGGGTAGGGGCCTGTGTCTGCCTGGTCAGAACTGGATCAGCGAAATCTAAGTTTGGTGCCATCCGAATCCGCATCTTCAATGTCATCCAGGTCGTAGACCCAGAACCTTTGCAAAGGCTCTTGCCGCGATCTTCGCACGACTGTGACTCTCAACAAAAGAATGGCAACAAGGAGCCAAGCGGTGCCCAGCACCTGAAAACCTGGGACCTAGGAATCCTGGAAGCTGGCTCGCGGCCGCACGCTCAGCTTCACACGTGCCGCACTGATTGCCTCAACCACAGCTTCTTGCGGGCAAAGTCTTGCTCTTTCATCCGAAGCTTCGAGCTTCTTCCCTTCGTCTATCGAGGTCCGCACCTCGCCCATCCTGGCAGTTGGCATCCTCGTTCTTGATCTTCGTCTCTGCATCCAAGGAGTCGGTGAAAGCCGGATCGGTGCCTCGTCTCCCGAAAGATGCAAAAGGCGACTCCCGATCCAAACGGAATCGCGAGCCCTGCGTTCATGCCCTCCTGCTCCGCCAGATACTGTACAGTTCCAGTAGCAAAGCTCAGCTGAACCGGAATATGACTTGCTGCCAGCTCTGGGAAACCCAGAACTCCTTAGAATGGCAATTCACCTACCTAAGCCTCTTTGGACCCGCTGTGTTTGGCCAAAGCTGGTTCTGAGGCTGCACACTCCAGGCGGCGCACCAAACCATTGCACCTGTGGATCTGTGTTTGGACGTTCGGGCACATGAATTATTCGCTGCAAGAAAATAGTTGCTTGACAACTTTTGTCGGCGCACACAGACAAAAACTTGTGAGATCCGTCCGCGGCAATCAGCATGCAACACTTCGGTTTGCCTTCATCCACCTGCAAAGTGATGAGGATCCGGTCGCTTGCAATGGACTCCGCTGCGACGTACCTGGCAGAAGCAGCGACCTTTTGGGCTTTTTGGCTGCACCTCTGTTTGTGGCGTTCTAGCTGTACATGGGCACGGATGGCTACAACTACAATGTATGAGGCAGAGTGGAGACAAGATAGTTGCTCGCCTCATGTTCGGATTGGTGTAGTCCTTGGTGCGGATGGAGTCCTTCGTAGCCACGACCTGCCACGACGACAGGAATAGCCGCCGCCTCACGCTTGAAGTGAAGCCTTGAATCTGGGGCCCCTGCTGCGCTGAAGGCAACACCATTCGTGACCTGGGTCACTGTCAGGCTCTACTAAAAGCCATCAAAGCCTATTTTCCACCGTCTCCATTCCTCGTTCATTCCCGACCCATCTGTTGCTCTTCTCTTCTCAGGCAACGACCCGGCATCCTAGGCACAGATCATCCGAGGCATAGCAGTAGACCTTGCAGAAACATGAGGCTCCCACTGCTGTCGCTTCGACTTCCTATGGCTCAGTTTTGCGGTAACGGGCAATGCACCGCTGAGTTGTCTCGAGGAATGGAACTGAGTGCGGTATTTCTGGCACGTACAAGTGAGGCTTCAGAGCAGCAAGGGCTGCTCTCTAAATGCTGCTTTCTCCTTCGCGATGCTGGAACGCATACCCGCGGGCTGTCCTATTGAGCTCTCACTGACGCAGCGCATGCACGAGCTCCACATAGCCCTCCTCTTCGGGTCGAACGAATCCACGGCGCACCTTGACACTGCAGGAGCGGTGAAGGTGACTCTGGTGGCAGAATCTGGGAATCAGAGGCTCGAACAAGCATGTCAATGATAACAACGGCGACCTCGGCAGCAGAAAGATCACATGCAACGTCAAGCGAACTGAGCAAGACCAGATCCCAAAGAACCTAGCCCTGGATGTAGTTGCATGTCAGCGACGTTCGGCTTCCAGTCCGGCTCTGACGATGACACGAGCGAGTCAATGACGGCATCCATGCCTGGGTTGCCAGTTGCAGGCCGAATCAGGCGCTACAGATGCTACAGCGACGGAGCCCTTCAGCAACCCAGCCTAATGAAGCCACCGACATCCTCCAAGGCCGTGTATGCTAGCCAAACTGCTGATGTGAAGTGCGACGCGAGCTGCCAGTTTGACTGTTGACAAGTGGGGCTGGAAGGGCAAAGGGCACAGGGCGAAAAGGGCGAAAGGGGGAAAAGGGCCAAGGTGCCCATTAGCTCGAAGCGTTCCACCTCCCCATCACCGGCCGTGGGCTGGAAGTCCTCAGGGAGGGTCCTCGGAAGGCGGCCAGGTTAACCGTTCGGAAAGCTTCCCAAACGGGACGACCCACGACCCACCACTGGCTGACAGGTGGCAGATCGTAGCAGAAGATCACATCTCTTTTGACGCCCCATCCTTTCCAAGCCGTGGCCACACGGCAAAATGCAAGGCTGCTGTCGTGCTATTGGCATCGGTCATGTGGAAAGCCGCCAGAACCATGAGACTCAGCTGTATATCCGTGGATCCGGTCCTGTCTCATCAACTTGACAATAAGAGACGACTCCAGTCCTGAGAAATCTGAGGCATTCACGGCGAAAACTTGGGAGCCCCTTCACCAGGCGGCACGAGTAATCACGCCTTCTCCAGTAACAGAAACATGTCAAAGACACCAAACCAGCCAAAGTGGCGGCTGCGCGGTTTGCGCGAGCTCCTTTGGCACGCGCGCCTCCTCGAAGCACTCCCGGATCCTCGGGTCAGATCTCTGTCCAAAGCTGGACCGTCGTTCTCGCAAGGCCTACACACCTGGACCGGAGCCAACTGAGTGCTTCTCACGTTGTCACCAGGCAGCTCGCCGTGCGACAGTCCTCCTGAGGGGGCATCCCCGAACAGAGGTCCTTCACGAAGCGGAGGCATCCACCGCGGCAAATGTGTCCTGCTACGACATGGTCCAGACGGCCCGGATATGTCGGCTTTGTCCGTGACCGTGTGGCAACCTTGAAGGTACTGTACGCAGCAGATACCCTTTGCACGTAGGCCTTCTCATGAACCTCATGGGCTGCATGGCATACGACAGCCTGTCACATCAACATGACGCGACACCACCCCACAGTGATCCTAATGGGAGATGGCAGCGCTGTCAGGCCACGGGGCCCAGAGCAATGGGCCCTTTGCTGATTCCACAATGCCATTGACGTGGCACCTGAGAAAACAGAGGTGACACGTCAGGCATCGCAGCATCGCATGAGATGAGTCTGAATAAGGTAGACCTTAGATGAAGGGTTCTTCTGGGAGCCACACCCGAAGCCTCGCACACCCAGAAGAGGCCCAGCGGCTCTCTCCTCCCAGCGGACCGAAGCAGGATCCGCACAAGACTCTCGGCTGGTATAAGCTTTCAGCCCGGGCGCCACCACCAACGCTGGGGCCGCATGGAAAGAGGACTTCACAGGCCATTCCTTAGCAGGAAGTTTATTTTGGCGGAGAGATGCTTGAACGCGGAAGGGCTTCACTGGATACAAGCGAGGCGTCTTCGTTCCTCCAGCCTCGCAACATGGGAACCGTGTCCTGGCAACATTCGGGGATCATTGAAAGAATCACTTGCTCATACAGCTTCCAGCGGCTGCTCGACGACTCAAGCAGCCACTCCTCCATCTTTCTTCTGTGGCATCTAGCACTCAACAGTCGCACTGAAGGGTTTCTCTGACTACATGGACCATCCCTCCTGGGGGCTCACATGGAATAACTTTTGATTCCAACGCAAGCAACAACTTCGGTTAGCAGAGGAAAAAACCGAAAGCAGGAAGACAGGCGCCATACCCAGGTTGTCGCTTGCGTCCGCTTCGTGCCACAACGATGAATTGTTTCCAATAGTCTCCAACGGTAGAGTTTGGGTGGCCTGCGCTCCAACCCGAAACCATGCTGCAAAATAAAGGGCCGTCCTCGGAGTGCGGGCGTAAAGCGTGGCCGGATTTGGGCCGTGACCGCCTGCGCCACCGGCGCCCCCTGCGCCACCCTGCGCCCCCATGCGCCACCCCTGCGCCACCCTGCGCCATCTGCGCCGCCTGCGCCACCCCGCGCCATCTGCGCTGCCTGCGCCGCCTACGCCGTCTGCGCCATCTGCACCCCGCGCCGTGCGCGCCGCCCTGCCTGCGCCACCTTGCGCCACCTGCGCCATCTGCAACTTGCGGCGCCACCATCTGCGGCTTTTTGCACCATCTGCGCCTTCCTGCGCCACCTGCGCCCCCATGCGCCACCCTGCGCCACCCTGCGCCACCCTGCGCCATCTGCGCCGCCTGCGCCACCCCGCGCCATCTGCGCCGCCTATACGCCGTCTGCGCCATCTGCACCCCGCGCCGTGCGCGCCGCCCTGCCTGCGCCACCTTGCGCCACTTGCGCCATCTGCACCTTCCGGCGCCACCATCTGCGGTTTTTTGCACCATCTGCGCCTTCCTGCGCCACCTGCGCCCCCATGCGCCACCCTGCGCCACCTGCGCCATCTGCGCCATGTGCGTCATCGCGCCTTCCTGCGCCACCTGCACCATCTGCGCCTTCCTGCCCTTCCTGCGCCACCCTGCCCGGCTGGCGCCAACACGCCACCTGTGTCTTGAAACTTTGTGTGTGCGCCATTTGCACCTTCTGCGTCAATTGCACCACATGTGGCACATCTGTGATCTGGGTAAAGTGTATATATTGACAATAACAACTATAATAATATATATATATATATATATATATATGTATATGTATATATACAAATACTGGTATGTATGTGCGGTCACGTGTATGTATGTATGTATGTATGTATGTATGCATGTAAGTATGTATGCATGTATGCATGTATGCATGTATGCATGCATGCATGTATGCATGTATGCATGTATGCATGTATGTATGTATGTATGCATAAATATACACATATGTATGTATGTATGTATGTATGTATGTATATATATATATATACATACATACATACATACATACATACATACATACATACATACATACATACATATATGTATTTTATTCAATGCATAATAATGATTCATTTTATACCATGATTTCTATGCTCTGTTCTACATATTCCAGCGGTGCGGGGGGTGCGGGGGGTGCGGGGGTGCGGGGGGTGCGGGGGGTGCGGGGGTGTGGGGGGTGCGGGGGGTGGGGGGGTGCGGTGCGGGGGGTGCGGGGGGGTGGGGGGGGGTGGGGGTGGGTGGGGGGGGGTGCGGGGGGGTGCGGGTGGTGCGGGCGGTGCGGAGGGTGCGGTGCGGAGGGTGCGTGCGGTGCGGAGGGTGCGTGCGGTGCTGGGGGTGCGGGCGGTGCGGGGGGTGCGGGCGCACTTCTGGCCACCATTCGCGCCCGCAATGCGTCCTCGTAGCTCACACTTTCTTGCAACCCCTTTTGCTACCCTAGGCCCTGAGCCCAAACTCGGACTCGGCCCCTGTGTGGCGTCCTCCTCACGGAGTCGCTGCAGCACTTGGGCCACCGCCTGAGCGTCGCTTTCAGGCTTTGGGCCCGCTTAGGGCGACAGTGGAGGATCGAGAATTGGCTTTCAGATGCAACGAGGTGGCAACACGAGCTGGCAGCGCTGAGTGATGCCAGTTGAGCGTTGGACCCCGCCTTGGAACGCGACGGCACGGAGTCACCTGCACGTGTACCAGTGCTAGTGCTAGAGGCCAAAGTGCTTCAAAACATGTGGGGCGAGCAGCGCGGGCCTGCCACGACATCCACAGCCTCTTCCGTGACGCTGAAGACCTCTCTATCGCTCTCCCGTCCATCCTCTTTGCCGCGGCCCAAAGGCCCAAACCCCGGGCCTCAGGGAAACGACTCAGCTCGGTGGCCGCTGCCGGCAGCACGGCACCCAAAGCCTCGCCGGCCACGCGCAAAGGCCTGCGCTGGCGGAGGCATGCGGCTGCTGGCTTTCGTGCCGTGACCCACCGGTGTTTTGCGGTCCCTACAGCCTCGTCTTCTTCATGGCGGCAGCACCATCGCAGCAGTCGGCCACGCGCCGAAGCAGAGCTGAGACAGAGGGAAGGCGCCAGTGATTTAGGGAGGCCGTACGAGCATTCTCCCTTCGTTCAGATGTTTGCCAAATGTCAGGTGTTGCCTGCTGCAACTGTGAGGAGCAACAGAGCTGTGACACAAAACTATACCTTTGCCGGATGATTCTTTTCACCCAAACCCAACGCAACAAGTAATTAGGATTCGACTGCATAACCGGCGAGCTCTATCGCCATACCCAATATCGAAGGCAGAAACCTGGCTCTGCACTCATCGGCATGATGCCCTGTGCCGAGCCCTGGAATTGAAAATAGTTTTTGGAGCCTGGCCTGCAACGCGATGGCTCATGGCACAACAGAGGACGGCTGAAGCACCTCAGGGGTTCAACAAGGTGCTATAGTTCTGCATGTTCTGGTTTGGAAGTTTGGAACTTTTGCTATGCTTGAAGCACTTTCATAATAGCCCTGCACCTCAAACCCGAGAAGCTCCAAAGAGTTCAACACCCAAACCGCATGTTAACAGCGCAGGCTTGCAGATGGGAAATCTCAAAACAGGGGCCACCTGCAAGAGACCAGACTCTACATCTGCACCTAGTCTTCTGCGGGCCTCGGGTCCTCCAAGCATGAGGGCGGCGGCCGCAAAAGGGTGCCGGTCCTTGTGCGGTGCTACAAAAGCCCAACTACAAAGGGGGCCAAAGCGCCACAGAGATGTCGCTTTCCTGCGGCTTCTTTAGATGCACATACTGCACATACGAGTACTGATCTGCCACGCCATACTGCCCTGCAGAAACCCCGGTCCCGGTCCTGGTGATGTGGCACTTCGTGTGGGGGCCACTGCCACTGGCCGTCCCCAGCCAGGCAAGGCAGCCATAAAGCAAAGGGGATATACTAGGCCTAGTCTGCGGTTTGCGATTCCGAGCGATTGTTCTGTTCGTGCTGGGATCCCATTCCCCCGCGGCCCCTAACTTCAGAACTCCGAGCTTCAAGAAACCTATGCGAAAGCTGCGAGCTCCAAGAAGCTGAGCGAGTCATCATGAAGCTTCGCCACGAAAACCATATTGGCAGCAACAGAGCCGAAAGCTGAGTCAGCTGAGCAACACTCCTCACACCATGCCGACTTCAAGGAAACATGCCGAGCTCTGTGCATCGTAGTCAGTCCCCAACACAAGAGGGCGCTCCTGGCTGAGCTTCTAAGACGACAAGTCGCATTCACGCTCGACACTCCGACAGCTGGGATTGTTTGGGGATGGTCTTGGGGATTGTGACCAGCTACTTGACTGCAGACCATTTGTTCAACACTTCCTTGCTCCCGTCCATTACCCTATTTTTCTTGCTGGTGGTATTTAGCACCACACGCGTCCGGACTGACATGGGGCAAGCCGCCAAGCACCTACAAGAAGCTACTTGACCTGCTCACACCCGCCGCAACCAAACACGCAAACCCGAAATTTTTGGAGGCCTCTATGACTGAAACTGAGGACTGCACAAACGTCGGATCGTAGTTGACAGGTTTGTCATAGCCGGTGATTTGCACGGTGGACGAGCCAGGCTGGGCAGGAAAGGCAAAGGCAGCACGCTACGGGCCTGGTCTGCAGCTCGCTACTGCCAAAGCAAGAGCGTGTGCAGTTCTACAGTAGATTGGACAGACTGAGGCCAGCACTGATGTGAAATCACCTCGGATGCATGTGAGCCAACCTCGTGGCGCGTTGAACGGAGGATGAAAAGGCAGTAGATTTCAGCTGTGTGGCTGTAGTAGTTCGTGTCCAGGATCTCCAGGATGGTGGGTGGGTTGAAGTCCTTGCGCACGGCCTGACACCAGACCTGAGATATGTCAGACACGGGATGTCGAGAACTTCGCGACTATCACCAGCAAGTGACCCCCCACAGGATCTGCTGCCGTCCTGGTATGGTAGCTGGTGCATTCCCGGGCTGAGGTCAGGGCGGTGCCCGTTTCGCTCAAACTGCGACAGTGCAGCTCAAATACGAACAACTATACGAAGACATTGGTTTGTTCTAGGGTGGTGACAGAGACGGAGCGAGAGAGAGCGAGAGAGAGAGAGAGGGAAAGACGGGGAGAGAGACAGAGACGGAGAGACAGAGATAAAGACAGAGACATAGAGACAGAGAGCGAGAGGGAGAGGGAGAGACAGGGAGAGAGACCATCTTACACGTCCGCACATAAGACAACAGGTTCAACGCACTGGAGATGCGCCAAGCACACGATGCTGACGCCAAGCCGAAAAGTCTAGTTTCTGACACTCCGGCCCGGTTGCCTCACAGTCACGTTGATGTTCGTCTCGTCGCTCGTGAGGCTGATCTAGGATGGTTCACGGCTTCGGCGGCTTCCGCTTCGGCTTTCGGGGTTCAATCCTCTTGCTCGGAAGTCAGATTTCTGCAAGGCCCGAGCAGTGCGAGCTGCTGTGAGCTCCCAAGATTCGACCGGTGGGGCGCAGGCCGGATTGATGGTCGGCGGCGTCAGGTCGAGCGTCAGAATCTCAAGGGACACATGAGAACAAGGTCTAGTCTGGCGACTAGAGTAACTGTCTCGTGTCGCCACGAGATGGCTTTGAGCTTTCACTCGCAAACATTGCATATGGATGCATGTCTGGAGGGAGGAGGGTGCGTGAGCTCAGCCCCAACGCTTGACGAACCGGCGAGCTCGCCTGTCCCACAGCAGTCATGAAGTCGTCGACAGCCTGGAATGACACCTCGTTGCCATTTCCTGGGATCCATGTAACAACATTGATAGGCCGCAGCCACACATTCTCGGGGCCTCTCGCGATCCACGAGTCTTATGTCAGGCACGCGTGATACGCGTACATCACAAGCTTCTGGGTCACTAATTGCTGCATCCAATGGCTTCGTTAAGGCTGAAGACACGCATCTGCTGCAGCGAGCACAATGCCCTGCTTCAACAGGCTCTTACTGAGATCCGGTCCCACAGTCATGTTGGGCGTCGCAGCGTTCGCCAGCAACCAGTTTGGAGATTTATCAACTGCACGCACGATGCAACTGCTTTCTGACATCGCCGCTACAAGGAGCGACAGTGAAAAACTATGGCACGCTGCTTCAGCCACAGTCTCCAGGACAAGGCTTTTTCGTTTTCTGAAAGACGAATCAAATCAGCAAAACCGACCGGCACGCCTGAGTTCTGAGTTTCCAATTTCCAGTCCTGAGTCACATTTTGCTCCAAAGGATCCTAGGATGCAAAGCGGACCCGCGCCACTTGGAGCCGCACGTCTTCCGCAAAGCAGAAGACGTTGTATGGCCTGAAAGGCAAGGACTGGCACTTGTTACAATAAGCGAGGAGACAACGACGATCAGCGAGGAGGTCGCATGCATTTGCAGTGCCCTAGTTTACTGGTGGCACGCCTGCGCTGCAAAGCCCAAATCCCATAAGATCCCATAGATCTGCCCTGAATCCGTTCGGTGGAAGCTCGGCTGTCCACGACTCGCTCAGGAGCAAGGAGGAAGCGGTTCCAGCCTCATCGGACTTTGTCCACATGTGAGTTCATGGACTGCTGCGAGCTTGGAGGATGTTGAGTACAGCATTGTACCAAAGATGTATTCAAGCAGTGAGTAGAAAGTGTGGGGGTGTCGATGCTCTTGGACGTGGGCATCGTCGTCGACATAGTCCACCTCACAGCCAGAGATTGCTTTCGATGAGACATGCACATGGCACAAGCTTTCTGCAAGCATCCTGCAGCATGCCTCTACATCCACGTTCCGATAGGGCTGGTGGACGTACTGCATGAAAGGCGTATTCCTGGCTGCTGGTGCCAGCTCAGCGACCGAGATGATGCTGCCCCAAGATGTGACACTGAAGGAAGAATCGGCTGGCAAAAGGAACAGTCCCAAACGCAACACTCTCTAGCTGAATCCCATCATCCTAAAGGGACTCCATTAAGGCAAGGGAAGTATGAGGCAACTAGCGGCAACTGGCAGCGCGAGGTACAGGGAGAAGTTAGTCCCTGGGTTTGGCGTCTAAGGGAACACAGGGTTGTGAAAGATCCACTTAGGAGAATGAAGCTCAGCGCCCAACGCCCCCCTGATCTTCGTAATGTAGTTTCCAGCCTCGGGAAGAAAGCCAGCAGTCTCAGCTGCTACACTGTGCCGGTACGGAGACTCTCTGGTGCATGCTGATCGGATCAAGCCCTTCGCCCACAGAATGTCCTGAAGCGGCTTCAGCGACACACAGCCCCCGACGTCCACATCCAGAACGTCCAGATTGGCATCGGCTGTAGGCAGAACCGGCTGGCACCATACAGTTCCGGGCCTCGGACCAAAGAAGATCCAGGCTTCACTGAGCACATGGTACTGAGCATCGTCTCTGCGTATTGTAAGCATTTTTGAAGGAGGTTGACGGTGCGCTGACGGTTCTAAGCATTGTTCTAAGCAGTGGGGGGGCGCAGCTTGGCGGGGCTCCGCTGCGACCAGAGGTCAGGCTGTGATGTGTCTTGGACTGTTGGGAATGGTTGCAGCGGGCCGGTCTCGGGGCGGACGCCGCTAACTTACTTGGGTCGCACCCCCCGTTGCGTCCAGTCCCGTATCGAAATCAAGAGCCGTGCTCGTCCAGCTGAAGCGTGATCTGGAGCTTGCTGTCTGTGATGGCCTGGACGGCTGCACTGCTGCTAAAATGCACTGATATCTCTGTCGAACATTGACCGCCGAATTTCAGTTCGGATGCCCATCCAAGCAAAGACCCAAGTGAGTTTGAGCCGCAAACATCGACTACAACCAAGTCAAGAAATAGTCGCGAAACATGCCCTCTCTGCCTCGGAGGTCACGTAAATAAGCGTGGGCGGTGTGGTGTCCTTGAGCCAGACGTAGCCTTGGACAAGCTCCCGTAGAGTCTCCCCAATCAGGAAAGCTGTTTCTGGCTTCAGCAGGCCGGTGGACACCGTGGCTGCGGGAGTAGCTTGGGGCCTCGCGTGTGCGTCCTCCGGCTGGTGCGGTCATGAAGTTGGCTCCCACGTCGGTGTCCACATAGCTCTGGCGGCAAATGGAGCACTCGAGACGCATGAGGGACTTGCGCCAGCGAGAAATGGCAGGATCATGTCAGGACTCGGCAGCAATCTGTACGGCTTGCCGTAGCGACCAGCGGAGGCTCAGAGATGCCGCCTGTGTCATGTAGTTGGGGCGCGGATGCCCGTACGTGTCGACCGCGCTGTCCTGAATCGAGCCGGGCGACAGAGGACTGTTGCCCACGTCTTTCCGAAAAGGTTCTGCTGGCAACGTCGAACCATCTAAAATGTGTCAGCAGGCGACAAATCATCGGTCAGCACTGAAACAATGCCACACACTGAATGTGCTCACCATTCCGACCTTTACACATACACAGCAGGCAATGTCCATTTCTCTCTCTTCGAGCACAGGACAGACCGGACGGAACTCGATTGCTCCTTCGCCCAGCAGTACACGTCGTACTGGTTGCCTTCGTACAGGCCTTGCCTGGGTAGGAAATCAAGTTCAGGCAGTCCGTGGGGGAACTTCTGGGTTAAGGGCCTGGTAGCAGGTCCCTCTCGCAGCTGAGGCCATCTTTTCTACACTGCAGCCGCAGGCACGTGTCGCTCGCCTCAATCTTATCAATGGTGATGTCATTGTCGATGTTGGGGCCTCTTCAGATCGTCAGCAAAACGCGTGGGTGTGTGTGTGAGAGAGAGAGAGAACGAACAAACTAAAGCTTACACAGCGCCGCACCGTGTCACCGAAACCCACATATTCTGCATCAGAACGGCAGCACGAAAGCAATCGAATCGAGCCTGCCACGACAGCTGCAAAGTTGGCCGACAGAATCTGGTTGATTCGCAGCGTCGTCTCTCCTGCAAAGTGCGACTGGATCGACTTCTTCACCATCATCAACTCACGCGAGATCTACGTCGCCTTCCCTCCCCCTAGGTGGAGGCGGTCCTGAGTTCGAGAGTGTGACGCGGCAGTAGGCTGTGCCCGCCTCATTGAGTGCGAAGGTGACCTGAGGCCGTCTGTTGACATGATCAAGGACTGGATTCGTGATCGTAAGCAACGGTCTCCGAGCAGTGCCTTCTGTCAAGAATAGGACCGGCCCGGTTCTCACGACTGCAAGAACCAAGTAACGTCATGATTTTCATGATGCTTCTAATTGACAGGCATAGCCACAAGTTCTGTGACTGCGGCAAGCCAGGTCATCGGGATGAATGTCGCTACATGATCTGAAACAACCAATTGTGATCAATTGTGCCTGTGATAAAATGTCGTGAGGAAGTCTTGCCATGACCCTTAAACCCTCCCGTAATTGAAACAAGTAAGGTTTACATAAGCCCACCACTGCTGTCAAGAACTTCCGCTATCCTTGCTGGACCAGCCCGTCGCGCCCCTTAACTGAGAACACGGTCTCCTGACTGAAGCCAAGGTTCCACGATCTCGTCGTTCGTTGCGGTTGGATCTGTGATGGCCAACTTCGTGAAGCTTGGCGGCGTCTCCTCAAAAATTGGACTGCATGGGGAACCCTTGCTGCAGCTTCGCAGACAAGAAAAGCACGCACAGGCACACACTCATGTGTGCGTGGCCATATTCCTGGGCATACAGAAGTATACATGGTTGTCCGTCCGTCCGTGCGTCTGTCCGTCCCTCCGTCCCTCCGTGTGTATCTCTGATCGTCCACAACCCTATCCCTCACAAGGTTGACAGTTCTTGGGAACCCTGGCATAGAAGGTCAAAAGATTTCAGATGTCTCAGGACACACTCGGACTCTGCGGGATAGGCAGGAGAAGATCTGGAGCACAGGCTTGAGATGACTTCGGCCAAGAATCACGCATGCACCACTCCGTGCCACTGCAAAACATACAGGAAAAGGAATGTATGTCTGGCTGTATGTATGAATGTATGTCTGTGCGCGTGCATGTACGGATGATTGCCGATAGCTCCTGGCTAGGTAGATAGACAGGTATGACAGATATACAGACTGTGCGTGCGGATCAGTAGCTGCTGGTGCATACGCATGGTGCGTTCACTAGAAGTGTACATGTGATTGTAAATGCATGCTCTGCACCTGTTCCTAGAGCGGTTGCAACAAAATCTTCGAGAGAGCAAGCGAGGAAGGGAGGGAGGGAGGGAGGCACGGCGAGAGAGGGAGAGAGGCAGAGAGAGAGAGAGTGAGAGAGAGAGAGAGAGAGAGACAGACAGAGAGAGACAGAGAGAAAGAGACAGAGAGAGACAGAGAGAGAGAGACAGAGAGAGAGAGAGAGACAGAGAGAGAGAGAGAGAGACACAGAGAGTGAGAGTGAGAGTGAGAGTGAGCATGAGAGTGCGAGTGAGAGTGACAGCAAGAGCGAGAGTGAGAGGAAGAGTGTCGCAGAGGAGAAGGAGAAGCTTCATTCAATGATGTTGGATGTGTGGCCCCTACTGTAGAATAGCGGGCGAGGCATGACGGATGGCAGTCTTGTAATCACAGGCCGGATACGTGACAGGGATGACGGGAGAATAAACTCCTGCGACGAGTGAGCAAGTGTGAGATGAGTGCACGGACCAACTGCTGGAAAAGTTTGATGCGTGGCATCCCACCAAAAGCTACGGGTGGAGCACGAGGGACAGGCATGCTGACGGATTCGAGACAACTTCAGAAGATGGGCAGGGAAGGAAATTTACAATTGAGAAGTGTATGCGGAAGCTAGCTTTGCGGCAAGAACGAAAGAGCAAGAAATGGAAGCGGACTGATGTACGCCTGATGCATGGCAGGGGCTGGTTGGAGAGCGCCAGCACCCACAGCGGATAACGGTTGCAACAGCAATAGAAGGAGTGCTAGAAGCGGTACCGCTTGGGAGACAGTTGTACTGCCTATCACTACCGGAAAGCCTGCCGGCCACTTGGCAAAAAAAGACGATAGACAGGGGTTTATCAACACTACCCTGCGCTTCAAAACGGGCCCGTTCTCATTTTGTGAATCCGATAGCAAACGCAAGCACCTTCTGCTCTGAGGACAGAACGTCAAGTGTCTGAATAGTGCCAATCTCAGTCCACATAGTGTACACGTTCCTGCGGCAGGGCCGGACATCCCTTGGGACTCCTCTGCCGAGCTTGACCCGGACAAGGTCGCACCTCGGCCCGGACATCCCAACGTTGTCGAAGATCATCGCATTGGGTGTCAGTTCGTCGTCCTCTCGCTACACGGAAGAGCTCCAAAGCTGGCTGGGACATTGCATTTAATCCGGGCCTCGGCGAAGCAGTATATGTAGGGATAGTCTGTCTCTTCAGTGAGGCCACTGACGATGATGTCGACATCTCGGTTGTACTTCCAAGTTGTGGCCTCCAAGCGCAGGAGTAGCAAGCGGATGTGGTGTCACACCCAGAAGTGTTAAGCCTGTCTGCCGGACCGTGCCGCTAAAACACTGAGCAACGTAACGCTTTGATCTCCCCTCTCCCCTTGCTTCCGACCTCGTACTCTGCACGTGTGGTGACGCCGTCTGCGGCATTGATCACATCGACAATGTCATCCTTAACGGCTTGGCAGAAGGTGACCTAACAGCCTACGCACAGAGAAAATGCTGTCGCACTTCACACGGTCATGCACATCGCTGCGGGTGCTTTGCAAGCCAGATCCGGCTGACCTGTGAGAGCGAACATGTAGTGCAACTCCCCAAACCCCCAACGGCAAGCAATCCCGTCAACGTGCTGCATGCCAAACAGTAGATTCATGTTCCAAGGCCCAGGTCTGCAAACTAACAGGTTGATAGCCCATGAAACACCGTCGCCAGTGCCGCCAAAGCATCCATGTCGTAGATCCAGAAGGTCCCACATTGATTACCGAAGCTGTCTGCGCCTTAGTTGCCGGAGAATGCACCGGGTGCACGAAGGCAAATCGCATGCAGCGCTCCAATGACTTACAGAGCAACTGACGCTTAATCAAGTCCAGTCGCAATCCGAAGCCCTGGCCTTGATCTTCGTTTCGTAGTCCTGCGGCAGAGACAGCAAACACCCCCACTACTCTCCTTGTAAATACCCGAACATCTGAAGGAGCAAATTCTCCTGGCCCGCAGCCACCAAAGCCGGATCCGTGTCCCAGGCCGCGCACCACACTTTGGCACCCTCGTCCACCTGGCACAGACACTACGACCTCTGTGGCCGAACAGGAGACTCTACACGCCTGCAGAGTGATGATGATCTGGTCGTGTGCGATAGACTCAGCTGCAATGAACCTGGCGGCCGGGAACACGGAGCTGTGATGGTAAAAGCAAGACACGCTGGCATACTAGACACTGTGGGAGTAGTTGGGGCAGTGAATTGCATGCTCTTCGCACAGCATTCGATTAGTCTATTGAGTCTATTGAAAAAGGACCGTTGCAAATCTGCTCTCTGCTTATCGAAGCCTCATCTGCGGAGGTGTGAGGTCCAGCGTGCGGACCTTCAGCTCCACAGCTGATGTGCCTGAGAGACGAAGCAGGGCAATCCAAGCTCGGCAGCTCAGCACTCCCATGCGCTCCCTCACCAGGTCAAGCCGGAGCTACTCACGTAGTTGAAGGACACGCCATTCGTCACTTTGCAGCCGTTACAGAGGTCATCGTCGGCATAGCAGTAGATGTCGTAGTAGGTGCCAAGCCTCAGCACAGCACGCACAAAGAGTATCGGTGGGCTGCAGGCCTCTGTGCCGAAACCATGGCTCCGAGGTCCGAACTGCAGCGGGGTCATGTAGGTGGGGTCCCAGTTCCTACCAACCAGGCAGCGTCCCCACCACGTGCCGGAATAAGCCCGAGGATCCCACAACCCGAATACAGTGCTTTCTCGCTTCGCACCTCGGGCGGTCGTAGCCCAATATCTCGACGTCGACCGGCACCGTAGTAGGGCCTGGGCTGTACCGATGCCCGCAAAACGGTGGTGCTTGTGGGGCTGCTCGCTTGAACCCATGCTGCGACGGGCGGCTCACATGGACATACTCCGAGGTGAAGTTGCTGTCCAGGATCTCCAGGATGGTCGGCACCTGTTTCTCGAAATCTGGCAGCAGCGTAGCATAAAGGCCGCCACTAGCTTGTTAAAAGCATCACCCCAGACTGGGGCCACTGCGTTGAAGCCATGCCGGACCGCCTAGCCACCAGTGGCCAGGGGGGAGCGCAAGCTCTTATCGAGATGCTGCAAACTCGATCGCTAAATCTTAAATAGCAGGTCAGGCTCTCCAATCAGCAGGCTAGCGACAAACCTTTGAAAAGCCGTTCTGCAGGTGCCGCACCTGGCACCAGGCCGTCCCTGTCTCGCTAAGCTCCAGGTTCACGGTGATCGTCGTCTCTGTCGTCGACACCTGCGTAGCCGGATGGGCAGAGACGGATGAGAGCCTGAAATCTCCCGAAATCTGCGCGGCTACATCTCATGGATCTGCATCCGCGCATTCAACCGTTTCCAGCCCAGCGGCACTATTAATCTGGATTGTCGGCGGCGTCAGGTCAAGGGTGATGACTTCACCAACCTTGCGTCAGGCTTGACTTCAGCCATCACTCCAAGACTGGCTTCAGCAGTCGCCACGAAGCCCAGGTTATGTTTCGGGGCATAAAAAAAACCTTGAGTCCAAGCTGCTGCAGAAGAGAAGTCCAGTACATCCTGGTAGACCACCTGAGCGGCGAACAGTGCCCAAGAGCATCCAGGCCGGAGTATGAGCAGGCTGCTTAGCAAAAGCTGGAATTCCATCCCACAACCTTAGCACGCCGACCAAAGCCATGCATAACTTCCCCCTATGCGAGGAAGCAGCCTCGTTTGGTGCGCCCACGTTTCCAGACTGGAAGTTGATGGACTGCTGTGCCGCCCCAGTCGCCTGGCACGTCACACGTGACACTGAGGGCTTCGGCAGTTTCAGGGGATTCGGGCGGAAGATTCAGGCCCACGCTGATGAGCCAGGCCGTTGAAGGCCAGAGGTTGAGAACGAGCTTTACACTTGCACTGCTCTCGGACACTTGGCTTCCACAGCAGATGGCTTATGACAGTGCGAACCCCAATCCTCGCAGCTCTAATGTGTTTGGCGGCCTCGAAATCCCAGTCGTCGGAAGCGAAACAGAAGATGTTGTAGGGCGATTCGGCAGCCAGATATGCCGCCTTGGTATGATGCAGATAAGGCTGTCTGTCTGTGGGGAATATGCTCTCGAACAGCCGGGTGTGTACTCAGGCACCATGTTCGCGGGAGGAAGCATGCAACGACATTCACAGATCTACAATCAGGCAGGCAGTGCCCCTAGATTGTAAGACAGCAACACGTCATAGCCAAACTGCACAAGGCCAACTGGTTGAAAAGGGGGACCCAACTATCGGCCACACCAGAAGCCATAATCCCCATCCTTCTTATGATCCGAGGTGCTCCCGCAGCATCATCCCTGGGCACGGTGACAGAGGGCTGGCTTCTCACGACTACCCTCTGTAGGCCATAGTAGGCGGATGTATGCAGACCCAACATGTGTGGAAGACCATCTCCAAGCTCCTCTTGGCGCAGTGTCGCGCCTGACAACTCTGTCGACCTCGACATCGATGTTGGTGTAAGCGGTGGGCACATACTGGAGGAATGATACAGGGCTGCTGGCTCCTGTGATCTTGTCCTCGTCAACAGGTATACTTTGTTTGTTCGTGTGAGGTGCCCTAGTGGGAGCCTCCATGAACCATGTCCCTTGCGAAAGTCCTTGAAGTTTCCGCTGGCGATGTCTGCTGTGTCCACATATGTGCCATCGACTGCTGGCAGAGTTGGCATGCACCAAACTGTGCCTGCAGGCTGGCAGTGTGTCAGATCAAGGCATTAAAAGCGGACCACCCTGTGATGCACCAGGCCATGCTTCACAACTCAACTGCTGCAGAAACTACTACCAGGAGCGACTCCCTCCTGCTAAAGCCATACGGGCGAAGTGTTGCATCTCGATGGAAACAACGTCATCCTGCTACTATGAAACGTGCGCCTGGCTCGTTGAGTTGAAGGGTAATTTGGATCGTGTCCTCAGAGAGCGCCTCTGAGGAGACATAGATCCTTGGAGTCTTTGGAAGCTGGGAACGGCCTGGCAAAAGCTTTCTCCCTGCCAAGCCCGAGCTGCATTGACGGTGGCGTCTTGTCTTTCACCCAGACGTACTGCGTCTTGCCCCCACTGGGCGAGGTCAGCGCATGGGCCAGGGTCGTGCCCACCGGCGTGTTCACGTAAGTCTCGCACAGGGCAAGCAGAACGCATCAGATCAAACTGGGACAGTCGCACGAAAGTCTTCCCGGCCTGTGTCATGTAGTTCGGCCTTGGTAGACCCTGCGTATTCACCGCAGAATCCATGGCCCAACAGTACACGTCGTACTGCGAGGCCTCCAAGAGCACTAACGACATGTATTCGCAATTCGCACAGTCACTATCGTATAGTTCTCCTGACTTCGGGCTCTGAGACACTCGCGGACATGCACCTATTCTATGCAGTGATTGAGAATCTTTCAGCGGCAACGAGCTGCGACCTCTTGCCTCGTAGAGAGTCTGCGTGTCCGAAGACTCGAGCTTATCGATTGTGATCGTACCCTCGGGACTTGCAAGTGCCATGATCATGACACAATGCACTTTATCTTCTTGAGAAACGTTTTCTAGTTGCTGTCTAAAGCTCGACGATGGCGCCAGCGCCCACGCTCTGGTAGTAGTTGGCAGACAAGATCCGATTGATCCTGGAGGCTTGCCAAATTGTCGGGCTCTCGAGGCTGGGCCCTTCAGTCCACCCGGCTGCTTTCCGGCTGAGTGCTGCGCTGGAGGTCGGTCTCGCCAGAATCGCTCCGTGTCGTTCGGCAGTAGGCGGTTCCCGCCTGTGAACTCAGACGCCACTCGCTCCGCCCAGGGCCCAGCCGAAGGCGCCTCGTTGAGAGAGAACGTGACCACGAGTCGGTCGTTGTCGTCAGTGGGGTCCTGGGGCACACAGTATACGGCGATGAGTTGACGAGGGAGCAGGGGACTGTGCGGTGAGGCGCGGGGGGAACGGGCAGAGGCGGTTTTTCGTTGTTTGGACCGATTTCCAGTCAAGCCGGAGCGGGGAGAGGCTCATCACAACAAGGCTCTCCATGTCTATGTTCCAGCAAACCGGGCTTTAAGCTGTTCGCACCTTTGGCCTCCACCTGACTGGCCGCGGGTTGCAGCACAGCCGTGATCACAATTCTGTTTGGTTGAGAGCACGAAGATTTGTCATCGTAGATCCTCGTAAAGAGTGCGAAGCAGTATCTTTGGTAGGAGTAATTTCATCCTGGTTGCCTTGATGGAGAGCTGTGTGAACTCCGGCGGTGTCTCGTCGAGGGTCCTTGTGTCCGGAAACTCCAATGCCATAAACCGCATCATGGTCTTCCAGCTTGCAGCTACATGTCTGCGATGGCTACCATAGCACTCAAGAGTCGAACTCGCTGTCTGTTTAGCGATATCTGCTATGGGCCAGTCCACAGTGTCACACGCTAAGTGTGCTGCAGACATGTCGCTACTGGAGGATTGGTGGATGCTTCTGCTGTTAAGTTGGAAGTGGCAGGCAGCGCGCGGATGTGCCGAGTTTCTGAACAGTGCCGGTGCCGGCCCAGATGGTGTGGACGTTGTCGGGCCCGGCAGTGCCCTTGGTCATGTGATGCTGGCATGTACTACTTTCGGAGACATCTGCCACAAAGACATGATACAGCACATGACCCCTTTCCGGGCCGTGCATTGTCGCATGCTTAGGCTAGGCGTGGCTGGGCATACCACAGCCTTGCAAAAACTCCTGAACGTCGGTGGGCAGATAGGTGGGGCTTTTGCTCTGCTGTCATCTTGTCATTGCACAGGCTGCGACACGTCAAATCCCTTCTGTCCAAACCTGTGACAAGGATCTGCAGCTTCAACTCCGAAACGAGTCCAACCTTCTCAATGCCATTCCCGATTTCTTCCCCAATGCACCCCCCATCTGACGGGCACGGATGTCTGAAAGCAAAGCTGGCTCGCCCCTGGCCCTGTTAATGTTTCCTGCAAGCGGCGACGTCGTCCCACCTCATGACGTTCGGGCTGCTGCCGGGCCCGCTGCTCCCTCCGTCCGTCTCATCCTCGGCGGAGAAGCAGCCAGTGCCCACAGCAGGGGAAACCGATTCCCGAGCGCCAGGCATCTTCGGCGTAGCAGTAGATGAATGGATAGTCAGTCTCTTCAGTGAGGCCGCTCACGATAATGTCGAAGTCCTGACAGTCGTGACAGATTGGCGTGGACATTACGTCAGGCAAGCAATTTCGAAGACACAGACGGGAGAGTCATGGAAACACCAGGGCCGGAGTCGGGAAAATCGAGCGGAAGCAGGAAGAAGGTCGGCATTGACATGATGGAAAAAGATGGTCTGCCGAGGTTCGCGCGGATCCGAACCCTAGCCCGTATGTGGGATTCCTTCAAGACGACTCGGGGCTGTTAATTGAATTTGGGGGCTGATTGGGCAGCATCCGTCGCGAGATCCGGAGCATTCTGTCTTGAAGGGCGTCTGCGCTGTTCTCTGAAGAAGCCAAGAGCGCCTGGTTGAATCTCCAGTTGTCCAGGCTCTCGTACTCGGCTTGGGTCGAGACACCGTCAGCTGTCGTGTCTTCGAGGTCGTCAAGATCCTAATCGTGCGGCAACAAGATCTGGGAGCGGCTGATTTGATTCATGCACACTTGTCTCCGCACGGCCTTCAACCCAATCCCACCAAAACATGTTCACAGCTAGGGTGCATAAATCCAGAAGGTGCCACACTGGCGGCCTGCAGCTTGTACTGAACGCCACAGGCTCTCACGGAGCACACGCAGCACCGACAGACAACTCCACGACTCGCCAAAACCCAGTGACCATGCCTTTGCTGTCGTGGCAAGTGCTCTGCTGACCCTTGATCATGGCAACGTAGTTTCCCGAGGTCAAACCTGGCAACATCCAGGGCTTAGCAGCTGGAATTCTTTAAGTTCCTTATGAAGCCAATGACTCCATCCCGGCCCGGAGTTCGTGATGGATATCGAACTTCACTCAAAGTTGAATGCAGCAGGGCTCTCGCCACCTGGATCGCTCGCCCAAGCGGCGCACCACACCTGGGAGGGGAAAGAGAGACAAAGAGCGAGAGCGAGAGCGAAAGAAAGACGGATGCAGGTTCGCACTTGTTGACTGTCCGTGCTAGTCACTCGAGTTTCTGGGCAGATAGAGCGAGGCATTTTCGCCTTCGGCCCCTTACAAACTGTGCCGTGTGAACACTTGCCTGTAGTCCTTACGCATCAAAAAGTTTCGGCAGGCCCTGATTTAGGCACGAACGAAGATTAGGAAAAGCAGGAATTTCCTGTGACGATGCCTCTTGCCTAGAATAAGCAACATCCCAGTCCTTTCAAAATCATCTGGCGAATGCACCAGAAAAGTCGTTTCACACCAAGGCCGACACCATCGCTCCCTCGTCCACCTCGCTTTCAGGGAACCGTGAATCTGACGGTACTTGCCCAAGAAACCTTTCCTCTGCACGCATCCCCTTGCCAGCCTGCAGCGTGATGATGATCTGGCTTGCAGATATGGACTCGGCCATAATGAACCGCATATTCGGGCGAGTGAGGTCCAACGTGGTCACAAAGTTGTTGGGACACGCCTACGACCGCTCTGGACTGCCCCAGGATTACGCTTCTCATGCTGCAAGCACTTGTGATGGTGTGCCTCGGCTGCAGCCATTCCGTTCGGCCCATAGTACGGGTAGCCCTCCGCATCCTGATATGATTTACCACACCGTCTGCACTGCAAGAATTCATTCCTTTTGGGCTTGTCCCGGCCCACACTCAAGAGCCGACCTGCGCCCAGCAGTAGACGTCGTAGTCCCACTTCCGGTTCAGGGGCTCCAGGCCTTGGCAGTTATGTGACCAGGCTTTGCAAAAGCACCGACTCAGACACAGCTTGATTCACATCCACCGAACATGTGGGCATGTGTAAGCCGAGTCAAACGCCAGTCGCCCCCAGTCCCGTCGTGATCTGGTTCACAATGATCGTGAAAGGTGAAGTCGTCGAGACATCCATATAAAAGCCTCCCAACAAGGCCACTCATGCTCTCCACCCGTGGCAGGCTGGAAGTATTCAACATGTTCCTCGCGTCCGGCCTTCAGCAATGACGGCATTTGGAGTGGGTGGGTCGAAGCCTTTGTTTACCACCTGACGCAACATTCAATCGCCTGGAATTGGGGCTCGTATCATGATGTGCTTCAAGCCAGAAACCTGCCTTGCAGTAAGCACGTCCGGCTTCGTTCATACTGAGGGTAACAGTAATGCTGTCCTGGCTCCGAGGCATCTTGTTCCGGCCACTGTACAAGAGCCCTACAGACCAAGGCAGAAACTCCGAGTGAGAGTGAGAGAAGGGCTGAAGTTGAATTGCTGCAAGAGGGATCCTCCGTAGCGGGAGTTTCAGCGCAGGCAAACGTGCCAAAACTCGGAGGGGTGGTGTCCAGTGTCCTGACCTCGGTTACAGCTGAAAACACCAGCCGTCGAGCAACTGCCTGGCACGGCTCTAACATGCGAGAAGAGTCCACAAACAGTCCGCTGTCTGGACTGCAGGTTCTACTTGCTATCGCTTTGTTTTGCATCTCAGCTCGTCGCGCTCCGCTCTGTTGCCAGCATCTGCGAGGAGGTGACCACGTTGTTCGTTGGGATCTCATCGTCGTGCGAGTAGCAGTACACCTGTAGCACAGCAGCGCCGTCTGCAAAGCACCAGTAACTCAAGCTGGGAGCTGTGGATTCCCGAATCTGGACACGAGTGCCCAAGCCCACGGCCCAGTAGAAGGTCTTGGCCACAAGTCCCGTGATGTCCACCTTCACAGGTAGACAGGTAGACACAGCTGGCATTTGAACCCTGACATGAGATGCGTGGTTCCATTGCGTCTGTCCGTGCAGGCAATCTGATTGAGAGTCAGATGTTGGCAGACAGCAAAATGGCCTCATGCTCTGCAAAGCCCTTGACGGTGTCGTACGTGGAGCCGCCAACGAAGTTAGTTCCTGGCCAAGTCTAACGTCAATTGTATGCTGCTCGCATTCCTTCCCTCGGTACCAACATGACGAAGCAAGACTCGACAGTGTGATTTGCCATATTGAACTAGGGGTGCGGGACTCGGATGCGCTATGAGGTGGGAAGACATGGCTCAAGCTTCGCCTTGCTGCATCCAATCCTAGTCCTAGTGAACTTCACCGACCAAAGGGAGGTGAAAGACGGCTTTCGGGCTCGCTCGGGTCTTGGAAAGACGGTTCAATGAGCACTTGATGAACACGCACATGCTGTTCCACGCTGAAGTGGCTTCAGGGAGGAGTCCGGGTCCTGAGCCGGTGTTTATTTCGTAGGT
Organism: Symbiodinium sp. CCMP2592; assembly: GCA_905221615.1. Taxonomy (NCBI): domain Eukaryota; class Dinophyceae; order Suessiales; family Symbiodiniaceae; genus Symbiodinium; species Symbiodinium sp. CCMP2592. The sequence goes on along the minus strand of CAJNDT010002269.1, from coordinate 839,290 downwards.
GCAGGCCGCGCAGTCGGTCAGGGTCGGGACATCCGTGCCGCCCTGAAACAGCTGAACGGGCACAGCTTTCCAAGCGTTCAGGGCTAGAAAGCATCACAGGACATGGGCATGCGAACACGTCCTGCGAAACAGGAGTGAAGACCCCACTGTCATAGGCGCGACAGTACCTGGGTTTCTTGCACATGAGTTCGCAACGAGAGCATGCACCAAAGTCTCCAATTCCTCGGCCGAGTCACGTCGTGCCAGACTCGTCAAGGCGGAGGGTGACCCGGATGACGTTCTCGGTGATGCCATACCTGCACCGAGGCCGCCGAGGCCGCCGGGGCCGCCGTGGCCGCCGGGGGGGCCGAGGCCGAAGACGTGGCTCAGCATGCGCCCCGCTTGCGCCGCTACGCTCTCAAGCGAGTCAAAGTCAAGCGGCATGCTGACGACCGTGATCTGCGGCGGCGTCAAGTCCTCAGCGCAACGCATTCCAGTTCTCTGGAAAAGAGAAGTCTTGTCTGGTTTGGGAGAGGAGCTGGTAGCAGGAGCTCCCGAGCGTGAACGACTGGAACGGCCATCCACCCAGTCACCCCACACACAACTGAAGGCAAGGCCACTTTAAGCAACAAAAGCGGTGCGCTCAGAGCTCGGCCGAGCCCACCCCGAATTCAACCAAACTCCGAACCCGGCGAGGCCCAGACAGCAGGCTTCAGGGTGAAGCGATAGTCAGACCTTGGTTAGTGGTAGACATGCTTAACGAGCAGTGGCGATGGCTTGCATAAGCCGTATGAGTGAAGATGAACTAACTAACTAAAGCGTAAAGGCTTCATGCAAGGACCGCAAGTTGCAGTTTGTTTCCGCCGACCCTTCAAAATCAACCCAGTTCAAGACTGCCTTTTTCGAACGCATCTCGGCAATTCGAGCGGATCAAACGGCGGCGTGAGAGCTTGGCTAAAGCTCTTTGCGAAGAAGCCAGACGTTCATGCGCAAACCGCTCAGACTGATAGTTTGGCCATTCAGGCACTCTCCTGTTCAAACTTTTTGTGAGTCTCTGCACCAGGTAATCGAGGAACCTCGAGTCTCCTTTCTCATTCTAGACCACAGCCCCAGAAAAGCAACAGCGTAGCTTCGAGCCATCTTCACCTATTAAGTTTCTGCTGGCATAATCTTGAAGCTGAATCCCTCCTGGTGCAAACAGAAGTGCAAACTCGTAGCTGGCACTGTTCAGTGTGTTTGCCGACTATATCTTGACATTCTTCCTGCTTTTGATAGGAGCAGCTTGCTCGCCTGCTGCCCTCGGGATGTTCGGGATGTTCGGGGCTGCCAAGTGGAGCGGCTCGTCACGACTGCATGCTTGACAGTCATTTCCAGTACGATGATTCGGGGTCCAGCATGTTTTGTTTTGTGCGGCCCTATGATCCTCCCAGCTGTGCACCTAAAGGCAATCAAAAGGAACCACTTGGCATCCCAGATGTCTCTCATAGCGCCGAGGCCGCCCCGGCCTCCGACATCAGAGCTCAGGATTGAGCTGAAGATGGCTGAAAGGCTTCATCAGAATTCTCGAATCGACTCCCACCATGGAATTGCAGATTTCCTGATACTCTTTGCATGGATGCCGGGTTCGCAGGGACTTCACTGCTGGGGTCCTCTGTTGCTTGGCACTTAAACTGGTCCGCATGCATCAGATAGCTGACATGAACGGCCCACTAGACGCTGAACCTGACACACACACAGACACACAGACACATACACACCGACCCACCTCACTGAGTCTGGTCGGCGCCAAGAGAACCATGGTTGCTGTTTCCTGGCGCAAGCTCCAATCGCAAAACAAAACAGATACCAGATCTTCTTCGGAACAGTTGAAAAGTTTCAACTTTGGGGCCGAAGATGCTGGGCACAAACTGGCCTGCGACTGACCAATTCATGAGCGCTCAAGCACCTGCCACGGTCTTGGCTAGTCTTCCCTCTGTGCATCCAACTCCGGACATGAGGCCTTTTCCCTCCGACTCGGGCATGGGCAGCGGAGCTCCCCAACGGGTCCTTGAAGCGACAGTCTCACTGCATGCATATCGCATGATTCTGCAACATCGGAATCGCAGCGACGCACGCAAGAACGTGTCCTGAACTCCTTGCTGCGCTTGGAGTTGGACGGGTAGGGATAGGCGCGACCGGCGAAGCGCCTTCCACACAACTCTGTCTAAATCGGAGCTAAAGCCCTTGAGAGGGAAAGATCCTGCCTGCTCGAGAGGTTCAAATTCCTCGGCGAGACCAGCGCGAAGATGTCCTTGGCGTAGCGCTTCCTCTCCTGGCAGGTTGTGCGGAGCTGACGTAGCATCAATTCGCTAGAATAACTCTGCAACTCGAAACAAAATAGCATCGCAGAAGAACCACTCGCAAAAGAACCACCAGAGACTTCTTTGAGATGCGGTTAGAGTCGGTTAGAGACGAGGCTCAGAAGCGGTGGCCCTGGCTGCGCTCTTGATGTTGTTGCCTCAGCGGGTTGCCAGATGAGCCGGAGCAGATGGCAGAAGTGTCCCATCATTTGGGTTGACTGGCAAGGCACAGGAATGCAGCACCATCCCCTGCGAAGCCATGTCTTTCCTTCTCTATCTTGCACGCAGATCTGTGTTTGCTGACCAGCCACTTTCCTGTGTGACCTGCAGATTTCCGACTGTCGCCTTCCTCGGCTCAACAATTCTTTAGTCTGGCAACAGGCGGCTCTCCTGAAAGCCATGTGTCTATGTCTATGTGAAGTCCAAAACCCACACTGAAGGGCAGAGGAAGTGTCTCCATCCGGATATCTACTGCCATCATCAACTTTGCGAGGGAGTTGCGATCCTCGCGGCCAGGTCTGAGGCTTGAGATTAAGAACAACAGGTAGTCACACAATGACAGAAACAAAACTTCAATCTCCCCAGCACCATGTAGGTTTACAGGAGCTACACCCGCAGCCCCCAGTCCTCGATCTGCGAGGGGTTCAACACCTCCGATTCCATGCACATCATGGGACATAGTCAGGTTGCGACAGCTGCAATCTAGCCCTGCCACGTCTGCAGCTGGGCGGCCCAAGTCGTGGATCCATCAGCAAGCTTCTCGGTGACAATCACGTTGGACGCGGTCTCCAGGACGACGTAGAAGTGGCAGAGGTGCAGCTGCTTCTCGCACTCCTGGCATTGGAGTATTCTCCGAGCGTTCAAGGCTTCCAAGCGCCTGTTGGCATCGCCGCCAAACATCTTCTGTTCTGCAGAGCACAAACGACTAAATCAGGCTCGATCTTACGCCTTAGGCCTGAGACCCACATGGCCCACAGATGTGCCAATTGCAGAAGTTCGAAGTGCAGATCGGCTCCCTGTGCTCGCCATCGATGGCTTCGACATAGAGGCGGCCTGTCAGGTTCGAGTCCACGCTTGGGCCGCACCTCTTTGGAGCCAAGCCGGGGCACGCGGGGCACGCGCCTTTCACGAACTTCTCCTCCGGTGAGACTTTTTGCAGCCTGCCTCCGGAAACTAAGAGCGATCAGGAATGAGAGCTTCCAAGAGCAGTGCCGCCAAGCTGGCACCTCGGGCACCCTCCAAGCAAGGCGGCCTGCAGGCTGACAAGTGCTTAAGAAGCTCAGGGATCCGCAACTAAACCTCGGATTGACTGCAGGAGTCGTGAATGCTTCTTTCTGCATGCTCTGCAAGGGCGCCTCAGGGAGAACACGGAGAGCACTTCCTGAGTGCTGGCCTCCCAAATGCACGCTTTTGCCAGGGTCCCCACTGCTCCAAAGATTCATGAAATCTACGGAAAAATGATGGACCACGGTAGGCTGCATGTCCAGAACTTCTCGTGCAGTGTCGTGCATCATAGGTTGGGCAATGCCGAAATTCGACCCTCGCCCCATGCCTGGCCTGTGCTGCTTGCGTGGTGCGCACCTCCAACCGGCCAATCCTTGGGAATGCCACGAGGGTCTGAGGGCTTCAAGGCGTTGCCTTCAAATTCTTGTGCGGTCTTTGAGCTCTTCACGGTTCAGGGGGACCCTGCAAACCAGTCTTTGTGAGCCACTTTAGAGTGGCTGCCAGCCAAGCCACTTGTAGATACGGAAGATGGTGCCATCCTCACCGAACAGAACACACCAGCATGGGTGTAGAGCCCCAGCTTGAACCCGTGCAAAGAGCCGTGAAGAAGGCATGCTGCATTCGAATGCACATTCTGTCAATTTGTCCTCGGTGGTCTGCGCAAACTCCGGCGCTGCAGTAGGCAAGATATCCTCGAGCAAGGTACGCATGAAGATCTCGTCCACCTGATTATGGGCGAGATGGCAAGCGAGTCACATGGTATCCTGGCTGATTAGCATTCACTCAGCAGTCTGGGCAGGCCACCAAACAACCCAAAACGCACTCCGAAGCCCTGTACTCTCAAACAGCCAACAGCCCCACGGCCTTCAAAGTGGTAAGGCCTGGTCTGGCAACCACCTGTGCTTTCCCTCCTCAGCGACTCAAGCTCCAGTAGCTAAGAAGGAAGGGGAGAACGAGAAACATGCAACGGCAAAAACACTCCGAACGAAGGCCCACCATCACGTGTTCGACGGAGGTTATGGATAACCCCAAATCCTCGGCAGCAACACATGGCCAAACCCGTCCCGCGAAGCAACACAACACGTTCGAGGCACCCTGAAAGCAGCACCGTACTAGCCTGAAACTAAAGCCTCTGTGCTTGGGGCATACCGCATACCGGGGCTTGTATCTCATGTACGTATGGCTTCGCAGGGCATCGCTCCTTCCCGGAGGATTTGGAAACGCGAGGTCCACGACCTGGGAAACTCGGCGCCGGCCATTCCTTGGCTGGCTTGGAGGCTACGTCGCCTGCGATCTCACAAACATTTCGGATCATCCCCTGCCCCCTACCCCTGCAAGCAGTCCAACCTTTGGACGAGACTCCGACTGTGAAGTTCTTGTCGCTAAAGCGAGCTTTCCTGGAGGTGTCGACCAGGGATGACCAGGGTTCAAGACATCAACTAGCAGTTTCTGCGTGAAGAGAGTGCAGTGAAGATGCCTGAAGAGCTCAAGTTGCGCATGCGGAACCTTTGCAAACCAGCCAATCCACTCCTACGAGACTTGCCACTGCAGTCCTCTGCTTTGTGAGGCTCTCCTCCTCCTCGATGCAGGATGTGTCAGTGCATGCAACGGCGGCTTTGCAATGCTGCTGGAATACAGGCACAGGCTTTAGGGAGAAACGTAAGGCTGCCGAGTTTGTGGGCGATTTGCCGGCTTAGCATGTCCTAGCTACAGCTTTACGGTGTGAGTGCGGATGTTCTGAGCCGAGAAATCCCCCAGCAGATCACAGCCTGGATGAGGTGGCGGAGCTTCTGCACGTAGTCCAGATTGGGATCCTGGGAGGAAACCCTCAGAAGCTGTCTCGTCGTTTCTGCATGCGGAAGGACAGGCCCAACCATTGCGCGGAAGTAAAAACCTTCCCGTGCTGGGGCCAGCCAACATCTTCGTCTAGCACTTCATGAAGACGTGCCAACCAAGGTGCAGGAGGGATGAAAGAGTCCCCCTCGGAAATCCTGCACATGGCTCATGGGAAGGCGGTGAGGACCCACAGAGAGGCCATGAAATCACGGGCCTGTCAGCCATCACGGGGTTGAAGACGCGCTGGAGCAGCTTGGCGTCCTCCGCCTTCAAGTTCTCGTAGGAGTCCTGGCCGGGTGCAGGCAGAGCTTCCAACTTCGTCGGTGAATCCTGCTGGCTTCCTGGGCACAGACACCTTGCATCCCTACCCTGTGCATCTGTCAGCGTGACCCTCCTCTTGAAGATTCTTCAAGAACGCCTGGCGGTCGCGTGGGTATTCCGCTAGCTGCTAGCTTCGAAGCAAAAGCATGATGTCACGGCGCCTTTCCCAGAGTGACACGGCCCTCCATGGAGTCGAAGTGGGCACCTTGGCTAAGGTCAAAATCCCACACAGCTCAAGCTTTGGGCTCCCTTCCACGATGCATCTGAAGCACGTGAATGAAGCACACGCAGCTTGGAACAAGTTTCAGGCATCTGGGTGGGTCAGTCCTTGAAAAGGGTCTTCTTCCAGAAAACCTTCTTTTGTTGATGCTGGCCGGAAGGCCCGCGAAGGGGTCTGTAGTTCTTACACCACAACAACTGCATAGTGCTTGGGTGGTTCCGAGCTGTCCTTTCTGGGCAACCCCGCTGCAGGCTGGCAGAGAGTTGGCGAAGCGCTCGGGGGCGGAGAGGTCGAACTTGTCCAGAGCGAGGTCCACACCTGCGGAGAGGACGGCTTTACAGACCGGAGGTGGTCAGGGGAAGGGGAAACCTGAGACCTGCTTGAGACATGCTGGAAGCCTTGTGGCTGGTCTCGCTGCGTGAGCTGGAAGCGCTGCGGCATGAACCTTCAGATCTCATCGGCTCTCTCCGGCTCCGCCATCAGGCCCGTTGCGACTTGCAGTCATGCGCTCCCTGAGTCCCCGGCATGGGCCGACCGGAAGGTCCAAGCTGCAGTCCTCTGTTTGCCAGCTTGGAGGCATGGCGGCAGCGTCCGCTTCCACTCACCGCTCTGTCGTGCCTGTGATGTCAAAGCGGCCGGGCTGGGCCAAGGCAGCTCCTGAGCTGGTCCGATGAAACTCCCAGCGCCGCCGGACTCAAGTTCGACTCTCGCTTGCTTGGATTTCTTTGTGGGGCGCTGACCTGGCAGCGGTGCGCCTGGCATCACGCTGGGCAGCGCGGCGCCCGGCAAGGCCGTGCGCTGTGCCAGCTGGAAGCGGTCCAGGCCTGAGGCCACGCGTCGCGAGTCCCCGAAAGGCCCCAAAGGCTTCGGCAGCTGCCACACTCGAGGCGGCCGCCAAACTCGACCCCGCCGTAGATGGCATGGAGGTTGCTCTGCAAGCCTGGCTTGTCAATGCCCTTGCAAGACGCAGCGGCACCTGGCATGGCTCTGAGCGCAAGGCCGGTCTGCATGTCCCGGATCTTGCCGCCTGGGCCCGAGCATCACGGCACAACCCTTTCTGCCCAATCCTTTCGCTGAGTCTAGAGCCCTGGAGCTGGATTCGCGAGTTGCCCCTCATGTTCCAGAGCTGCGGAATCTCTGAGAAGGCCTGGACGCTCTGGACTGTTGCATTGCAAGATTGTAGGCCCACGGCTCTGTATCCTTCAGTATCGTAGACGCTTGCCTCTGGCGTGGCGGACTGGACCATGTCCTCCGCGAGATCGAACCTGGACGACGCAGACCCCCAATGCGCCGTTTCTGCCGCGCAGGTTGGCTGCGCTCAAGGCCCGGGCCAGCGCGCATCCAGGGAGATCTTCGAGTCCACGAGGAACTTCGCCATCACCGAGGCCTGATCCGGAGCGTCTCTCTTCTTGTCGTTTTTTGGGGCCTTGGCGGACTGGCGCCTTAGGGCTTTCGAGGGTTTCAGGAACATCTGACGGGCTCTGCTTCGAGGCTCCCGAAGTCGAACGACACCATGCGCGGGACGATCATGGACGATGCGACGTCGAGGGCTCGAGTCTGATCCAGTAGTAAGGTCCATGTACGAAGTATCAGATCGAGGTTCAATCATCGCAACTTTCGACATGCCCGAGATTCCATCGCACCGATGAAGTACAGAACGTGTTCGTGACTCGATGACCGAACACGCCAGCTCGGATGTGGAAGAAACTCCACTGTCGGCGAGATGCACGCTCACAAGTGATCGTGTTGATATGTTGGCACCTATCAAACAAACCCCGTGAGTACCCAGCTGATGTGGCTTGCTGGAGATGTCACCCAAGGAAATCGGGCTCTTTGTCCCGATCCGATTAAGCTTGCCTCGGCATGATACTTAAGCATCTTACGGGAGGCTGTCTGCTTGTTTGCTTCTTTCTTTTGGTCGTTCGGTCGTTCGTTTGGTTCGGACGCGGCTCGGTAGCCATTCTTGTGTTCGTTATGCATGTCGTTCATTTGTCTGTTACCTGTTTAATTGGCTTGATAGTGTTATTTCTTTACATATCTCGTTGGTTCGCAGAGCCAAGGCGGGGAAGCATGAACCTCCCGTTGTCTCTTACAGCAAGGGCAGTGCCCTTGAACTGATGCGGCCATGCCTCTACCTGACAACTGCTACGAACCGGACAGCTCTCAAGCTGCCTTCTGAAGCCGTGGGACGAACACATGCACTTGCAGACTCAGATGATGTCAACCTCACATCCCGTCCCACAAGACCTACACTGAACGCAGGACACCCCCGAAACTTCGCACCGATATGCACCGATGTTGCACTCTGCATGAGAGATATACTTGTCACACAAAAACCCGGACTCCTTTGAGTGACACGCTGCCTGGCCTTGGCCAGCTCACGCAGGTGGAAGATCACGCTCCTCGGCCGAGCGGGGCGTCAGCAAGCCGGGCCGTCTCGGCCGGGCATTTTTTCAGGGGAGCTCAGAACCATTCAGGGGACCCCCCCAAAAAAGGGAAGAGAAAGAAGCGGCGCAAGGCTGAAGGAGACGCTGCGGCGAGCTTCTTTCGCTCGGCGATCAGGTCGAAGTGGCGCGTGAAGGCCTCCGCGAACCTGCAGCGACATTCAAGGACCCATCTACATCACCACTTTGCCTCTCCCTTCACATCCCGAAGTCACACTTGAGGAGCAGCCCCCCTCGACTTCTGGCGCATCTCGTACGCTGCATGTTGTGCCCCTCGTGCCTAGTAAGCGGGTGGTGCTTGCTGGTGATCGGCTTGTCCTCCAAGCCCTTGCTGGTGACCACCTGGCCACGGGCAAAAGCTTCTGGGAGTCCCGCCCGAGCCACCGAGAAAGCTTTGCCTGCTCACGGGCTTCGACGCCCATCTTCACGTAAGGTACCAGCGTCTTGTCCTGCGACTCTCGGGGGTTTGTCTGCCAAGAATCTGTTACCAGTCGAGAGATTCTCAAGGCTGGCCGGCCGGCTTCTGTACCTTACGCTCCTGTCCTCGGCCAGGCGAATCTCCGCCTTCTTCACCACAAACCTCGGTCCACTGCAGCTCACACACACACACACACACACACCTGATGCAGGTACGAAGTACATTAAGCACTGGCAGCTTTTCAAAGTCCGCCCGAACCAGCGCAGCGGTGCCGGGCGCTGGACCACTCTCGGCCGGCCCAGGTCTTGTTGGCATCGGTCATCTCCGACCAATCGAAGACGCTCCTCGCCAAAAGAGCACTGAGAGGAACAGGTAGAGGCAGCAGGCAGCATGCGCTTCTTCCATCTGCAGCCAAGGAACATCATCCCGACGATGGGCATCGTGTACTCGCCCAGCGCCAATTCCTTCAGGAAGTAATCGGCCTGGCCGCTTGCTTTGTGAAGCATTTGGTCGCTATCCTTTTTTTCGCAGGTGTCGTGCACCTGGAACATGATGTCTCCGACACTGGTACCAGCCAACCAAGCTGGCTCATACCGCTTGCGCTGCGGGGTTGTCTCCTTGGGACAGTGGTGGCAACGAGAGAAAGCATGCGGCAGACTCAGATTGTGGCAGCTCAGATATCCGATATCCCAGCCGGGATGCAGCATGTAGCGTGCTTACAGGCTTCTGCTGATGCCACACTGTCACAATTTCGGCTGAGAACATGCCTCCGAGCTGTCGCAATACACGACCTACCACAATTCTGTCTGCCACGGAGCCAGCTTCTGTGGATCAACCTCGGGGCTTGAGCTGACTCATAGCTTTTCTTGGTTTCTTGGTGCGTGCTTCCAGTACCGCAAAGATGCTTTGTGCCGGGGGGCAGGATCAAGTGAGAAGAGAGGCTCGCGGCAGGCCGTGCGGCGCACCTGGAAGCCCGACGTGCCCTGTGCCCGGCCGCGCAATGACTTGCTCCGAGCAACTCTATCTCTTTCCCCCCGTCTCCTACGAGCCAATGTTGCTCGCCCCGTATCCCTCTGCTGCCATAACCTTTAGCTTATCCATTCCATCCAATCTGTAATCGATAAGCCTTGAGAGCCAGCATCAGGTACTCCAAATTCACAGCGGCAGCGGGCTCCAGCGTGGACGCAATGCGGACCTGTGCTCTGGCTACCGGCTGAGGCCAGCAGCAAAGTGCCACAACTGAAGCAAGAGTAGCAGTAACGCAGAAACGTTTTGAAGCGCCAAGCCGCGCTTCGGGACGCCTCGTCATAGACCAGGCCTCCCAGGTGACTGCAGCAAGGGCAGCGAAACGCCGGGGGATGGGCAATTCTCTTTGTCTCCTAGGTTCTGTATCCAGAATGACTTCCAGTCCGGAAGAGGAGAGGTTTGAATGCCCCGAAACGCTTTGAGACGTGGAGCAGCAGAGGCCCTTCGGCGCCGGGGAGCAGCCCAGCTTGGCCGCTACGGGGCCACAGGCAGGCACCTCGGATGCCACGATGGCAGCAATGCGGTCTTCTGCTTTAAGAGAGAGCTCTTTTCATTTGGGGCCTTAGGGTTTAGTAAACCCTAAATCCCACGCCGTGGTATCGAGGATGCATGGGTGCAATGGTTTCTGCAGGAGCTTGCTGGACCCAGTTGGACAGAGTACTCGCGGATAGTGTAAGGCATCTACGGCTCACAGCTCCACGATGTTCCAGTGGGCATTGTTTGTACTCATCATGCGGAAGATAGTAAAGGCACCAATGAGCCCCAAATCGGGGAGTGTGGAATGTGACAACCGCACAGTCTCCGACTCGCCAAAGTGTCCGGGCATGACACCGAAGAAGCTTCAGGAACTCAGCATCTGGGTCCCGAACAGACTCAGGGCGCCAACCGATTTGGTACTCAAGGCGGCTGTCCAGCTTCTTCTGCCTGCAGGGTCGGTTGTGGTGAGGACTGCACTCTGCTAGACTTTCAGAAGTTTTATGTCAGATTACATTTTCAATACGGCGCTGCCAGCCGGTGTTTTGCCAGCACGTCTGGTTTGGGAATGGATCTTCACAGCACTCTGTGGCCTTTGCTCCTCCGTGTTCTTCTCATCCTGCTTCTGGGCATCCTGTCAAATCAATGGTAAGGTCCAAAAAACTTTGGCCGCTTCGGGCGGGTTTGCTCTTGAAGCGCTAGGGCGACAGCTGTGCAGCTGTCGGGCCTCTAGCACGATCTGCGCCATGCATTCAGGATGCACGAGCTTGTAGGCCTGAAGACCACCGGAGATGCATGGGCTTCGTTGCTGCTTCCGATGCCACCGCCGCTGCAGCTAGTCGCACAATCGCCATGCTGATGACGAAACAATATAGACCAGCTCCGCAAAAAATCGCCGTCTTCATCATCGTCATCATGATGAGCAACTGCATCAGCATCATCGTCAGCATCACTGACCATGTTCATGGTGATTGGCAGCAGCATCAGCAGCACCGTCGCCACTTTCGCAGATTCTCCGGTCCCTTTCTAACGGTTCGCTCCTTCCTGTTTCTCCGATTCTCTAAGCCCTTTAGACCGGATTGCTCCTGCTTCTCAAACCTCTCACGCCTTTCGCAGAGTTTGCTCCTCTTTCTCAGATGCTCTGACACCTTTCGAACGGGTTCGCTCGTCCTTCTCAGGTTCTCTAATCCTTTTTCGAGCGATTCGCTGCTCTTTCTCAAGCTCTCTACAGTCCCATTCGAGCGGTTCGCTCCTTTTCTCAGATTCTAAAGTTCCTTGCGGCTCGATCAGCTTTCTTATATTTTCTAGTTCCTTACGAATATCTCTTTCGCTCCCCTTTTCTCAAATCCTCCAGTCGATTCGCTCCTCTTTCTCACATCCTCTAGCCCCTTTCGAACGTTTCGTTCGTTTCGCAGATCACCTGTAAATCCTTATGTGCGCGGTTCGCTCCCATTTCTCAGATCCTCTAGTCCCATTCGAGGGGTTCGCCCGTCTTCTCAGGTTCCCCAGCCCCTTTCGAGCGGTTCGCTCTTCCTTCTCAAATTCTCGAATCCCTTTCGAGCGGTCGCCCTTCTTCTCAAATTCTCTAGTCCCTTGCCAGCGGCTCACTCCTCCTTCGCAGATTCTCTAATCACTTTCGAGCGCTCTTGTCCCGTTCGAGCGGGTCGCTCCCCTTGTCAGATGCTTAAATCCCTTTCGAGCGTTTGCCCCTCTTTTCAGATTCGCTCTCCTTTCTCAAGTACTCCTTATTGAGCTCAGATTCTCTAGTCCTTTCGAGCGGTTTGCTCCCCTTTCTCAGATTCTCTGACCCCTTACGAACGGCTCTCTAGTTTGTTTCGAGCAGTGCGCTCCTTTTTCTCAGGTTCTCCAGTTCCTTACGAGCGGTTCTCGAAACCCTGGTGAAAGGTTCGCTCCCCTTTCTCAGATCCGCTAGTCTCTTTCGAACGGTTCGCTCCGCTTTCTCAGATTCTCCAGTTCCTTACGAGCGGTTCTCCAACCCCTTTTGAACTATTCGCTGGCCTCTTTCCTGCCTGCAAAATTTTGTTGCTTTCGGACAGCGCCGGATAAAGACCTCCGCCGGCCGGGGTCGGGAGACGCAGGCTGCGGCGGCAAAACAAAAGCATTCCAGGGAGCACCATCACCAACACAACCGCTATCACCACCATCACCATCACCACCACCGTCACTGCAGCTGCCACTGCTTCCGTGCTGCTGATGTTCGACTGGCACGAGTGCCGCGGCTCGTGCTTGGATTGTGCATGGCACTGAAGCCGCTACCCTCTCCTTCCCGATTTTTGGTTACTCCTGCCACGACTGCAAGCGCAGCAAACAACAATAGCAGGGATCAAAAGCCACTAGAAGCACGAGTGCCGCCGCCTCCACACGACCACCACTACTGACAGCCGCACCAGCAGCAGCAGCAGCAGCAGCAGCAGGGGCAGCAGCGACAACCGCAAAAACAACCAAGGCCACAAAATCTAAGGAAGAGCAGCGTCAGCAGCAGAATGGTAGCAGGAAGCCCAAGGTCAGAACTCCTTGCAGTCCTTGCACTTGCTTCACGGTTCATCGCAAAATGCTTTGATGTAGAGATCTTCTTTCTTGCAAGTTCTGCCGCTACGCAAGACAAGCTGTTGCCCGTGCCTTCTCCTCGGGCCTGTAGGCTGACTCCCCCATGGGCAGACCACACCTGAGTCTGGGCTCGAGGACACTGAGAACGGCCTCGGCCGAAGACTCACAACCCCGAAGAAGACCCAAACCCTACGCCCCCGCAGCACTATCTGGCCATCCAGGCGCTGGCTGCAGAGCTGCACCTCCTCACCGTCGGAATCCACTTCCTCAGGCTCCATGGATGTTCGACGTTCATGGAATGCCGACCACACGCGACATGCTCTGGAGGAAAGAACACCCGTCTCAATAGCTCCGCTCGACAAAGACTAAAAGCTGCCACATCTGCCCGATCCGGTCTATTCCCAACGATCCACGGGATTCAAAACAAAAAAATCTAGTGCCTCCGAGCGGCAAACTCCTTCTTCGGACGCGGCTTCGTCGCCTCCTTCTCGGCCATGGCCCGCGTCAGGAAGTCCTTCGGGGCCACCTCCGACAAACGTAGTCGACGTAGCGGAGCAGCGATTCGAAGCAACGCGAAGGTCTGCTGCTGAGGATGGCCTCTCCGCGTGCCTGTGGTGTGAACCATGGGAAAGCCTTCCTTGGCAGCACCCGTGATCCAGTGCCGAAGCCAAGACCCATCCACAAGAAACTATGCCTATCGATCAGTTCGGCGGCGATCGTGAATATCAGGCCACATGTGAGAATTCTAGTCCCTCGGCTCAAACACAGGCAGGAACAGTTCAGGATGCAAGTGCCATCCCAGCCACCTCTCATAGCCTGACAAGAGACGGAGGCAGGCTTCCATCAGGTGCAGCGAGTTAGGCTTTTCAACTTGCTTGCTGATGTCCTGGCCGTGGCCCCCACCTTTGTAGCTACCGTCGCGGTTCTCCGCAAACTTGGCTTCATAGAGTCGCAGAGCTTCCTGCAAGAATGGTCTCGGCCGCTGCGGCTGCTGCTTTGAGCTGAAGCTATGCGTGCCGGTCCTTCTCTTCCTCGCTGGGCCCCTCCTCTTTTGACGGGAGCAGGCCTGAAGACACCAAAACGCCTGCAAGAAGAGGCCCGCAAAAACGCGAAAGCCCGGGCCAGGCCTTCGCAGTCCGAACAGTTCGCCTCGGCAGCCGGTGTTTCCCAATCTCTCTCTCCCTGTCTCGCTGAGTCTCTCTCTCTCTCTCGCGACGTGCGCCTCTGGCGTCGTCGCCCCACGGCTGTCGCTCTCGTGCTCACCCTCGCTGGTGGACTCGACAAGGTCGGCCTGCAAACTGGGGGCCTTGCCCACGACACAGCTCCAAATGCCAAATCAAAACTGCCCCGCACCCTTCATGAAACAGAAGCGCTATACATAGTACGTGTGCATGAACTTACCTTCGCTCAGTCTTTTGGCCTCGTGGGTTCTCCAGTACGTGCGTCTAGATAGCATGCCAGTGGCCATGTCGCTGGCATTCGACAACCGTCCAAGAGGAGAGGAAGCTACAGAATCCTGAAGCCTGATTCAAAACGACCACCAAACACTGCTTGATCCCAACCCTTCATTGCAGCGGAGGCACAGCACCCAGGCTCCCTATCCCACAACATGTTGTCTAGCGTGACAAGAAATACTATTTTAGAAACCGCATGGGTGCTTCCGGGAAAGAGCGCAACAGTACCGCATCGCTCCGTCTTGCTTCAGGCTCGCGCTCGAGAAGATTCTGTCCCTTGCGGTGCGATAGCCGGCTCCGGCTTGAGGGGGCCTTGACGGCTAAGAGCTCGGAGAAGCGTCCGCGGCGGCGGGAATCGGCAGAGGCCTGCAGATCGAGACAAGAGACAGGCCCAGAGATTCCATTGTTTTCCGATTGTTTTCCGGAGCAGCGTTGCTTGGCAGCCACAACCCCATCAGATGTCAAACCTGCACATCAGTGTGGCTCGGCACATATCACAGGGCTCGAAAACAAAGCTCCAGGAACTCGGGAAGACTCTTGGGCTGCGTTACCCAAACGAGCTACTGGACGTGCTAGTGCTGCTTGTCTCACCACACGAACACCAACCCAGCTTCCAGCTTTTCTAAGGCAGAGACAAGGACTGTGTCGACAGCAGCCATGATGCCTGAGGCTTCGAAGAGAGAGATGAACTTCACAGTCATGCGACGCTCCCTTCCCAGTCCTTCTAAGTAATTCTCGCTTCTGTTTCGATAAACTTAGATTTAGATTTGATTGGACTTTCTTCGCTACGCTGCAGCATTCGCATTGGCTTCCGCTGCATACTCCATTTCTTGTTCATGGCTGGCCGGTCTTGTGGGATCTGCTGCTGTTTACGTTCTAGCTGCTAGATTTGGCAGCGACGGCTGCTTATGTTATATGATCGTGGGTCGAACATGTGGTGCTAGGTTATTAACATCGGCAGTTCGTTTGCATCTTCGATTGTAAAGAAATCAGGAACGACGACACCGAGCTTTGGAAGAAGCCCCATCTGTTTATGATATCTGCGTCCATAGCTTTCTTGTGCTACCCATCCACAGTCACCCCCACCCCTGAACCGATCACGGTGCAATGCTGTGGTTAGAGATTTTGGAACCCCTGACATCCCAGCCGAATGCTCTGAAGCGTCGACATAACCCTAAACAGATTCTGCAAACATGCTTTGTCCAATGCATTCCAACCCATGCATACGAGAGCCCTGCAAACCCAAGCCATACGAAAGACTCCTGCCAGACAAGCACACCAGAAATTTACACGCATCCGCACGTGTTCGTAGCTGGTTGCTATTTCTCCGCAAATCGAGATGAGTCAACCTGGCTTGGAGCGTACTCACACTTCAGCTTACAACCGTACCCCACCACATTCACTGACCGCCGTCTGTTCGCAAGTGATCGATAAGACATGCAGTATACAAAGTTGTCCGCCATCACCTGTCGCGATATTCCGTCATGGTCGTCGCTGTGCTTAATGTTCGTGTTCCAACATTGTGTCATATGCACCGAGGCTCCTCTATAGAGTTGTCAAATACAAAGATGTCACAAGACACGTCGACAATTTACGCTCTACTTCGGTCGTATGAACTGTAATAAGATGTTGGGCGGGCGCGTGGGTGAAAGTCTGCGTGTGCTCGTGTGCTTGTATGTACGTGTGCAGTTGCTGGTCTTGTTTGGATGTTGAAGGTACGGGGAGTTGTTTATGGGACTGGCTGCTTTGCTTGCTGTAGTTGGGACGACTTTGCCCCGCTGCCAAGTGTTGATTTTGTGTCGCTTCGAGCTGCGAAAGCGAGAGAAACCTGAAAAGCAAAAAACTAAAACACACGAGAGAACACACAAAACCTTAAACTCAACAAGACCAGGTCTTACTTTCTTGCATTAATGACACATAACTCTGCTGTCAGTCTCACTTCGTCCTTTCCATGCATTCCTCGATTTGACAGAACCAGATCTCCATTGCAACAAGCACTCTATCTTGTCTGGCTGGACCCAAATTCCGAAAGTAGATACTCTACGAATCCGATAAGCAGATACTCCGTTATCTTGTGCTCAGGCCGAAAAAGACGAAGTCTAGGTCTGTCAATAGCACACCCAAAGGGTGAACCTTGGCAAAATTTGGTTTCTATAGATACATCTTGTCCTCTGAACTCTGTGCAGCATACTAGAAATCAATACGGTGTAGTGTCCTTATATGCCCAGAAACAATACAGTAAAGAAACTGTGCATCAGATCAGCGGCTCAGCAGATACTGAGTCTGCACTTCCCTGCTAAGCTGGGTCAGCCTTGCACACTTTACTTTTCTTTGCGAACGCAGGCTGCGTGCTTGGCCGCTAGGAGTGCTCCTTTCAGGAGCAAGTCTAAGGAGCGCCTTTGGCGCCTTTGCTGGAGCTCCCCGAAGGTCGCCTTGGAACGAAATCACTTCCGGAGGTCGTAGAGGACCCCAATGCCGGCACCAAAACCATGATTCAGTGTCGCGTGCCCCCAGCCGTCTGGAAGCAGAACCAAATCTCCGGCATATTGAGAACACCTGCGCGGACTCGCCGAGACGATGTGCTTCTGGAAACATGGGCAAGTTCATACAAATACGTGAGTATATACTTGTGTGTGTCCACACTGTATATATATATATACATACATACACACACATATTATACATCCACAGAGTTTGTTAGGCCAATCGTACATTCGACACCTATGTTTTAAGATCCACATGCAGATACGTGGAAAGCGCTTTGCGCACATTTATCCACAGGCCAAAACCGAGTGAGACAATGGAGAGAGAGAGAGAGAGAGAGAGAGAGAGAGAGACATCTACACAAACATACATGCACTCACATACAGTTACACATACATATAAGCACCTCGATTGTCACCGCACAACATGGCGTTGCTCGAATATGCAAGAGCACGACATTACCCTGTAAGGAAAGCCCGTCACAACACACTCACCAATAACATTTGCAGTAGGCTCCTGGCAACGACTCGCCGAAACACTGGCACAAAGCAGCTATCATGAGGCAGCCGCATCGGATCTGGGGCCCCAGACAAGAGAATCATCAGGAATTGCGCCCTAAACCCTAAACCCCCTGATCGGTGCAGACCGCTTCAAACAATTTTGTGGAAGAGCCGACTGAGGCGAGACACCGAAAGACGTGGTCCATAGAAACGCCAGACCTTGGATGCACAGCCGCATGACACTCCGGACCGTACTGAAGCGAGGCTTCATGTCTGATGGAAACAAAGAAGATCCGTGGTTTTTGCAGCCAGGGCACCTGTCGAAAAGCTCGTAAGTCGCGATGCCAGCTCTGGCCGCAAGGTACGGGGGCGTCCTAAAGTTTGCACCGTCCGTGCTGGTCCGATATGCAACAGCGGCCGAAAAGCCGTTACTTCTGAGCTCTCGGCACGTACCATTCCTTCTCCCCAATAAAGAGGACATTGAAGGCAGCGACATGGTAGTGCAGCGCAGCACCACTGCGGTCACCACCCCAGAAGTACTGCTTGGACATGTGGTTGATGCCAGGAATCAGCTTGTGGATCTTGGCAACAGTCTCCATCTCTGTCAGCTCCTTCTGGAAGATGCCTGCTGCGCACGCCGCCAAGCTGCGCTTTTCATCAACATCGACACCACTATGATGGTGATGATGATGAGATGATACTGATGGAAAGGATGACGGTCATGATGGCGGTGATGATGATGATGATGATGACGACGACCCCATACGGGACACCAACTGCACCTATGTCGTCATGGCCTCCACAATCAGACTTGCCACCATCATGTGCAATCTCCTTACCACGACCGTCATCATGATGATTACAGTTTTCATCATTGTGAACATGGTCGTCAACATCATTCTCATGACTCATAACCATCCTCATCCTTCAACATGATCCTCAAAACCACCATCATCCTCACCCTCTGCACCACCATCGCCATTGCAGTGGTCATCATGACAATCAACGCCAATCACAAAATGGTAGGATCATGATTGTCGTGCTCGGTGTCACCGCACCATTTCCGCACCACACAGTCATCACTAGAATGATCATCATCCCCATCATCACCCTGATCATCATCCTCATCACCATGATCATGATCAGTTTCTTCTTCTCCCTCCCTCATCATGATTGTCGTCAATATCCTCTTCTTCCTCGCAATCAACATCATTGTCATCATCACGGCGTTCTTCATCCTTGGCCGTGACAACATCAAAAGTACTGCCGAAGGCAACGTGGTCGTCGTGCACACGGTCGTTCTGCATGCTTAAGTTGGCCTGCGACTGTTGATGCTTTTACCCTGGCGCCTGGTGCATGAGCAGCGTAGTAGTTGGAGGTGTTGCCATGCCTGCACCAAACATCCCGGCATCGATTTATCTTATAGCATTCCCCCAGGAGCAGCTTGCTCTGCGTGCCGAATGGTCGAAATCTTCCTGAGTCTTTCCTGACAACCTATCGCCTCTCGTTGCTGTGGCAATCTTGCCCTATTCGCAATCGAAAAGCAACTCTCAAGCTGCGACAGCTTTGCAACGCGAGACACAAGAAGGATCGGCATCGCCTGAAGCACCGAGCCCCCTTCTCCGCTTCCTCCACCGTGAAAGTCTTTTCGCAGGGCAGCGCCCCAATGAGCTGAGGGTAGGCAATCGGTCCCAGCTTGAAGCGAGTGGACGTGTGCACCTGCTGGAGAGGGCCAGACCAACATGAGGATTTAGGGTGGCAGTGCCAGCTGCCACAAATAGCTCTTAAGTTGACAAAGCAAATCTTTATCTTCAATGAAACCTTGGGCAGGTTGTCTGGTTTGGTCATAATCACGTTTGGTCTTTTGGGCTTGAGAATTGCGTTCTGGAGCTGACAACCACTCAAAAGGCACAACCCCATCTCCGGCAGGCCTGCATCACTCGATGCTTGGCCAGAGAGCATCGGTCCTCGAGGGCCGCGAAGTTGCGCACAAGGACCGGGCCTGGAGCTGCCCCAAAACGCAAGAATCTCAATTAGTCCATCCTTTTTTGGCCGAAACACGGCCCATGTCGAGGAACTTGGACTTGAGGTCCGCCTCGTTGAGGGCATCCACCACTTCGAAGTCCTCGGATGTCGGCGATGCATGGGACACTCTCATGGGACCCGCCAACCCCGCGCTTGAGCATTGAGGGTCGCGACACTTCATGGGACAAGTTACACAGGCTTCGTAGTGCGCCCAGTCAGACGTTTCCGTCCAGCCCAGATGTGTCGCAGACAGCTCCTGCTACCAGGCAGACAACATTAAGAGCTTTACTGTTTCATGAGCCTTTGCATCGTCACGATTGGGCTGAGCAAGTCACTCTGCTTTCTACTGTGACCGCTCAGTCTTGGTGCGCAAGCCTTCAAGCGCCCACTGCCCCGGAACGGCGCAGACCGACTCTTCTCCCTCTCCTCGCCGTGGCACTGCAGCGTCTGCGGACCCGGCCGCGGCCGCGACACGCGATACTTCGGCGGCGCCAGCTTCAGCACCGGAGATCCGGGAGCCCCTGTGCTTTCCACACATGAACTCTCCAGGCGCTGACTTCCAGGCTATGACTTCAAACCAAGCCGAAGGTCGGACGTAGTCCATAACTGTCCGCCCCAAGGCATCGATGGGCTCGGAGGCTGGGAAAAGGCTCTGCAACAGATCCTCGGCACAGGCATCCGAAGATGTTTTGATCAGAAAGGGACCTCGAGGCCCGAGAAATCTACGGAAGGACTTCAATAGATCCCAAGAGGTTCGAAGCCAGCCGTATTGGCGTCGGGATCCGCAGTCATCCATCCAAGGCTCTGCATCCCCCATCCAGACAGCAAGCTGCACGGCGTTCCGACCCTTCCTTCGCTGGCACATGAACAACGGTGCACGCTAGAGCCGCTAGAGTGCTAGAGGTTGAGGGGCCGAAGAACCTGCTCAGGAACACTGTAGAGCCTTAGAAAGGTTCAGCTGGGTCACGCATGTGTCCACTGATGCCTGTCGAAGCCAGTAAGGCGAAACACGGAGAGCTTTGACTTCTGGGAGGACCTGCCGCAAGCAGAACAGCGAGAGCATGGCAGAAAGACACTTGAAAGATTAGATTTCCTAGCAGAGCACCATACTGGACTTGATTCACGTCACGACGCACCGATGCACGGGGGCCTTTGTTCCCTCACGAGGTCCTTCGAGTAGATGACGTCTGCGTCCTCCTGTAATCCACTCAAGCCCACCAGGATCTGTGCTTCTAGACGAACAACCCAATTTATGCAGACAACTTACGGCCCTGGGCAGAAACCAAGACCCCTGCTTTGTTCTTGATGTCAAGCTAGAGTGATCAAACTCGGGCTGCGTGAGTTCTGGACATGAGAATCGAGACAAAGAATCAACTACCAACGATTATGCACCATAAGCCTCGATGTGACCATGGGACCTGGACATTAGTACCACCACTATCATCACACTCATCAACATCGTCACTAGGGCCAGGGGGGGCCGGGGGGGCCGGCTGGCAGGAAAGGGGCGATTTGCGCGTTTTTGGGTAGAAGCTGCCCGCCGAGGAAAGCCTGGCAACCCTCATGGGGTACCTGTTTTTAGGGCATTGCCATTCCGCATCCGCAAGCACAATGAACGATTCTGAGAAGAAGAGACCCTCAAGCCCACAATGCTACCCGAACATGGACTGCACCCAGTCCCATTTCGATCATGATGCACATGAGAACCACAACTGACGTGAGTTTCGGTAGTCAAAGAAGCAGCCTCGCCTCAGTGAAGGGCTTGGTTGGCTCGAAGGGGAGCCTCTTCGCCAAGTAGCCGCAGCTTCGGGGCAAGCCGGACAAGATGCCTTCAGACTTGCATGAGCAGCTTTCGCTTTTGAGGGCAGAGGCGAAAACGTTCTCCAGCGACACATCGCGGCGGTTCTGCAGAGTCGCAAATGTGGTGCCCGGGATCTTGCAATAGAAGACATCTACTTCACAGCGGAGAGCCGCTGAAGCTCTACAGGCCCCATGCAGGGCAGTCATGGGCAGTCCGCAGTGTCTTGATGCATCTCAGCCACACTGGAACATCATGCGATTTGCTGCCTTCACGGTGACAGCTCCTCCCATGTGACTCGGGGCGGCAGCCAGGTTGAAAATTATAGAAGCCAAAAGTCCGGGGACCAGGTATGAGTCCAGTCACTAAACAAGTCACAGCTGTCTGCTCCTCTGCGTCCAGGCCTTAGTCTGACTTGTGTTTACCTGATCTCGTTCTTCCTTGACTCGGTCCTCTTTTATCAACGCATCTCCTGCCTCTAGAATGCCTTACAGAAAGGTCCTCCAGAGTGAGAGGCTGTCAGTAGCAATTAGAGGATATGGCGGAATATGGTGGAAGAGACAAGTTCCTCTCCCCCTAGTACGCCCGCTGAGGCAGGGGTTGAGGGTTTGCCGGTGTGGGTTGGCCACGAGTCTCCTGGCAGGTTCTCTTTCTCCAAGCATTTCATCATCAGATCATCCAGCATTTTCCGAATCGAAGACAGAGTCAGCAGATTCGCCTCGGCACGTGATGGCCAAGGGCCCTACAGCGGTGCAATCATGACGCCACAAAAGCCCAAAAAATCGGATCTCCATGCTGCACGCCCAAAGAGATCAGTTGGAGACCTGCAACTTTCGCCAGAAAACTTTTCCAAGCCGAGATTCCGTGCGGAGCTTGCGCTCATCTGGTCCCATTGCCTGCGGGACGGCCCTCGCAACTCGGCCGACGAAGCACCGCAATACATCTGGATTACCGCCCCGTCGCCGCCCTCTGAATAAAAACTGGGGCCGGCCAGCAAACGGCCCAAGTTCGAACTGATGACATGAGAGCCCAAGGGCGGCTACTGTACGAACTCCCATGGAACAGGCCACTCGACACAAGTTCACCCGAAAAAGGGCGTGGGCCCTGAACGTTCTACGGCTTCCTGCCTTCACCTTGCAGCGCCCCACAGCAGCATCCCAAAAACTGCCTTGCCTGGGAAATTCCAAGCTGCTCAAGAGAATCGCGTGATCCTTATCCTAGGAAGGCCTAACATGGACATCAATGGTCCAACGGTAGGAACGGATGCTGGTATCGTCCAAGACTCACAGGATGATCCTTCGGCTGGCCTGATGCATATGCCTTTGTGGAGAGTGCCCCCAAAAAAAGAGCTCGGATCAGAAACAGCATGAACGAGCCCGACGAGGTTCCGAAAGCCGGCCAAGCCACGAAGGGATCACCCCAAGCCCAGGGGTTATCCGCATCCAAGGCTCCTCGTTATAAGTATGAGAGGAAGCTTAGATGGATGGAGAGTGCGAAGTGTCACAGGCACAGAGAGAGAGACAGAGAGAGGGAGGGAGGGAGGGAGGGAGGCTCTGCGTGGGTGTGCTCCTGAAGGATCTGCTTCTTGCCAGGTGCCCGTCATGGATGTGGATGGCAGGAGCGGCGCGGGCTGCTCGGGCATTGGTGCCGATGAGACCGGATGCCCACAGCAGGAGTCGTAACCGAACTTCTCGAAAAGGGCTCCGTCGAGCTCGACGACCAGCCTCGCCTCGTACACAAGCGGTTACAAAACCAGAAAGACGTGACACCCTGGGATCTCCACATCTCCACTCTTGCCGGATGAGTTGGCCGGGCGGCGGTTGCTTCGTCGAAAAAGGTCTCGCAACCACCATGCTTGGACCCGCCATGCCCGCCACTCGATGTACCCGATTGGATAAACGACTGCACTTTTGACCAATCCACCTGCGGGGGTGGGGAATGGCAGGGATTCGTCGGAGCTTTTCTGGAGAAGCCTTCTTCGCACGTCCGGCCTGGCCCCCCAAGCTTTCGAAGTCTTTGAGGCCTCACGGTTGAAGTTGAAGCCCCTTGCAAACCAAGTCTCAACCAGAACCTCCAATCTGAGCTCCGAACAGCCTGCGATGTCGGCATCCAAGGATTCCGTATGCATCCAGCAGTCAGCCAACTCAGAAATGCTCGCGCTGCGGATCCCCTGCACAGTTTGAGCTGCCGCCTCCTGCGTCATGCCTCGCACCAGAAAAGCGTTATCGCGGATATCCATGTCAGGATCTTGGGATAGGTACTTGCCGTGGAAGCGTCCACTGAGCAGCCCCAGCTTGACGGAGCCCTGGTGCCCCATGAACTTGATCCAGGCGCGAAAGCGCTCTACATCATCGGGGCCGGTGAAGCCGTTCTGCGAATTGCGGCCTACCAGTCGCTTGTATGCCTCGGGGTCGCGCCGGCGTAGGTCCGCCATGACCCCTGCTCTTCTGTTGACTTCAGACTGAAAGGCCCACAGGCTGAGATAAGATTCGCAAGGGTTGCGCACAGATGCAAGCAAAAACTCGTCCTTCGCAATGCCAACGGCCCTCACTGCCTTGGCCTCGGGGATAACATTTAGCCTGTGCGCGGGCATGACTTTAAAGAGATGAGAAATGGCATACCGGCTCCCGGTTTTCGGGAACCTTGCATAAGCAAGTCGAGACTTGCTAGGCCTGCTGGGTTTCGCAGGCGCCGGCACGGCAGGCGCCGCCGGCACTGCAGTCTGTGGAGGACTGCTGGCTAAGCCTTCGCTCGGCTTGGGAGCAGCTTGCAAGCCGTGAAGGGTTTCATTTGCGAGCACCAGGGACACCCCTGGAGGCGGAGGCTCGTAAGGAGGCGCGTGAGGAGCAGAATCGCTCGGAGGGCTCGGCTCCGCCGAGCTTTGCAGCGGATTCGGGGAGACGACTCGGCCCGGGCCCCCGGCACCGTCGCTCTGCACCAGCGGAAGAAAAATATCTCTCGAAGCTCCAGTAACGACGGATATGGGGCCGCCCTGCGTGTAGAGCAGACACACCAGCCACATGGCAACGAAGAAGATGCCAACAAAGGCACGGACCATGTGGGTCAACATGCCCGTGACTTCGCGAGGAAAGAATAACAAGCGACTCGCTACTTTGATCACCCCGAGGCTTGCAGTATACTTTCGACATCTTGGGTCTCCCTAACCTCTGCCGTGTCTCTGTGTCTGCCTATATGTCCCACAGATGGCTGCCTTTCGCTGGTACACAGAGCTTGGGGCCTGAGCAAGCAGTCACAGGACTCACTGGCACCTGTAGCAAAGCTCCCGGCTCGTCCGGCGCTCAAAATTCAGTCGCTCGAAACCTCGGAAAGCACTTCGCACACATGCGCCGGCTGGGCAAATGCACAAAAGACCCCCTGCCTCGCACCCCGAAACTCGGGAAGTGTTGCCCGAGAGCTGTGAGCCGCACGGCAACAGATACAGCGAAAGGAACGTCAAAGGAGTCTAGGTGGTCGTCTTCGTTGGCAAATTAAAGACCACGCGGCGCAGGACGGAGGTGGGTTTGAGATGGTTTGAGTGTTTATGGTTGAGGACCCTCAAGATGATGGGAATCGAGACCTCTGTAAACATGATGACAGCCGTGCGCCCCATTGGAAGCCAGCATAGCAGACAAATTCCCAGCCCAAGTCCCAATCCCTGGTGCAAGCCCCGGGCCCTGTCAGCTGAGCCTGGCCACGAAAGGCTTCGATGGGTCTTGGACAGAGGTCGAGCGCGCTCATGTACGGTACAGGCTGCAGACTCCGGCTCTAGACTCTAGACAGACAGGCCCCCTTGCCAGACCAGGGCTACACTGAGGGGCAGTCAACACACGCACCACTGACACAGGTGAACTTCACTCTGCAGTCAATTGGTAGCCGTAGTGGCGTGTTCTATCGCTGCTTCTGCTGAAGCGTCAGCATGCAACACTGCCGCAACTTGTCCTTGCAGATCCTTTCCCTCCTTTCCCTCCTGTTTATCTGCCCTGTCCCTGACCACGTGCTTCGGGGAGGTATCTGGCTTGAGCATTCCTACCGGGCCATATCGCCTCAAGACCGGTATTTGAGGACATCTCAAGCGTTGACAGGCACGTATCAACACGTCCTGGCCACAAATCCAGAACCAAAAGCCGCCCAATGCTTTCATGGGATGCTTCGACAAGATGCACGCCGCTACGCCCTCTTCAGCTCGGCCTCCAGGTTCACAGGAAGGCTACCGACGCCAGCTGTGGTGTCCACGCGGCCAAACACGCCTTCTGCTGGGGCACTCGAGATGTCCGGGTCTGGGCAGGGTCCGACCCGCTGCAGTCACCGACAAGACAAACGGAACCCGCTTCGCCCAGATATGCACCGATGCGGTTGATCTTGCAGCTCGCCTGCGGCTATCGTGATGTCCACCGGCTTGCCCTTGCACTTCTGCATGTCGGCACCTCAACTCCAAGCAGCAAAGCTGCGAAAGCAAGTAATGACTCAAAGTCCGGAACCAGCCAGAAAAGCTTGAGCGGTGCCAAAAGGATCCCGGTTGTCAAGCCGTCAAGCCCAGGCAGGTCCGTGCTTGAGGCACCTAGTGAGAGGCAGAGGTAGTCCGCCGGCACATCCCCGACGATGGTGACCTCCAGACTAGCGCGACGCAGCGAACGTGCAATGCATCTTCCACGGTGCAACGCGGAGCAAAAGCCTGGAGCTGGCTGCTATCAATCAGGACTCGGGCCGTGTCGGTCACCTCGCGGAACGGACACCATGCTCGAGAAATCGCTTCGACTCAGGGCCAGGCGGCCTTGTTGAACCGTTATTGCTGACTAGGGACATCGTAGTTCTGCGAGGCTTCCCCAAGTGGGGTGAGCACGATGTTGCCGGTGCCGCGCAAAATCTGCTCGGCGAAGGTCAGGACAATGTCGGTATCTGTGAGTTGAGGCATTCATAAAGCTCTTACCCTGTAAAGCACACAGCCAAAACTCACCGGGATCAACAGGTAGCTTGTAAGCATCCCAGTGGCTGATGGGAACCCCGTAGGTTCCGATGGCAGGGGAGTAAGACGTGATGCCTCGGCAAGGCACGAGATGCCGCAGCTCCGAGCGAAGAAGCACGTCAAACTTTTGTGACAAACTCATAGCCAAGGCTCAGGATGTCCACCAATCCTGAAGCTGCCCTACTGAGCCATGAGTCTCATATCGGCTACTGGCTTCAGACCTTTCAGTGGCAGAACATTCTCGTGACCCGATGCTGTTTTTGTGCCAATCTCTCTCTCTCTCTCTCCGTGGACATGGCTCCGAGATCGATTTTTGTTGGCTGCGCATGTCTCGCTGCCACATGCCGCTTGGGCTTCCGCAGACCCTCCGCACTCCGCCACTGCACCAGCCATTTCTGATTGCAGCACAGCGTCGTAATTGCTGGAGCTGGGCAGAGCAGCTGCGTAGTTTAGGTTCACCGAGGTGTCCGTAAAACACTTTGCAGCAAAGACGACCTGGTACCTGACTCCATCCGAGAGGTTTAAAGTTTAAACAGCATCCAACATGCAACAGAGTGGATTCTGCCAGTCGCCTTTTTTGCCGGGTCACTGGCTGCAGGGCAGGATGGGGAAGGCGACTGTATCGATGGTGATGGTTGCCGAGGCGCCTGCGTGTCCAGTCCCAAAAACCCATTCCTGCATCCGTGATCTAGACATAGGCTGCCGCAGACAACAGCATCTGGGAATCTGCGACTCTAGGACACAACTCCAGGTGCACCTGACACGGTGATCTGCGCGTCGCTGCACTTGGGGGCCACCGAGAACGGTGTCTGACGCTGGTACGGATCCTCCCGACAAGTTCCGAGTGCTTGAGACGTCGCCAGAAAAAGCATGACGCCCGACAAGAGAACACCCCGAGCTGCACATTGCTGTGCAGCGCTCCTGGATGCCCCAGGTTGGTGCAGTGCCGGACACATCCTCAGCTAATAAGGCTGGCATTGGTTCTCAAGATTCTCAAAGTTTACTTTGTGACGGCATTGCTGGAGGTGTGGGATTCTGCCGAAAGAGCTCTCAGTCTCTCATGACGCCAGGGTACAGGGTTTGCCTGGATATCTTCGGAGAAAGTGAAGACCTTGGCTGCAGCTTCCTCACAAGACTCAGCAGGGATTGCACCAGGGCGGCTTCCCGAACTTTGGCCCGGGGACGACGGTTGTTGTTACTGGCACGTTGGGCGACTCATCCGCCGGCGACATGCTCAGCAGCGTTGGAGCTGTGAAGTCGCCTCCGAGAACTGCTGCAGCTTGAAGTTTTCACACGCAGACAAGCAAGGGTGTCTGGTGTCTTAATGTTTTCTGATAGCAGATTCGGATAGCACAACAAGAGGACTTTGCACGAGACGTGTGGGCCTGTGGTGAACTGGATGGAAAAGGCTGCATTGGTGTCCGTCATGGCCAAGTTCTGGATGATGCCCGCATCGAAGGAAAGGGTGTACACTGTTTCCTGCCAACGATAACGCTCAGCCGTGAAAGCCACATAGTGCGGGCCCCGGGCCGAGAGCCTCTGCGAATACGATTTGCCGGCCACCGGCGCTCGAGGCATCGTTCAGAAGAAGAGACTGGCCGCTGATGACTACCTGCGTGAGTCGCAGACCCGAGTAGCATGCGCAAACTACGGTACATTGGTGGCACAGATGTATGCCAAATCATGGACCAAGATACATCGCTGCTTGGCACAGATATCGTAGTTGCAGAGGCACTTGATGCGCCAATCCCGGAGATTGCAGGTTGTATCGTTATGTAGCCGAAGCTGGCTTGAATGTTCTCCTTGGCTGGAGCAGTCCGAAACACCAAGCTGCCTGTAGCAACAGCTACTGTAGTGAATATGGACTAGAAGACCTTCTCAATCAAATCTTTCCCGCCCAAGCG
The DNA here is from genome assembly GCA_905221615.1 of Symbiodinium sp. CCMP2592. Lineage (NCBI taxonomy): Eukaryota > Dinophyceae > Suessiales > Symbiodiniaceae > Symbiodinium > Symbiodinium sp. CCMP2592. Next base: position 811,313 of record CAJNDT010002269.1, on the reverse strand, counting down.
TCTGCGAACTCGATCTCCACGATGGAGTTGGTCCGGACATTCTGGTTGTTGTTGGTCCACGCTTGCGAGTCCTGATGAATGCAAGCGCTGTAAGTTCAGAGGCACGCAAGCACCACATCAATCCTGCACGTCCGAGCCATCTGGCCAGCTGACGTCCTGGTCAAGTAACTATTGTGGGAGCACCTATATCACGACAGTTTAGCCACGTCTTGGCAGGCACTTGTCAACCTGCCCTAGGTTTCCACCAGATTGGAGCTGCAGATGGCAAATTGTCCTGGAGATGCGTAAGCGAAACCGTCCTGGGAAAGGCTCAATGTTTCAGTCACGCCTACTTCGAATGGCAGCTTTCCTGCACACACGAAGGCTTCGCAGTCTTATCCCATGCGCCCGAGCCACTGAGTTTTCAAGAATTGCTGCTGCACGTCGCCATTTGCTAGCCCCAACCACACGGCAAGGAGCCTGAGACACACACGGGACACGGAGGCACAACATACACACAAAAAATGAAAAAGTGGAACCCCGAAGCGTTCACATCTGCACCTCGACCACGCGATGTGCCCTCTCGTGCCCGGCGCCATTCGGGCGCCGAACCCGACAGCCTGAAATCCGTCGCAAAGTCACAAGAAAGATCGGATCACGAGGAAGCCGCGGGACATTTCTGCTGGTGCTAGTCAGGAAAGTTTTCAAAACACTTCAGCGAACCCGACTGATATACTACGCGGCCTCACAGCACCCACGCTGCCATCAGGACGAACACAGCCAAAAAATCGATCTAGGTCAAGGCTTGGGCATGTGGATGACTCGTGGGGACACCCATCACCTTGTTTTGGTTTATCTTGAATCTGGACTCCACCCGGTCTCTCTTGAGCTTGCACGGTTCACTCGACAGTTCTGTGCCCAGAAGTGTGGCCAAGAACACCTCAACCATTTACGAAGGAACCGAACAATGGCTGCATCAGCTGGAACTTGGAATTACGACAACCGAAAACTTGATATGAACCAACATGGAAAGTCGGTGGAGTTCTGGAGCCAAGGGCGACATCACAGCAGAATGCAAGTGCCAGGCAATGGGGTGCGAAAATATTATGCAGTCGACATCAACGACATCGCTCTTGAACTTTTTGTTCACGGCCATCAAGCACAGCCGAGATCTTGAGGTCTTCAAGTCGGAGCTCAGCAAGACTGCAAAACCGCTACGAGCCCATCGATGGCCGTGGCAACTTCGCGACAGCCCCATGTCATCTTCATCATGCTGAAGACCTGTTCAGAGAGGGAAATGAGGTTATCGGCAGGACTGAGACCATCAGGCGAGCCTGGATGGCGATAGTGGCCTCAGGGCTGGCGCCCGTCTGCAGCAAGCTGCCGGCCGTTTCGCAGGCCTCGCAAAGGCAAAGGTGCTGCCTACCTGGGCCCCGGGAACCTTTTCGGCACAAGACAAGACTTGTCGGGCCTTCTGCTTTTGTTCCTGGACGGTGCTTTTTGATTCAGCGATCTCCTTGCTTTTTTGCTGCATCTTTGGCTTCGCTTCTTCGCACGTCTTGATGTCCGCCTTGATGTTGGCAACGCGCTGGTCGAAGGTCAACTTTGCTTCTTGCTGCCCTTCGGAGTGGCCTTGCTGCCCGTGGTGGTCCACCGCCACGTTCAGCTTCCCTCCACCGCCAGGCACCACAATATCGCCCGTGAAGTCCGGGGCATTGAAATCAGGCATCTGGATGTTGAAGGAGGTTCCCTGGACTTGGCCGACCTTGATCTCAGGTACCACGATATCGATCTCAGGGATGTGCACAGTAGCGGAGACCTGAACACTGATGCACTGCTCCACAGCAAGAGTATACTTCGCGAAAGCATCCTTCAACTCTGTCGCATGCGCGGGACAGAACTGGCCCTGGCCCTGCCCCTGCCCGGAGAAGGAAGAGCCCATAGACTCCTCGGCCTTTTTCTTGGCTTTCGTCTTCTCACACTCCTCTGCCTCATGCTGAATGCTCTGCAAAGCCTGGCGCTCGCTCTCCACCTTCTCCGTTTCCTGCTTGATGCCTACGGCACATTGGCCCAGCTGCGCCTGCAAGTCGTAGAGCTCTTTCAGCCTTCCAAAGCACATGGACTTCGCCGTTTCCATCTCTTTGCGCAAGTCCTCGTCGCTCTTCTTACACTTTGTGGCATCGCCGATCTTGATGGGGGAGTCGCACGGTGGGACGGGGCCAAAGTCTCGGTCACCGGTGGCAATAAGGCAGTACCACAGCGGCACAAATGTCGCTTTGTGAAAAGATGGGTCTTTGCAAGCCACTTCCAGCTCCTTCTGTCCGCAGTTCAAAGCATCCGCCATCATGCCACCCATCATGTCCATCATGCCACCCATGTCAACTCCAGGGAAGGGGCCACCGCCGCCGCCAGCCTGGGACTGGCCACCGGGCTTGGGAAAGCCGGGCAAGCCACCCCCACCAAAGTCACCAAAGTCACCCATGCCCGGGAAGCCGCCCTTTTTGTCGTCCCTCTCGGCTCCAGGCATGCCGCCGCCGCCAAAAGCCCCTGGCCCGCCGGGCATATTTGGGAAGTTACCTGCTCCGAAGTCACCAAATCCGCCGAAGCCGGGTGGCTGCTCTAACTGTTGTGACTGGTGGTTGCTGCGCTTCGCATATGTCAGGGCCATGGTGCATGCCAGGCCAAGACTGGCAAGGTACGAAGGAGCCATCACGAAATGGGGCCGACCGGATGACCGGACGAAGTTTTAGCAAACGATCACCTAACTGGGCAGGAGACGGCTTCTTCGCGCAAAGAGCAAAGAGGGTTTTAATCTTCAACCTGCTTGCTGGCACTTAACGTGCAGCAGGAGCGTTGCATGAGCTGCGAAACGCAGGCTCCGCTACTCCTGTTTTCACCAGGCTTGCACCGCGCACTTCGTGAGCCGCTCAGGCGCATCGAAGAGGCAAACGCCGCCTCAGGATTGGCAGGGCACCGAAAGGCTCCGGCAAGGCGACTCGCTCAGCAAAGCCCGGCACTCTGCTGGAAGTGTTCGGCAGCCTCACAGAGGTGACCGTAGAACTCCACCTGCCGAGGACAAAGGGAAGCGGTTTTCCTGCAGCAGGAGAAAGCTCTTGCGTCCTGCATGGGCTTAGACGAGGCCTTGCGCCTTCTAAGTTTGCTCACATGCCCAGAGCTCAGACTCAAACAAATAAAGCACCTCATCGGCCCAAACACGTTGCATAGATTTGCACATGGCTCAACACGAGAGGGAGTCACCGCGCTGCAATCGCTGCCGCGGAGGACGAGAGCCACAGTGTTGGCTGTCTCAGGCACCTTTCGGCGAATCGCAGAGCGGTACAGCAGTAATCGAGATGTCGACGACAGGCGACTGTGTGACTGCACCGGCCTCAAGAGCCAAAGCTGGAACGGCCTGCAGGAGAACCCCCAAGACTTCCCTCGTGGCGCGGCTACGTGCCATGGCGTGCCTTGCTGCCCTGAAGTCGCTTCTGAAAGCCGTGGAGCATCTCCTACACGGCTTTTGGGCTCGGGAGAGTGTAAGCTTGAAGTTGTTCATCCTCGGTGGGGAATCCAGGCGGCACGTTGGCCTCGGTCGATCATAGCTTCACAACACAAGGAAGGGACAGAGCTTCCTGGACCCTCTTTCCCGTCTATCCTCAGTTTCCTCTTTCGGCCTCCTTCCCCTGTGTCAAGCGGCCGCGACCACGGCTCGTTCTTTGAGAAGCACGGGCAAGGCTTCTGCAAGCGGCCCAGCCTTGCCAGGAAACCCAAGCCCGGTGCTACAATGTGCTACACACCTGGTCTTCTCATCCCTCGAGCCTCGTCCCACAAAGGTCGTGGGACCCGGTTGAGAGCATCGTAGGCATCGATGATGACCTCGAGGCAGTCCCGGGGGTTTCCACGAACAACTACAACCGAAGCCAAAGCCAGACTCGGCTAGACCATTCTGGGCCAGTCTGCAGCATCGTAGCGGGGACCGTGAGGATCATCTGCCCACTCTGCAGCCAAGGCGGCACCTGCAAGGTTACTCTGCAGCTCAGTCGGTTGGCAGTTCTTCTAAGCCGCACGTGTCAGTGCATGTCTGCTTCCAATGTTGTTCGACGACGCCACAAAACTCGACACACAGAATACAACTCTATATTGAGTCTATATGAGTGAGGCTCATCCGTCATAGTTTCGCATGGAACTCCAGCTGTCCGCATCACCATCAAATCCCAAACCTGTCCCTCCCTGCCGTCGCCGCAGATCGCTTGCAGGCGACCTCTCAATGCTCGGCGCAGTGGGGAAGAGCCCGTGCCTTTCCACAGGTCGGGGGAGCTTGTGCATTCTCAGGCCGACATAACCCTTAGAACTTGTCATTGTTTGCAACGACTGGAGAAACATGCAAGGCTCCGTGATCAGCTTAGGCATCATGCAGACCTGGCTCATGAGTTCTCTGACTGTTGACGTGTGGAGGTCCTGCAAGATGTTTCGAGAAAACTGCCTTGCCAAGATGGAGTGCCAAATACCATGTGGTTACGTCAGCGCTTGCCACTTATGAAGTAGGGCATCAACCATGGACACATCAAGCACGGGTTGACGCCTCCACTGATCGCCACTGGGAAACCCAAAGCTTCGCCGGCAGCGCGGATCACTGCCTCCTCTGCTCAAGCAGGGTTTGAGAGGACTTCACCAAGGACCAGAGTTTCCTTCGACTCATGGCCCCCCTGAAGTTTTCAGAATCGTCATGGTTCGGCGGGTTGAAGCCTGTTTCACATGACAACTCGACACCCCACAGGCTCAACTTCTAGTCCTACGAGCATCCTGTAGTGTCGTCGGCATGTGAAGGCTGAAGCTGGAACTCCAACGGAGTTCGTGCACAGTCCACGTCTCCCACCTCCAACTCCACCACATCAACCGAGCAGTCTGGGACTGCGTTGGCCAGCCAGAGTGGCACGGAGCCCGAACCTCACCGCAGGTGGTTCAAGCTCTGCCTGGGACTTTTCTGCAGCAACTTGCTCCTTGCTCCGCGTCCCTCAACCCTTTTTCGGTGCCCAAGGAGCTACCAACGCGGAACTGGGGGCTTGACTCTCCACGATACGCATGGCAATTGTCTAGAGACTTCTACCGTGTAAGCCGCGAGCTGATTGGCCACAACCGTGCTCTTGGTCCTGGTTGTTGTGGGATGACCACTGCTACTGCGTCATTTCACCGTCGTCTTGTTGGCTAGAACGGGTTCTGATGGTCTTCCGCAATAAGATTTTGAGAAGACCAGGCCATGATCTGATTGGTGCTGGTATCCTTCCGCATTCTTGCAGAGCATCCTTGGCTGTAGCATCCAGCCAGCTCGTATCCGCTGACTTCGTTGAGGCTTGCCCTGCCGGCAAGTGGACATTGCCTACCTGCCCTGAGAAAATCTCGCAGTAGCTTGTTCTTGTAAGGTTTCCAGCGCTCGGACATTCCTCCAAGTTCCTGATCCACTTGAATCACGCTGATACCCGTTCGAGATCTATCTAGAGTATGACGATGCCTGTCACTTAACGTGAATTTTCGCTTCAGAAGGCATCCAGATTTCCAGCTGCGTCTGAGTCAACGACTGGTCATGGCGAGAAGGTGCTATGGGGTCCACATGCTGTTTAGACTCTAGAGCTTTCAGGACAGAAGCACAATTTGGTTAACTTGCCGATCTGCATATTCGCCATATTGTCCTCACTCTTTGCAGCAATGCCTTGTCAACAGACAAACTGTGTGGCCACGGTTCATTCGCGCAGCCCTTAGGCTGGCCACATCTTTGGCCCAAGGAAGCCATCAACTTGTAGGGAGGTTGCATGAGTGACAGTGGATGCTAGTTGTCAAGCTTACAAGAATCCTTCCGCCTACACGTTGCGATTGTACATGTAACCTCGTGAAGTGGATCAAGGATTCCAGTCCATTTTTGCAGCCGTCTTCGAGATGCCGTCGTCTAAATACCTGGTACGTAGCTTCCTGCGTGCATCAGAGCCAGGAGTCTTACTGCCTGCTCTGTAGTGAGCATAGTGCGCGGCTGCGTCCTTCGTCCCATTAGATCTCTTGCCGAGTGGCCAAGGCCAATCACTAAGACGCGAGGCGTCCGGGCGTCCATCATCAACAGGCTTGCAGCAACCGACGCTGCAAGGGTCTTGGGATAGTTCAAGGCCAGAACCTGATGAACGGACTGGCTTCAAGCTATCATTCATCTGCTGGTCGGAAGCTGAAATCTCGATTTGTCTTTCCACTCATAGCCTGCACATGGTGCTTCTACGATCTGCCGGATTGTCCGGTCCAAAGGTTCCGTCATGCGCCCTTGCCTGAGGATCAGCTTCTGGGAGCCAGCGGCCGTCAGCTGTGCACGTCACTTTCCTTTCCAGTTTGTGAAAGACTATGCCGGCTACGTGCATGATACATCATTGTCCACGCAACATCCGACAGCTGCAGTTGCTGACTTCCACTCCCAAAGCGCAAAACTAACGCTGTTGCTAGTGTCAGAAGTCCTCACGAGGAATCTGAAGCGACAAGCGACGTAGCAGTCATGGTGTGTACATGCTATTCGACCATCTGCAATCAACGATGCGATCTTGAATCCTGACACCCAGCCTGCACGGCTCTACGGCATCTTTCCACATGCATCCCAGCTGCGACACAGATTGGATGAAAGGCGGGCCCCGCTCCTTTCGCGGAAAATTGCTCTGATTGGTTTAGTTCGCTCCTTGACAAAAAGTTCAACACTGCGAGCCATGTTCGGCGCACAGGCGAACCTAGTATTCTCCGTCCCGTGTCGTGTCGGTTGCACTCCTTGGCAGTTTCTGGTGCCGATTCGAAGACCAAGCTCCTCCCAGAGAAGGTGGCACGTCACAGGCGCAAGCCACGCACTGGAGCCGGCCTCCACTCCTGAAAGCTCCCAGTGGGCCACCCTGGTGGCACCTGTGCGCAAGGCCTAAACAGACTTGGTTTGCGGTCTTGTGTGGCCTGCTTGAAACAGCATAAAATTGATTCCCCATCTGATGAAGATCTGCTTGCACCTGCTGCTCTGACGCGCTGTATCCTTGCACGAAAAGCCGCCCACCGCAACTGAGAGGAAGCGATAACCTGAAGTTGCTTGAAGTACTTATCGTTTGAATCGGTGGGATCTGGTTTTGGAAGCTCGCTATGTCAGCTTGAGAGGCTTCGCTCAAGCCAATCCAACATTGCGCACGAACAAACACGTCTTTGGGTAACAGGACTCAGGACAGCTCCAAAAGCCTCAGGTTCGAAATTACAAGCATTACCTACAAGGCTGCCGGGTGAGACCAGCTACAAGACTAATCGAGCTTAGATAAGATTTTCGTGGATTTGAATGTCCTGTGTCCAGTGGCCGTTCCTCTCCGGGGCCGGAATACTCACAGCGGAGCTCCCTCCTGAAAGCAAGCAAAATCTGTGCTTGGGATGTACTTTTGCACCAATACCGGTTGCGACTCAATATCCACTGCCCTTGACATGAACACAGCAGCCTTCCCGGATCTCGCCGGGAAATCTCTGCGAAGAATGCCGCAGATAGAGTATGCCAACCTCGGACACAAGCAGACACGTGAACACACCACTGCGGAAACAATTCCAGAGAAACACACACTAGCAACACAAGGCATTACGTCTGTCCACGAATCTCCTCCCATTCCGTGAAGCTTTGCTGCCAAGCCTCTGATGATGGCAAGAACAAGGATGAAGCCTGTCAGTCGTCTCCATGCCTTCCGAACAAACATCAGTAAGCTAACGCACAAGAACCAAAAATGCAAGGCCGTTTCAGAGACACACGCACGGCAGATAACACGCGAACACACAAGAATGCGCATCTCCCATCTGCGATGCTGTTTCATACATCCATCAGCTGCGCCTGTCGTTTTGCCGTGCCGATAAAAGCCGCCATGTTTCACAAACTTCGCATATGGACATGCTCCACATGTAGTGTACCAACACTAACAACAAGCTGCCAATGAATGTTTCCAGATGATGCAAACAACCGACATGTTGAGATGATTCCGGACAATCACATATGGCTTTCCATACTTGTTTGGTACGGTTCCAGACCGAGTGATAAAGCAAGAAACGGCAAGGCGTTTGGGCAACGAGCCTTGCAAACAGCAACCAAACAGACTTGATTGATTGTCAGATCATTCTCCGTCATACGAACAATTTATACAAAAATCTTCACAATCAGCGACAAGTATTTCAAACCAACTACAACAATCAAAACACACTAAACTCATGATAAACAACAGGCAAATCCCGCCAACACTCAAAAACCTCAAAAACCCAAACACAAAACAACAAAAGCAACGGCTTGCAAAACTTTTGCTGCTTGTGGCCACGGAAATCCCAGAAAATTGTTGCGCGGGGTGCTCCGGTCTTGCACAGATCACCACAGCGGCGCAATTTTTGGAGGGGCAAATTTTGACTTTACTTTAGATGTTCTTTCCCTTTCCAATTTTTGGTACGGGGGGGTTGGTGGGCTTGAGTGCAGGGGAAGTTCCGGCGGGGAGAGCTTGGAGGCCCTGAGGGCTGCGGGACGGGGCATGTCGGCAAGCGGAACATGCTGTCACATCAGCCAAGTCATGCGCGTCTTTGTACAAGACATCTAAAGTTGTCAACCCCAGTGCATCACCTCACACATTGAGAGACTTCGTATGAGAGCTTGGTTTGTGTTCTAAATTTCTACATCACTTCACAAATGCGAACTCCTTCGTACATGTGGGTTTCGAAGCAATATGATGTACAGGCAACAAATATACATAGAACAAAAACATGTCTATATATATATAAATATATATAAATACATATATATATATATACATGATGTATGAGCAATATATGTAGTGTAGCTAATATGTACATAAAACTGTACCATACAACACAAAGTGCAAAACATCTAGCTTACAATAAAGATGATATTGTGTTCTTCTTGTACCGACCATGTATGAACAGCACAGAACATGTAACAAGTCGTTTCATAATTTTAGCAAAAATTCATAGCATATGCAAATATAAAAGTTTAACACATACTGTTTACCATTTACTCCAACATATGTAAATACGTAGAATTAAATAGATATATATATATATATACATATATATATATATAATATACATATATATATATATACATACATACAGTGAACTTCTAAGTGCAGGATTGCGATCGAATGCACGCCACACACCAATCAAAGGCAGTCTTCTGTCTTCAGCTGAAAGCTTTGTTTGCAATTGCGCAATCGCTGTGTTTTGTGGGATGTTACTTGCGTGAAATGGAAACAAAGAAAAGTTCTTGATCTTTTTCGATGACACAGTTGGTTTCTTTCGTTTTCAGCCCCTAAAGCGATTTCGTGTACTTATTCTTCTTTTTGTGTGTTTGACAAAACGTTGGTTCGAAGATAGAATGGATAAGTCAGTTTTTGTCCAGTTTGCGTTGCGTTGCAAAATTTCATGCTGTAGCGCTCTTCGTTGTGTTATTTGACATGTCATGTGTGTGTTTCTGTTTTTGCAGAGGTCAGAAAAATGTTAAAGACCCAGAAAAAAAGATTCAACGAAGGAAAAAAGGACACTACAGTTACGAGATGTTCTAGGCCGAGAAAAAAAGTCCAATAGTAATCCGTCCATCCAACTTCTCTCTCGCAGAACAACGCTCCAAAACGAGAGCATGCCAGTCGTCTTTGCAATCGGATTTCGTGATCCATGCAGTTATTAATTTGTTTTTGTCGCTTTGAATCTTCTTAAAGCGTCTTCGTGAAACTTTCTCCTCCTTAATGGAAGAAGCTTCAATGTACGCTTGTTTCAGTCCAAGCAAGCCCTTTCTTGAAACCCTCCTTTAAAACTCTGCCTTCAAGTTCTTCCTTCAAGCTCCTCTTCAAGTCTCTCCTCGCGCGGCTGACTGTGGCATTGCTTGGCGTGTGCAGGCAAGCGTTCTCCGCACGGCTGACTGTGGCACGGCTTGGCGTGCGCAGGCAAGCGTTCCGCCTTCACAAAAACCCTTCCACTTTCGAGGTTTAGGGGATATAAGGTTTAGGGTTCAAGCTTTATAGGTTTAAAGTTTAAGGTTTAGGGTTTAAGTTTAGGGTTCACCAGCGGAGAAGCAGCTTTCAGAAATGCATGTTTGTGCTTGCCTGCAAACTATAACGTTCCATGCTAGGGATTTGCTTCCAAGCCAACCAAAATGTCCACTGTAGATGGATTTGCGGTTGAAGCTTTAAACCCGGATTCATGCCGGCTGCTTTCAATGCCAGTCCAAAAGTCCAAAATCGATGCCTGCTACTCTCACTGCGGGCCCACGCCTCTAAAACCATATGTCTGCTGCTTTCAATGCCAGTCCAAAAGTCCAAAATGGATGCTTGCTACTCTCACTGCGGGCCCAGGCCTCTAAAAACCGCGTCTGCTGCTGTCACTCTGCTTCAAGCGGCCTCAAGACAACACCAAGCTGCGCGCTGTCCGGTGAAACAAACAAGGTTGAAACAACAAATTTACGACGAGTCAAAACTCAAAATCACGCGTGCGACTTTCACTGGGAATCTTTAACATGAGTGCAGGGGTGAAACGGCACACTGTCGGTGCAAGTTCCAAAATTCAAGCGCGCTTTGACTATTCTTTTCAAGCAAGCATGCCAAAATATTACAAAATGTCACAGCTACATGCGAAAAAGAATCAAACATGCATGTTTACAAAAGACGCATTGACGATTGTCCAGAACTTCTAGCCGATTCTAGCCTGAAGAGTATTTCTGCGATTGAGCGACAGCCATCTCACAGAAGCAAATTGTTGTCAAGAACTATTTTTCACCAACTTATGCAGAAACATACCACAACCATATGCAAAAAATCCAAATTGCAATTCTACTTCTTGCAAAAGACACATGTCGTTACGCATTGACAACTCTCCAAAACTTCCAGGAAAATGTTTTTTCACGATTTAAATGACAGACATCTCCCCAAAAGCAAAGCGGTTTTTTCGAGAATTCTGCACCAACTGCCTTGGCAACTTCCAAAAGAGTTTCCAAACTGCTTGGAAGCTCTGACATAGTGTGCGCACTCCGGGGATGGAGTTGCACCTTCTCACGGAAAGCCATCGGATTGCTTGGTCTTTTTGGCTCGACTCCGCTTGTGCGCCTTCGGCCCACATGCGATCGGTGCCAAATTAAAATCAGACACGGCTTTTTACAAAAGCAGCGTGCTCAGACTGTGTTACAAGAAAAGTGCAGATGCTCGTCCAAGTTGGCCGTCAGCACAACAGCATAGCGGAGAACAAATATTTGTGCACCGCATTCAAGGTCTCCTCTGCCACCACTCCGTATGAGACGGCCTTGCTATGGGACGCGCCACATCCGTTCTTCTGACTTGTCTTGCGATGGATGCTTAAACCTTCCATGTGTGCAATTTGAAAGCACATACACTGCTGCTTTAGTGCGTCCATCAAAGAGAACACGGGCACCGTCCAAGTCTTCTTCAAGTTTGGCTCTGCACTTTGCTTTCCAACCAGTTCCGCATCTGGATGACGCAACCGTGTGCTAGATGCTGGATGCGTCTATATCTGGCCCTGACATGAGCAACAAGCCCTTGTTGTGCAAGTGAACAGGTGGAAGCATCTCAAGTCAGAAGAACACACGCGCGAAGTAACCGGTCCGCACAAGTTAGAGCTGTGTTCGCCCAAATCCAGGTTCTTCCATCTTCAGGCAAAATTCCCTCAATGTCCGTCACATCCTCTCTTGACTCTCAGAAGTGCAACCAATGCAGATGGACCCAAGCTTGACTGCCACCACCGTCCGCACCATCGTCTGGAAGACTTGTCCAGGATGCTATGTCCTTGTCTGATGTAGAGTGGGTAAGAAAGCAGAAGAACGCTCAGCAGGCCGTCCTGTCTCCAGACGTTCCCGAGCAGCAACAGCGTTTTTTAGTGTTCTATCCAAGGCGTGTTGGAGAAGAGAATCAAAGCTGAGTGAGCTCTTCTATGACAAGCCAGGCAGTGCCCGCTTCTCACACTCTGCCGCACCCAGTGGCGGCCGTCTTGCGCTCCAAGCCGACATTCTGCAACCGCTGCGAAGTCTTCTGTTAATCGGAGACGGAAGTGTTAAAGTGCTTGTAACTGTTGCAGCATGCAGCTTCCCAACGGCTTGCATGAACAGTCCTTTGGCTTTGTGTTGGAGTCCCACACATCTGCTTACAAAGACGCTTACTTGCTGTTGGGTAGTTCTGATCCGGAATATCTGACAGCAGAGGAATTCAACAAGCAAGACATTATTTTTGTTCAGGATTCGGACGACGACACCTCCAAGCTGAGGAATTATCTTGCAAGAGAAACTCTTCGACATGTTGCTCCAGCCAGTGCTAAAGTTTCAAAGCTTGAAGTGCTGCTGCAACAGAAAGAGACGCCAAGAAGTTGTCCGGACATGGACCTCTAAGCCCCGCATCTAGTCATCTCTGTTTGACGGCAGTCAATATCATTCGTTCCTGCCATAACAGCATCCCAGTGCGTTGATAGCTGTGGAACAATGCGATCAAGCACGGGTCTTAGTGTCTACCTTGCGCCACTTTGACATCCACGGAGATTGGCAGGAGTGTGGAGGCGGTTACTCGGTTGCTTACCTGAAAGATGTAGCTGACATTCTTGCTTGTTGTTGAAGAAAACAGGAAATGCTTCATCTGTGCGACGCAACGGGTGCACCTATGTCGTTGCGGCTTATCGTTTGCTGGTAACAGTAAAAGGCAGCTGGAACTTACAGGACCGCGTAGCTCAGCTTTACCACGTCTGGGCAACAATCCACGTGCTGCAACTCCTCCTTCCTCCAGTAATTGCCATTCAACAGTCGTCGAGAATGCAGGTTCTATGAAGTCCCTCTTTCAGCAGCATATCACACTGTGCTTCCAGCCAGTGCACTTTCAATTGCCGATGCCGCTGATTTTGGCAAAATTGCCTTGCGAAAGCGTGCATTCCGATCCAGTTAACCTGTTACGGGTGCAACGGCATCGCATCTATCCGCTTGAGCGGATGGTCTCCGGCTTGTAACTGATGACCATGACCAAGTTTCTCGAGCCACTCTGCCTCCCTTTATGCGGCCAAGAGAAGAGATACAGGATGGAGCCCCACGATTAACAACCGTACTGTACCATCTCCGTTTGTATCAACTTTCTTGCTTCGGGAGTTGTGCCAACTTTGAGGCTGCCTGCTGCAATCCTGTTGCACATAAGCAACGCTACCCAGTTCTCTCCTGGGAGACCTTTTTTCCGGCACACCTTCTGACAAGTTGGACAACCTTTGTCACAGCCGGCAATTCTTGCAATGGCTTCATCGACAAAAGCTTGGAGAATGTCCTGGAACTACTCTTTGAGTTTCTCCAAACTGCGTCACTTCCGTTCCGTCCTATCAAGCTTCAAGAGATACTTGCCGACCTAGAGCTTCTCGAAGCATTTAGAGTTGTTCCGCGCTCGACTCCACCCAGTCTTATAGCTTCCCTCGCGGGAAACTCTTTTATACCCAGCATTGTGCGTCGGTTTGTTGTCACCGACCTTACTGGTTGCCTGCCGATCACATCAGTACCGTCACCAGATGAGCTTCTTGCTCACTATGAGACACTGAAAAAGGCAGTACATGAGCTCATAGACGCCTCGGTTAGCCAAAAGCAGGTCACCCATGAACAGGCACAGGAGTGGAAGCGCGATATTAAGCCCCAGCCCTTAGGGGACGATATCTTAGCGCCGACCTTTTGGCACGGTGTTGAGAATCTCAAGGTCCGTAAACCAGCCGTCGGCCACAAGCCGTTCGCCAGTGTTGATTGGGTGTCTCTCTCCAATACTGGTTTAGGGGGAAGCGGCTCAGACTTCATTCATGAGCCACCTGAAGCCATACCGCAACTTTTGGCACAACTGCCGGCAGCCTATGAGGTTAGGCTCCGGAATCTCTTCCAGTCCTTGGGGGTCCCTCTGGGCACTGCTGCGTATGTTACCACATCACAGATCCTCTCCCAATTCTTTAGGTGCAGTACCCTTCGGAAAATATCCGTTGTTGGATTTTGTGGCACGAGGGTTCGCGAGGTAGAAGACTTATATGTCAGGTACATATGTTTCATTCTTAACAGCATTCCGAGCGCCCTGGATGGCCGCCTTACATCTTGTTGATGATAAGCTTGCTTCTTGGGCCTTTAAGCCTGAAGCTGCCCCTGTGCACACAATCTGCTTTGTTGCCATCCCGCCTGCTTTGACCGGCGCCATTTGGTTTCAGGCCGAGGTTGACAAGGGGGCCATCACAGATAAAGTGTTGCCCCTCCTCAGCTCTCCTGCCTTCCCCCACCTCAAGCTACCTACTGGCGACTTTGAGGTCCTTGCCGCATACCTACAAGCAGATCATGCAGCTGTCCTCCTTTTTAATTGCACTACTTTAGAGGTTGCATGCGCTTTGAGCATTTCTGGTGGACCCCTTTCGGTTCTGGGTCACTTTTCCCCAGTTCAGGCGATACTTCTCACATTGCGTCCGATTTTAGGCAACGCGTTCATTCCTGAGGATTTGTGGTCTCGGGAAATTGACTCGTCCCACATCGAGCATGGGGTCCTCAGTGTCATTTCGACTCTGCTAAACGGCTGAACTGGCCAGCCTTCCGGTGTTTGCGCGTATGAAGTTGAATGGCCCGCTCACCAACCTGCAGTATTGACTCCTATTGCCTGGCTACCAGACAGCCTTGATGCCAAGTCCCGTACACACACCGCATTGATTAAGCTTGCTCCTGCAGCTGAGAATGAAGCAGCGATAATGGTCGTCCGCGGCTACGTGCCGCAGCCAGCCACGTGTATTGCTCTCAAAGGAGGATGACGATTGCGACCTCATCCCTTATACACCCTCTTGTGAGGGCCTCTCTTCTTCGTTGCTTCCAATTCTTAGCTACACAGCAAGCCCATACAAAGCGGTGTCGTGTACGGTCACTAAACTTGATTTGGCATCTACAAGGCGTCCCAGTAACTTTTCCAACGCTTGCGGCCCTTAGGGCAACTCTACATTTCACCAATGCCCCTCCTTCTGTGTCCCAGGCGTCTGTCACTCAGTGCTTGGATGCTCTTCTGGATCATTGGAAGGCCGGCTTGCTGCCTCACCAAGGCGACCTGCAGGAACCTGGCCCCCTCCTCACCCTTGTTCTAGGCTACCCGCCACATCCAGGGGATCTGGTTTCCTTTCAGGAAGCACTCGGGGGGGCAATACTCGCCCTGGCCCAGCAGATCGTCTCGACTAAGCTATCGCCGGACCCTACCAAAGGTGTTGGCCTGTCCTTGCAAATATCCACCTGGAATGTCTCCAGTTATAAGGTCTGGACGAGCACTTCGGCGGTGTGTAAGACCAAAACGATCCTTAGCCTTTTACGAAAGGGTCCTGTGTGTCTGCAGGAAACTAACTGGGATGCAGGTGGTCCGGTCGCTGCTGCACATACCTTTCCACGTGCGGCTATTGCATCTTCGCCGGCCATTTCCACCTCAGTTAGCTCGGGTGTTGCTATTTTAGTTCCAGCTCCATTCACCCTCACTTCGCAAACTGAAATCCTACCTGGTTTGGTCCTTTCGGCGACAGTTCAACATTTCGCCCATCGCTGTGAGATCGTCTGTGTCTATGCTCACCCAGACAAGCTTGCTGAAGTTGGCCGTGCGTTGGTCTCGCACTTGACGTCAAGATCCCACCGAGATGAACTTTTTGTGGCAGGCGATTTCAACCGCATGGCTGAAAAGCAACCAGGGTTATGGGAGCTGTTCTGCGCGGAGGGTCTCTTGCGCAGAGTCTCAGGGGGCACTCCGACCTACCGTTCCGGTAATGTGTCATCTTGCCTAGACGAAATTCTGCATAATGAGGAAGCAGAAGGCTGCCGCCGCCTTAGGAGTCGGGTCTTTTGGCCTCAGGCACTCCCACAAGGCCACGGAGTGGTGACTTTGCGGGTACGCAAGGCGCGCATGCTCTCCAATGATGTTGGAGCGACAACCTATCGAGCCATACCCACACGTGCCTTTAAGCAACAGGCGTATGCTCCCTCCACCCGCATCCCAGCACACTCGTCCCATCCTGCTAAAGTGCGCTTGGAAAGGCTCAAAGTCCTCCTTCCAACCTCACCCACATTGCAAGACCTTCAAAGTCTCTTTCATGTGTGGTGGGCCGGTGAACTTGAGCACACTGCCAGCGCGGTTTCAGAAGGGAAATATGGTGCCCTTCCATACTTGTTGAAGCGACAACGCAGGCGTCCGCACGCATCTTCCTTCACCGTCCCTTGGGTCGTCTTTGAAACTTTTCAGCATTTGCTTGAAGCACGGCCCCTTCATACGCAAGGTCAGCCGGTAACAATCAGTGCTGTTGAAGCTCAACAAGTAGTCATGCAGTTGACAACACTCGAAACGGTCAACATTGCTCCGACTCCAATTATCAAAGATTCCCGGCAGTTGGGCGCGCGTATGCCACATAAACACCCGAGATGGGATCTTCATCGATCTTCCTTGGGTTCCTTTGGCACTACACATGTATTGCGGACTGATGGTTCACCTTGGTCTACGATTGGGGAGGTCGACGCTGCCTTGCGTGCTACGAGGGCCTTTTGGCAGCAATCGCCGCCGGATTATTCCCCGGAATGGGAACTCGTTCTCCATGATTATCAGCCACAGCCTGTTGCCCGGTGTACTCTTCCCCAGGAGGAGGACATCATGTTCCATCTCTTGCGCACGGGAGACTCTTCGGCGGGACCCGATGGTTGCCCCTACGAGTGCTATCGTCAGCTGCCTACTGAGTCCGCGCATGCCCTTCATTCCCACTTCGTAGATATTATCCTCGGGAGTGCCCCGCCGCCGACGCAGGCTTTGACCTTTATCCCCAAAGCTGATGCGGGCCAATACGCGGATAATTTCCGGCCACTTGACATGCCTGACACTGCTGCTCGCATTATTGACTCCGCTGTTTTTGCGTCCGCAATGTCCGCCATCGCCCCTTGCCTTAATCAGTCACAGGCCCTTGTCAGCCAATTAAAGGAAGCCCCAGCCAACTTTATGATGGTTCAGGATTGCTTGTTATCCGAGACGCAGCCTTGCAATGTCCTGCTTACTGACATGGCTAAAGCCTTTGAAAGGGTCAATCCTGGGTGGCTTCTCGAGGTCCTGGAACGCCTTCGTGTTCCGCATTGGGTCCGACAATACTCCATACACCTTCTTTATGGTCGACAGTCGCTGCATCGCATTCAAGGCCTTTTGTTGCCTCCATTGCGCATGCGGCAAGGCCTAGCCATGGGCCGAGCCACGTCCGTTCTTTTGTTTTGTGTAGCCATGGACCCTCTTATCTGTTCGCTGCATCGCATCCCAAGGGTGCGAATGCTCAAAGCTTATATGGATGACAACTCTACCGCTGGCTCAGATGTTGCATGGGTCGGGGACGCACAAACCAGGTTTTCCTCTCTCTATAGTGCTAGATTTCATGTTCTCAAGCACCAGTGCTTCTCGGCGGTCAAGGTTCCGATGGCACTTGCTGAGCAATTACGCCATGCGCGGGCTGAAGGCATCGTTTTTCCTGTTCCGCCGAAGTTTCCTGATCTCTTCCATCAGAATGGGGACCCTCCGTTGGCGGCAGCTAGCCTTACCGAGGTCTGTCGTCGGGTGCTTCGGTTGCACCCTCTTGATGTTCCGAGTGTACAGTGGTTTTGTTGTAAATCAGGCGAAACCCTACTCCTGGCAACGCAACATGCCCTCCAGGCCTACCTCTCAGGCCACTTTGCCAACTGTGAGACCGTCAGCTCCTTTTTGCGTGCGCCGTGCCATTGTAAGTGCAAGTCTTCTTTGTTGTTCGGAAGAGCACCCAGCTCGGAGCAAATTTCCCAGCTAGATGCCACGCTCTGGGGTCCCAAGTTGTGCACGGAATCGGCGCCGGTCTTGGGCTTCATGCTGTGGGGTGCGCCAACATACGTTGGCAGCACGGCCGGCCCGTGCACCCTTCCTAAGGCACAGATTCTCCTCACGGGCCAAAAAGCGGCGTCCTCTATCGCCCGTAAACGGAAGCTTTTCCAGCCCCTCCGCCAGTCCTTGCCCGAGCGAGCCATTTGCTGTCGTGCGTACCTACAAAGCTGCCTTCAATATACGCAGCAAGTTATCCCGCCCGACGCTGGCGAGCAGCAACGTACCCTGGTTGCCTGCGCTCGGTACGTTTTGGGGGGAGAGCGACACTGGCTTGAGGCCAAGCATGTCAATGGCGTGTTCCGCATTTTCAAGCTTCCGCAGCCAGGTACATGGCGTCTATCCTGCCCTCTTGGAAGGCTTGGATTTCTGCTGCGCTTGGCTCCTAAACTTGCGATTGCTGCAGTGGGGGGAATGCGCCCGGTCTTAGCGAGTGAGAAGCCTCTTCTCGCCGCGGTTTTGGATCAGGTTACCCGCAGCCTCGTCAAATCTACTTCAGCGCTGCCTATACGTGATGCCCTTCAGCAATATGCACGAGCATTGGTTAGCACCAATTTTCGCGCTTGGAACGAGGGTTCTCAAAACGAGTCGCTGTTGCACGTCCGCAAGCTTTACAAGCGCTGCATTCTTGAGACCGAAGACTCTCAGGCAGCTCATTATCTGCTTGACAAAATCGCCAAGCAGCCTTGGGCTGCAGCTGGCCTGCAATGGGTCGCGGGCATACTCTCCTGCCCTGCCAGTCTCTCTAGCACGGTGTCACGAGCGTATGCCCTCCGGTGGATTGTTGCCGAAGAGGCCGACGCGGGATTTGTCTATCGGCAGCATTACACGCGCCCTGTCACCTGTGCGCATTGCCACCACCCCTACCCTCCGACCAGCCTGCACCGCCTTGGGCACTCGGGACAGGGCAGCCTCTGCCGGGGTTGCCTTTTAGCCCTTGGCTGGCCAGAGCAAAAGCATGGCTTGCGTGCAGGGTGGAGCCGCTTGCACCATTTCTTTTTGAAGACGGGGACGAGTGGTGGGACATGCCTAACTTTGACGTGTCACCGACTCCTAGGAAAATCGGTGCCATTCCGCCAGCGGCATCTCACTATCTTGAGCATCCGTGCTTGTTGTGCGGCTGGGCGGACAACTCGGTGAGGCACTGGCTCCACGAGTGCCCCGTCATTGCCCACTCAGCACGCTTGCTGGGACTCGATCGGCCCTTGGAACTTCGGGGCTTGCCGAAACATGCCGCGTCTTCGTTAGAGCTTGTTGCCTCAGCGCGGCGATATCTCCGCGAGCTTGGCGCAATGTGGGCCCCGGGCTGGGCCCCACCCTCTGGGACCTTTGAAACGGGGCCCCTTGAACATGCAGTTAGGATAGCAAGCGCTGCTTACTGGGGCGCGCCAGCACGGTTCCGGTCTGTTTTCGGCCCGCCGTCGGACTGCTTGCGTAATGGCCCGCAAACAGGCTGCCTTTTCTCCCGCGGTCTCAGTATTTCAGCAGTTGATGCTTTCTCTCGTGCGCGCCACCGGGCTACTGCCCAACAACCCTCGGTCACCACCACAGTCGATCTTGTTGAGGGCTTATCGGTTGCGGTGCTTGATCCTCATGCCCAGGAAGTCGGGCTGCTTTATCTTGCCCATGCGGTATCGCAGCCAAATGTTCGCGTTGAGCACCGTCTCTGCTCCTGTGGACGCATACATGCTTTCGTCACCGCTCTTTGCGGCATTCCTGCGGGAGCCTACCTCACCGCTCACGTGCAGCGGTACCCCGCCGACGCTCTGTACGTACAATTTGATGGGGGATGCAAGCGGCACTTAACTGCAGGGGGAGCGGGTGTTGCGGTATGGCATCAGTTTGTCACGGGCACGGCGGATATCACTTTCTCTTTGCCATTACCGGATTGCTCGGATGCTTATGAGGCTGAGGCGGAGGCGGCAATACTAGCCGCGGTCCGATCGCTAGAGTACGCGATCACCCTTCGGGGGCGAGGGGTCTCGATTCGAGTGGTCCATATACAGGGGGACAATCTCGCAATCGTAGCCTACTTAGCCGGCTACGGACGGCTTCGTCGGGTCAGCCTCGTGAGGCGCTTCCAAAGTGCATGGGATGCCCTGGCTAGATCGCACATCCGAGTTGAGTGGGAGCAGGTCCCACGCAGTGCTAACGCGGTAGCGGACTCACTCGCGGGAGATGCACTCGAGGCTGCCATCCTTTTGCAATCCCAGTCTCTCGTCCAAACTAGCCTCTATGTCAGCATTTTTGATGCCCCGCCCTCAGTTGCCCCGCCGACGGTCGGGTTGTCCGGGGCAGTTTTAGCGGCCTTGCAACCCAGCGCGCGCCATTGGACGGGGATACAGCTGTCCGCAACGTTACAGCAGCTGCGGGAGAGCGGTGAGGTAGTCACTCTGCCGGAGATCTTCGACCTTACTAGGCCCATGCGCCTCCTCGCGTTAGGCCCGCAGGCCACTGAAATCGACCTCGTCGGCGCACACTATGAAGCATTACGAGCTTTAACCATTTCGCTGGGGCAGGCCGATATGCTTCCGCCGGTGCAACAGGCTAGGGAGATCTTGAATCCGTCTCAAGGCCAAGCCTGGGCTACTCTGTCGCCCAAGCGGCTCCTTAACTACACTATCAATAGCTCTGCCGCCAATGCCATGGGGCAGTTGCATCAGGGCGGTCTCTCCTTTCGGCGGCGGCGAAGCGCGTATTGTACGCCATTGACGCTGCAAAGGACCACCTTGCCGCCAATATGCATCGGCTGCAATGGTATCGGCGAGACCAGCGATCCACCCCACGCAACTGGGTTTACTTCGTACTCGAGGCCGTTGAGGGCCGCTTAGCTCGGGCATTGCTTGGCGCCTTACTGCCCGACGTCGCTCACGGTGTTGTTTGGCTCCACGACGGTGTGTACGTTCGCACAGCGGGCAGTGCACTTTGTGTACCGGTGCTGCAACAGGCCGTCGCAGCCGAGCTCTGCCAACTCCTCACTGAGGCGACTGGCGGCGTTATGCGGCATTTGCCCAACCCGGAGGAACTCGTTCGCATCTCTGATCTCGCCAAGCCTCACCAGGAGCTAGTGGCACATCTCGCCCTAGACCGCTGCCCACACCGTCCCACGGCCCGCACACCAGGCCAGCCTGCTGTATGCCGCCGTGGAACTGGCCACTTGCCGGCTCCTGAGAACGCCGCTCGCCGTGCGCACCTCAAGCGCACGACTGCAAAGGAACAGGGGGCAACCAAACGCCATTGCATCGGGCTGCACGCCTTCTTTCGCCGCGCGACTAGCCCGTGAGCGCTGGCGCATCTGTGTCGGTGTTCTGATTTTCACGGGTTGCTGGTTTGCCCCCTTGTCATAGGCGTGCAGGCGTTTGGCACAAGCACAGTGACGGGTCCTCGACCCAGCCCGCGCTCGGAGCGCTCGAGTGCTTCAAAGTTTCGACTTTTAGGACTAGGACTTCACTTCCGCAGTCCCGCCCCCGCCTTTGGCAGTGTGGCATCACAGCTTTACTTCACAACTTTCTTCACAGTTTCGGTGTCCTAGCTGGTGTTCCCTCCCAGTAAGTTTTTTCCTAGATCTTTTACAGCGCCATGGCCGACGTAGCCATGGCCAAGAAAGAGGAGCAGGAGTCCCAGGAAGCTCCCGCGCTGGAGCAGACGGAGGTGCCCAGCGCACCCAGTGAGCCGATGGCCGCCGGGCCAACGCTACCGCAGCTGGCGCCGCGCACAGGCGGCGACGAGATTGCCCAGGATGAGCTGGCACAGTTTCGAGAATGGCAAAAGCAGAGGGCAGAGGCAAAGGCCCACGCCGCGCCGACCTCGCCGCCAAAGAAGCAGAGGACCGATGATGAGGAAGACATGGCCGAATTTGAGGTGAAGCTCGTGGACCTTGACATCAACTTTGCGGACCTGGACCCAGAACTGCAGAACAAGCTCCGGAGCAGCAAGAGCTCCCGCCGAGATTTTCTGGCTATTCACACAACCGACAGACTTTATAATCCTACAGATGGCACATGGTCGGAGCAGCCTACCACGAAGAAGAGAGATTTTGGAAGCATTACTGAAAGAGCCATGCCAAACTTGACGGCAGAGGACAACGTGCAGCAGGCCATGCTGCAGTACCACCAGAAGAGCATCCTTCCTTCCCTGGACCAGTTGCAGATGTGCTGCGATCAATTTTACAAGATGGCACAACATGAGTTTGCGATGACACAGTACACCCTGGACAGACATTCCAGCCAACTGCAGGTGCTGGAGCGTTCCAAGGCCAACAAAACCATACTTTTGCTGGATTTACCGCCAATTTTCAACAAGAAGACTCTGGACGCAAATGTTGGGTATTATCTGCAAGCCGCTGGCCTCCAATGGGACCAGGTGGCGGCAATGCACAATCACATGGTTTCCTCCGCCTCTTCACTTGTTCGCCTGGAATTTCTCACAGAACAGCAAGCTGCCCAGTTTAGGGGCCAGATGAGACAAGGTCGCCGTTACTGGCGCGACCCCCAGCAGCAAGACCACAAGATCAGGATTGAGCAGGATCAGCCCTTGGAAGACAGATTGGCTATGCAACCGTATTATGCTTTACTTGACGTCCTCGCCGAGCTCTATGTGGAAGAAACTGGAGAAGACACCCATGCCTCCCTACAGACCTGGAGGCAGACGCTGCAGATCTGGACCCCTAAGGGGGTGGAGCCCAAGCAACTTATTGGGCAGGTGAGCTACGTGCTTGATCCGCGCTTTGCGCGCCGCTATTCATGCTTGCTTTTGGTACATGACAGATTCTACGACGCGGCCCTGACAAGATGGCATGCAAAATTTTCGCGGAGACTTCGGGATACCTTATTTCTGGCACAGGCGCTCAAGCGCGCCACTTCTGACCGCACGACTGTGCAACGCGCTTCCTACGACAAGGCCTTCGACCTCACTACTGCCTCCCACGCGCAGGCTTTTCCTTACACGGTGATGCCGGTACGCATTTCGGATGATCTGGCTTCTATGCTTGAGTCTCACCCCATGTCGCCTTTTCAAGGCGCTGGCGGCATGACCGCCTTGACGGCCCAGGCTTTCTTAGATCAGGGTTTTGAGGATTACGGCAAAGGGTCCCCTAGGGCTGAGGGAGCCGGAAAAGGTAAGCCCCAAACCAAATCCCGAAACGATCGCCAGGACCAATGGACTCCCCAGATGGGCAAAGGCAGCAGTCACCGATCTTCTTACCAAGGATGGTCCCAGAAATCCGGATGGTCTGACTACAACACATACCAGAAGCCCAAAGATAAAGGCCAGGCCAAGGGCCAATGGAAGGAACGCGACCACGACTCCAGAACCAACTGGAAGAAGGACGACGACCAGGATAACAATGATAGTTGGGGCTCCTGGGGTTCAGGTCCATGGGCCCCCTCCAGAACACCTAAAGGCCCAATTTTCGGAAGCTCGGGCAAAGGCTCCCAACAGCAACAGGCCCAACACAACAAAGGTAAAGGCCACAGTCACATTCTGCCAGTCTTTATTTGCGAGCATTGCTCCTGTGCCCTGGGTTACTGCATTGATTGCCCTAAGTGTAAGGAACACCCAGTGCCCCCCGGTTTCATGTGGAAAGACACGGTCCCCTGGAAGACTCTTATTTGCCCATGTACCACCAACGACCAACAACTCTGTAATAAACCCCTTAGGCTTCGCACAGAACTGTAGTTTCTGCCAGGAACATCGTAAGTACTGGTCTTCTAAGCAGGCCCAAGACTCCTGGACCTCCCTTCCCACGGCAACGAAGTGCATGGTATTGCAGCTAGACCGCATCTTGTTTGATCTTGACCCTATCATGCAAGCCCCCGAGGTCACAACCAAATTCATTGCAGCAATGAAAGAAACCTACGAAGGTACGAACTTTAGCTCTTTTTCGCCCCAGCAACACGCCGCCTACTGGGTGGTCAGTGTTTTTGAAGCAGACCTTACGGCCCTAATGCCTCCCCCTAAGCCGACAAGACTCCCTTGGAGTAACCCTAGCTGGGCCCTCACAGAGGAACACATCGTTAACATGTGGGGCCCGTTATACGAACCGGTTCTCCAGGCCACCTTTTACACAGCATCCTGGTTTGCACAGTACTTTAAGGAAGTGTGGAGCAAACACTTTGATGACCTAACGGCACATTACAACTTGGGAGACTGGGCACGCACAGTCGATGTCTCCCATTCCCCAATGCTCCCCTGGGATAGGCTGATTGCTTCTTCCCTGTGGCTTGCCTATGAACAAGCTAAGCAGGAACAGGAAAACCCCCCAGACCTGGCATGGGACCAACCGTTGCTAGAATGGCTACTACAAGGAGCATGGAAGCGCACCAGCACAGATCTTTTTCAGACCCTCGCTGAGGAATTTGTGTGGTACCTAGACAACGACCCCACCCTCAAAGCCTGCATCCAAGCCACCCCCCCTTTCGATAACAAGGGTGTGGGAACTTCGGCAGGGTTTGGTTCGTTGTACTTTGATGCTGTCTTTTGGCAGATAGCCGCGGTGTATGGAGTCCTCAGAGACACAAAGAAGTCCCAACTTCAGGCCCCCAACGATCAGCTAGTCAAACTACTAGAATACATTGTGCCGCTAATGCAGATTAGCACACAGGAGGTACAGGCGGTCCAATGGCGGGCCCACGTCAACAAAGGCAACATCATGGAAACCTTGATGTTAGCATTAGCAGAAGGAGGTGCGCACTTGCTAGCGTGGCGCACAGCATGGGCGATGTTTCAACACCAGCATAAGGACACAAGATATCCTTGGGTACAAGTTGTTTCGGTCTACTGACCTTGGCCTCAGAGCCACCTTTTCAGCAGTCCACAGAGACCCCCACAGCCTTACTTGAAGCCTATTAACGTACACTTCCAACAGGCCCAAATCCACTCAAACTGTCAACCACCCTCTCTCCTCGACCTTATAAGCCAGCCCCCACACCCTCAAAGCAGCGGCGACCTACAGATTACCGTTAGGATAGGTAAGTTGCTCTTAAGGAGCACACAGATTGCCATTATCTCCCAATTGGAGCAACAGATTGCCAATAGGACACTGATTGCCACTACCCCTTCGGGGGAACCAAAGATTGCCAATAGCAAGAGCAACGCTCTTTTACAGCTGTGCCAGAGAAACCAGCCGACGAGTTTTGGGGTGATTCCCCATTTGTGCCAGCCTTTTCTTCCCGTTTGCCCTCGGTTCCCCTTTGCCGTTCAGGTTCAGGGTTCTGAGAGGCAAGGGTCTTCCTTCTCTTCGTCTTGTTTTGCCACGGGCCGTCAAGACGCCGCAACGGACTTCTGGTTCGAGTCGAGAAAAAATCGCAACCGCTTCCTGCATGCTTTGAGGGGTAACCACTGGTGTCGACTTTGTAATTGCTCGCTAGTCGACAGAGAGTTTGCACATTGTCCTGAAATTTTCCATTCAATACCTATTTGTCTCAAGAATGGAATGGCTGTACACAAATACCATTACTGCAGCGCCCACCTATCTTTATGGTTTTTTAGACGGGGCACTCGCCACTATTCCGTATATTACGGAAACAAGGCACGCAATCTATTTGGTCACATTTGTGCTGCGAGAGCCGCCAGAGGCACGCCGGGGGACCACGGCCGCCCCAAACAATTATTCCGCAACTTTTTTGGCTTACATAATGGCGCTAATCGCCACACCATAGCACAGGCTAGTGGTCACGAATCTCGCTGTGCGTCGGAGGGAAAACGGAATCATCAATGCCTTAGATCCACGAAAGCTATGCTTGCGCGACAATCTAAGTACAACGCCAGCCGCTCTAGTTCCAGACGGGATTATAGACAATGGGTCCGTGACGCGCTGGAGGATGGAAAATTTACCCTGGTCCTTCCCCGGCTCCCTCCGAAAAGGGTAACGAATAGCCCTGCCCAACTCGAAAGAGCCTATGGCAGAGGGAACACAGCGCCAACTCTAGGATCTCGCGCTCATCTTTTTCGATCCTACGTGCAGCCTTCGCTTTTAGATCTACCAACGCGCCTTCTTGGATGGCGCCCTGAACGCAACAGACTACACGTCTGTACTTTTAACATCGAAACACTAATTGGACATGGGAAACAGGAAGCCCTATCGGGCTTCGCGCGACAAAGGAAGATTGATATCCTGGCATTACAGGAGACGAAGTCCACTTCTTCAGACGAACGTAGAATAGGCGGAGGTAAACTCCTCCTTTCGGGCACGCCCACGGAGCACATGGCAGGGGTGGGCTTTTACATCCCTGCCCACCGCATACCGCTGATATCCGACTTTCTTCCCTTTTCGGGCCGCATAGCGGCCCTGACCCTACGCACACAGCCAATCCCGACTCATCTAGTAACGCTATATGCGCCTAGTCAGCTATCGGACCCCCACGCCGATGAAGCCCGAAAAGATAAATTTTGGGACGATCTCCAAGAAATCCATCGCAATCTTCCTCGCCCTTCCTTGATTCTTTATATGGGAGACCTTAACGCAAGAATTATTCCGACGGAATTGGAAGAATTTTCGGCACATATCGGTAAAGCAGTCTTCTTAAGCGACGCCCCTGCGGACGACACGTATACCACCAATTATTTTAAGCTGCTGGACTTTTTGGTACACAATGACTACTTGATCGCATCATCTTTTCACACGCGCCCGGCTTCCCAGATCGTTTCATATAGGGAGATCGCGTCCTCTCCGGAGGCATCTCCCACACAACCAGACAACACAGACTTCTCTTGCCTTGATCATGTGCTGGCGCCAATGACGTCACTGCACAACATCAAAGCCGCGGCCACCAGGACCAGTTGGACACTACCGTGGTTTCACCGCCACTACCCACTTTCATTCACGATCACCTTTGACAAGTTTCAAAAACCCCCTAAACCTCCGCCACCTAAAATCACGCCTCCTCGAACCAAAGACGACCAACTCAAATTTAAGCGAGAATTCGCGGAAGCATTTGCGCAAGTAACACAACAGCCAGTCCACTTCTTAGGCACTGCCCCTGTGTTGGACGCGCCTTGCGTATACACAGACGGTGCTTGCCCTGATCAATATAATGTTCGAGTAGGCAACCCAGCCGGATGGGGCTTCACAATCCATCACAACAATACCTGGACTGACTCATGGGGTCCAGTGGGCCACAACTTAGAGCTACAAGTCGTGGGCTCTAACAATACCGCCGAGCTACAGGCACTATTAGAGGCACTGGATTATGTCGCCAGACACAAAACCCATCTTTCGATTTCTGCTCTTAACGTTTATACCGATTCCCAGCTCGCTTACGATTTTCTCCATGGCCTTTCCATACCCACGCAACACCTTCAACTCTTAACCAAACTACGCATCCTCCTGGACCACCTTCTCTCCAGAATCACCGTATCGCTACTGAAAATCAAAGGACATTCGGGCCACGACGGAAACGAACGCGCCGACACCTTAGCCAAGAAAGGAGTTACCTCCTTCTCCACAATCGGGAGGCATTCCTACCCTCCCCGACAACCTTTGAGCGATACCATACGTCTTTCCGCCCCACCCCTATTCGAGAAGCTTTCGGTAGAAGAACAAGCCACAGCGCTCCAGGAAGCTGCGCTGAAGATAGCGCCCCGCACCAAACAGGAACGCACCTACCATAAAGAATACTTATCGGAACCGACCAAACGACTCATCGATCGCATTTCTTCGACCTCCCCGGATGATCACGAAGCTTTGCAAAAACTCCGAAAAGCCATCAAACGACGTGCCCGTAAAGACAAAAAACAACACCTGTGCGATAACCTGCTCCAAGACTCTAAAGGCCCCCCCTCAAAGCAATGGTCCACTCTCAAATTTTTGCGTAAGGATTACACACCAAGAACCCAAGGAATTCGCAAACCTAATGGCCAGATGTCCACCAAAGCCGCTAAACCCGATGTCTTGGCTAGCCATTTAGCCACTAAAGTCTGGAATCACAGAAACCTCCCAGAACTCCCTTCCGAACCTATTTTCCACCCGGCTCCTATACACACCAGTCCATTTACGGAACCCGAATTATTAAGGGCGCTGGCGCGCCTCAAGAATCGCAAAGCCCCTGGCCCCGATCAATTGCCGGCGGAAATTTGGAATACTAGCTTCACCCCTTGCGGTCGGTGGGCCGGGAAATGGTTCAAAAGCTGTTTTAAACATAGGCAACTGACGACATAGTCAAAACAACTCAAATCCAGCTTGGTTTCTCCAAGGCCACTGGCAACATGGTTAAAAATCCCTTTGCTTATGCTTTTCCAAACCAAATGTCATCAAACATGTCCACAAACTGGGCAGTTTTTTGCACCCATGCTACTTTTGAAGAAACATGGTTTGTAGGACACCAGGTTCAGGCTGGAGGTGTAGGGAGGGTGCCTATTAGCGGTTGCGGCCGGCTGCGACCCGCGCCCGCTTCTTCGTGGAGCAGCCACTAGTACCCCAGACGGGGGAAGCTAGGAGGTGCGGATTCGATTCGGATGAGATTCGAAATTCGATTCTTTTGCTACTTTGAAAGAGAAGCAAGCGGTTTGTAGGGCACCGGGTTAAGGCGGCCTGGGGTTTAGGTTTAGGCTAGGAGGGGGGAAGGAGCCGATCATGCCATTCGAACGTAGGCTATCTTGAATTTCGAAAGCAAAATGTTTGTAGGGACAGGGTTGGAGGTTTAGAGGACCGGGAGGGAGGGAGGGAGGGAACCCTGAGGAAGCCGACGGCTGCGAGAAGCTTAGGAGTCTACATGTAGCGGTTGCGGATGAGTTTTATGAGTTTCGTTTTTCGGTGCAAGTCAGGACCTGTCAAGGACGAAAGAGCAGAACTGCAAAACTAGAATTTAGCAGTTGGCAGGATCAATCAAGTGCTTGTAGACTCTTCTAGCGAGGGGTTTTCGGGATGTTCGCTGTCTGGCTGCATGGTTTTCCAGACACTTGGCGGCAGCACCAGCTGAACACACATCAGATCACGCAGAATCACAGATGTTTTTTGCTGGTTCATGCCTGCTCTTTGACTTAAACTCCAGACTTCTGGCTCAGGTCAGGACCGGTCAAAATCTGGGAAAATCCAACACTGAATGAGCAGAACTGCAAAAACTAGAATTTAGCAAGATCGAAATGTAGTATCAAGTGCTTGTAGACTTTTGTAGACTTCTAGCGAGTGGTTCTCGGGATGTTCGCTGTCTAGTTGCATGGTTTTCCAGACAACTGGCGGCAACACCAGCAGAACACCAAACAAATAAATGTTCAGGCTGCCCAGGAAGGCCGGAGGCTTCGGGTGATGCTCAGAATCCAAGTTCAAGCCGTGGGCTTGGTGCAAACACTTTCTGTGTGGCAGGGGCCCTTGACACGTTTACCCTCCCTCACCGTTCTGTCGAGACGCTCGGCCGGGGGCTTCGGTTGGAGCCTCGAGCGCCCAATGGTCAGCGGTGCTCTCGGCAGTTTAAGGTTTAGGGTTTAGGGCTTAGGGTTTAGGATTTAAGGTTTAGGGTTTAGGGGTGCGCTGTTTTCAGAGTACAGAGATCTGGAATCTGCGCCACGATGAGTATGGGAGAGTCTGCCGTAAAGACCTTGATAGGAACAACAACGTTCACTTTGCCGGTAGGACCTCGCCTTTGCATCCTATATGCACCAGTCATTAACCTCTCGCAGATGCAGTTGCAGGCACAACCTCCCGAGTCAGTCGCCCAGTGGCGCTTGGTAACAAGTATAAAGAAGTCGAAATATACCGCAAAATATTGAAATTTGCGCAAAGCCATGCAAGCAGCTCGAAAAACAGAGAAATCATGCAAAACAATGAGAAAACATTAAAAAAAGCTTGAAAACGTGCAGAATCAACAGAAAACGTGCAGAATCACCAGAAACCAGCCCAAAGAGCTATGAATTCATCAAAAGCACCAAAAACGGGCCGATCCCGGCCAAAAATTGCAAAACCAAAGAGGACAAAGGGGGCAGGGCCCTGAGACCTGGCAAAGGCATGTGCCGCGACAGTTCCGCGACACTTCCGCGACACTTCCGCGACAGTTCCGCGACGCTTCCGCGACACTTCCGCGACAGTTCCGCGACAGTTCCGCGACACTTCCGCGACACTTCCGCGTTGCTTTTGTGTTGTTTTTGCTGTTTTGTGAAATTTTGTGGGTTTTCATGAGATTTTGTGAAATTTTGTGGTGTTTCATGTGATTTTGTGAAATTTTGTAGTGTTTCATGAGATTTTTGTAGAATTTTGTTGGGTTTTCACGAGATTTTGTGGAATTTTGTGGTGTTTCATGAGATTTTGTGAAATTTTGTGGTGTTTCATGAGTTTTTGTGAGATTTTGTGGTTTTCATGAGCTTCACAGGTTTTTGAGGGCTATTGGTGCTTTTGGGGGTGCTAAAAGCATTTCATATCATTTCATGTGACTCTGTCGTGCAAGTTTTATGTTTTGAAGTTTGGGCCAGATGTGCAGTGGACATAAAGTGTCCTTCACTTGGGCACGCGAGACCCTTGCCCCCAGACCCGAGATCCCAGGTCATAGACTTAGGGCTTAAACCCTCGGCCCCAGATCCTAAACCTGAATCCCTAAACCAAGCCAGTCGCTCTTCAAAGTGCTCCCTGATCTCTGATTGTTCTGTGCTGCCGTGTAGCTCTGTCACACAATGTTGCAATTTTGTGCCCCTGTTCGAAGCATACTTGGTTCGTGGATTGCGCGGGCAGGCAGAGAGCCCGCGCAAAACCTGCAAAGTGTTCTCTGGCAGCTCAAGAAGTTTCTGCGTGGTGGCGCGTTTCCAAAAAGCAGTGCGCGTGTGGCTTTGGATGCTCTGGTGGGTACTACGAAAACAGGTGCTGTGCAACGCAGGGGAATCCGGAGGGCAGAAGGAAGTGGCTCTGTAAGGCTCTGCGTTTCCTACAACCTTGTGCTTAAGCGACCCATGCCTTTTAAAGAACTGTTTTGTTTCACAGGCATTTTGCGTTGAGGCGCTGCCTTGAGGCTGCTACAAAAGCTCTGCAACGGTTTTTTGCCTCATCGTGGCGCAGTCGTCCAGTACCCTTGCGAGGGAAGCTAAATGGCACCCAACATTTGTTCAAAACTTGCCGGCGGCACAAATGCACGAACAGTCATGCTGAGAATTTTTTGGTTAAGAATAAAATACAGTTAATGAATAATTAATTCTGAGGCACTGCCTCCAGGCGCAACACGAAGCCTCAAGATTTTTTTTTGCTGCAAACTGTACTTGCCTCATCGTGGCGCAGTGGTCCAGTACCCTTGCGAGGGGAAGCGAAATGGCACCGGCAAAATATTATTTTCTATGCAAGTGTGATTTTTGTTTTTATTTGTGTTGAAATTGGCTGTGACACCAAGCCCCAGGCCGACATGCAATCGAAGCAAGCCGTTCCAAATCGAGACTTTACCCGCAAGCCAGATTTAGCTACCTGTCGGTTCCTTGTGGCTGGCCTGGATTTTGGTTTTGTTTGTATTTGTGTTAAATTGCCTTTGACACTGTCCCCAAGCCGACATGCAATCGAAATAAGCCGTTCCGAAGCGAGATTTTACCCACAAGCCAGCTTTTTGCTACCTGTCGGGTCTCTTTCGCTGGCCACAACTTCTGGTTTTGGCTATTTTGAAAGAAAAAGAAACACGCACGAGGCCCGGTTCCTGCTTTATTTTGTTTTGAAGCGAAAGAAGCGCCGGTGACAGGGCCGGCTCCGGATTTATTGTGTTTTCAAGCGAAAAACCGCCGGAGCCAGGGGAAGGCCTTGTACAAGGCCGTTTAAGCCAATCTCAATTTCACCGAGGGCCCAGGGTGAAGCTAGTAATTTGGAAGTTCGCGCCTAGATCGGTTCATGTTGCGCTACTGGCGCACCTTAACAAAACCTTTACGCAGGCAATCTCGCCTAAATCCTGGAAGGTGGCAGACATAGTGATGATCTTTAAGGGTAAAAAGAAAGACCCGACTCTCCCTATAAGCTACCGCCCCATCTCATTGATCAACACGGTTTATAAGTTGTATGCTTGTCTTCTCCATGACAGATTAAAAACGGCTATTGATGACCGTATCTCGCCGGTTCAGTTCGGTTTTAGAACCGGCAAATCCACCTCTACGCCTTTATTCGTCCTTCGACGATTGCTTGAATTACATGAAAGACACCAGGAATCCTTCTATGCTCTGTTCCTTGATTGGTCACAGGCTTTTGACTCAGTCTCCCACCCAGCGTTGCGCAACGCACTGCAGCGAGTAGGTCTCCCCGATACATTCATTAATCCGGTACTGTCAATCTACGAAGACTGTCATTTTCGAGTGAAGGACGCGGGCTATACGTCCCGCCCGCAAGCCTTCGCCCAGGGCATCCGCCAGGGATGCCCCTTATCGCCGTATTTGTTTATCATTACCCTTTCAATGCTTTTTCATGACACGTACACAGCGTACGTTGCAGAGTATGGCCCCCGACCTTCAGTACTTACTACCGATTTTCGCCTTACAGATATAGAGTATGCCGACGATACAGTTTTATTATCTCGCACGAGACTGTCCCTACACCGTTTTCTTCACACATTACAGGCCCACTCTTACAAAAGGGGCATGTCCTTGAATCACGAGAAGTGCCAGCTTCTCTGTATCAACACTGATTTGCCCGTATACCTAACTGATACCACAACCCACCCTTGCCAATGTGACTTCTGTTGCACGAGAAGCAACCCACAGCTACCCCAAGAACTCCGCATAGATCCTAAACCCCACGCCGATTACTTAGGAGCTGTTCGAACTCATAACTCAGCCGCCAAAGCGGACGCTAAAAAGCGATATGCGCAGGCCTCGCACGCGGCCAAATGTCTACATGACTTCTTTAAGCACCCCTCCATAACCATTAAGCAAAAGCTGCTAGTTCATTCCCAGATCGAGTTGGCCATCCTTCTGTGTGGCTCGGAATCGCAGATGTATTTACAACCTGACCTCACTAAACTGAACAAGCTACACTACAAGGTCCTTGGACAGATCTTCAACATCAAAAGTTCCTTTTATCATAAAGTCTTGGAACCATCGGAGGCAGAATGCTCCAACGAATATTTATCCCAGCTTGCCTATGAGTACGCCCCCAAACTTGTATCTCCATCACAGAATATCATTTCATCCCGGATCTCTTATCTCGGACATATCCTCAGACATGAAGATTCAATCGAACACATCTCCACCTACCAAACAGCACATGCCTACAGACGCCTCCATAGGAAAAGACCTGGCCACCCTCGCACACACTGGGCCGAATTGACCATGACGCAAGCGTACCAACGCTATCAAATACTTTCCTCGAATTCCCCTATTCCCCGCCCCTACCAAATACACCACGATATCTATCACCATCCTACAGAAAGAGAGGTGGCTGCTGCCCATTCCAGATTTTTTGGTAATACTGACCTTTGGAGGACCCTACAGCCGCTAGCTCAAAACCGTAGATCCTGGGCTCAGTTAGAAGTTTTGCGTTAATCAGCTGAAAGGGCTGCTGACGAGTAGTCTCACTTGTGGACTTGCTCTGCGCGACTGAGAGAGAGAGAGTCATAGGCGTGCGGCTGCAGGATGCGTGCTTTTGCTCTCTCTTTGGGAATGGTAGGTCCGTTCCATTTCGAGCAGCGGGGAGCCATACTTACTTCCCTCCTTTTGGGTCAGCGTCTCAGGGCTGATTCGATTACGTAGGCCTAGGAAGTCGCTTGGAGCGTCTTTTTATTTCTTACCTATGCATTAAGGTCCGCTGGATTCTATGTTGATGCTGCTGCCGTGGGCTCGATAGGCTTTTTAGCCTCGGTGAGTAATACTAACTCCCTGTTTTTCCGCTCTGTGACCGAAGGGGGGGTAGCGGCGCCATGGCTCAACGCGAACTTGCTCGAGTCCGCGTGGGCAGTAGCCCCTCCGAGCTGTGCAACGAATTGCTTTTAGGCTTGGATAATTGGTTCTGGGCCACGCCAGTCCTGGCGTATGCCTCGCCACCTATTGCCATCTCGGCGGATGAAGTTTTACGCGAGGTTGGCTTGGCCGTTGGCACAGCCTCGGTGTTTTTGGAGCTCAGAGACTCGGCCAGGCAGGTGATGGATGCGGTCTTCTGCCCCAGCACCATTTATGTGCACCGCGTTATGCCAAACCTATCACCGCTGCGATGGGTCATTACTGTGGATCTCTATCTCGATCGGGGCGATGAACAGGCGGCACTGGAGGTATTCATGCATCCGAATATCCCTCCGCTGGAGGATGAAATATGGGATGACACGC
Organism: Symbiodinium sp. CCMP2592; assembly: GCA_905221615.1. NCBI lineage: Eukaryota > Dinophyceae > Suessiales > Symbiodiniaceae > Symbiodinium > Symbiodinium sp. CCMP2592. Next base: position 777,228 of record CAJNDT010002269.1, on the reverse strand, counting down.
TCCGGTGTCTACTCGAGGACCATTTTGCGGTTCTTCCCCCGCCCTGGTCCGTCGTGGCCGTCTATCGGTGCATCGCTTTCTGCCGAGTCACGATGATCCGTCGTATCGGGCACCAATGGTGACGCACGCCATCGATCTGCCTTCGGGTTGTCTAGCGGCATTGCTTGTCCTTCGGGCCAGCGTAAACACTCCTGACATGCGGGGGCATACGCCCCTTGCATATTCAGTGCTTGCTAACGCACACACTTGTTCCGCCCTTCTCTTGCAGGCGACAGCGGTACTGGATCCCCCAACGGGTTACAGCCCCTTGCTGCTGGCTGTCGCCCGGGGCCAGCGGATCATGGTGAATGTCCTGCTTAATGCGCGAGCGTGCCCTCACTCAGTGGCACGTCATGGCAGTTTGCGCGGGCTTTCGCCCTATGACCTGGCTTGTCAGTGGGTGGATGAGGAAGTCCTGCGGGCTTTCCGCCTCTATGGTTACGAGGTCCCTCGTGCGGCAGGTATATACCCACCGCTACTCACGGTGCGTTTTGCTATCAGTGGCCGCGTAATCGGTCGCAGCGAGGCTGGGGCGGACCATGCCAGCCTCATCTTGCACGGCCTGCAATGGCCCATGGCCGGCTTGGTAGCCCACGAAGCAGATGATGAGGTCTCCATCATGTACAGGTTCACCAGACCGTCGCAGGCCCTAGGCCTTCGGCGTTCCCTGGTGCCGTGTTGCTGCTCTTTTGTTGCACAGTGTGGGTGCAGTCCCACACCACGAGGCGATACTTCTGGCGTCGGAGATGGTTCCCCAGCTCCTTGCTGACGGTAATTGGTTTGCTCTATTTTGCATTCAGTGCTGGGCTCAACTGCAGCCGGAGAGTCTTTAATCATGCCCCTAGGACTACCAAGTAGATTGGGGCAGCACCGGAGGTGGTCCACGTCCAGCCCAAAACTGCTCCAATGCCATTTTTGCGTCGCGCTTTTCGCGCCCATGCTACCGTGTTTGCGCGGAGAGCGTACTGCTAGCAGTGTGACTGATTCTTTTTCCGCTGCTGCCGCGGCTTTGGCTCAGCATTCAAAAGGTGGAGGCCGGCCAAAGGAGCGGGGGGGGGGCAGGCGACTATTCGCAGCAAGCAAGTTAAACCCCCTGCCTGGGGAAGGAACAGGACGGCGAAGCAAGGCCTCGGGCGCAGCCGCTCCCGAAGGTTTCTCTATGTCGGGGGCGTCTCCCTCGTCCAGGAGGTCTCCCCAGCGGCGAGCCGAGTCCACCGATGGGTCGACTGCACCTGCTGTGTTGGTGCCGGCGAGGCCTTCGGGACCTGTCCAGCTTACCCTGCGAGCGCCTGGTGGCTCAGGTGGGCAGGCCGCATCCTTTGCAGTCCGAAGTGCCAGGACAATGGCCAGTCGGCCGGCGCCCTCACGGAGGGCCTGTGGCCCCACCGACGACCGTCAGGGGACTGCAGTTAGAAGCGAGCCCCTGGGGCCTTACACATTCACTCGGAGCCGCCAGTACCTCAAGTCACGTCCCCGATAGGCAGCCGCTTGACCAAGCCGGATGATCGACCACCCCCCGCGGGTGATCGACCGACAGTGGCTAGCCCTCCGATGCTGCTCCAGTGAGTGGGCTGGCCGCCACTGGCTGGAGACCCAGGGCGAGCTGTGGGGAGTGCCCACGCTATCGCTTGCTCCCGTCGCGGCTGACATACGTCATCTGCTTATCTTGCAATTGATTATCGGCATGTTGCTCGTGCTGCGAGGTCAGCGGCGGCAGAGTTTATACCTTAGCCCGCATCCTGTGCGACCGGGCCAGCTCTACAGCCACAGTTGGGATGCTAGTTGTGAGTTTTTCATTTTTGTCGAAATGTTTTCTGCAAACCTGGGGCATCGCTCCATGCTGCTTGCGCATGTGAAGGTTGTCGACTGGGATCGTGTCCTCTCAGAAACACCCACTCTTCCAACCCGGAGGGATCTTGGCTAGGCATCACTTGCCAAGCAGCTTTGACTTTCTGGCATCGCCTCGCACCGAGCTTTGTCACAGAATTTAAAGCATCAGGAGTTTTGGAAGCCAGTCTTGATAAAGCTCTGTCCACGTTGTTGTGAGTTCAGTCGTGTGCCTCGTGCCGATTGGCGAAACAACCCAAACAGCTTCGTGGAAGCATGGATTGCGTCAGTGTCACAAACTCCGCCAACTCCGGAAGATTGGCCAGGATCTAGGACACAAGGTCTGACCGTTTCCGGGTGCTTGTGTAAGTGCTTCCAAACTTAAAAAAATGCCGCGCAGGCTTCGGTTCCTGTCTGTACGATAAAATACAGTTGTCAAATCGGCGCGAAGGCTTAGGTTTTGGTTGACAGTCCAGAACCTGACATAGCCGTTGTTCTGATCCGAGCTGTTCTGGGGATCCAACCGCGGGTTTGCGAGTTTGTTGAGCGAGTTGTTGATCAAGGGAGCTGATACAGGAAGTACGCGTTGAGTTTTGAGTTTTGGCACGGAATCCTTGTCCAGGCAATCTTTTGAGGGCATTCAAGATGAGATATGATGAGATATGCCTATGTGATCGTTTTGATGAATTTCACGGGATTGGACGTTTGTCCTCCTTGTTCTCGTTATGACTGTTGTAACAACTGCACATGTGCGTCCAAGCCGGTGGGTCAGAGCAGATTCAGAAGACATCATTCCACGCAGTAACGCAGCTCTCCTTCAAAGCAGAGCCTATGTCAGTCAGTGTGTGTGTGTGTTTGTGGGTGTACTGGGACCTAGATGCTCTCTGTTACATGAAACCCACAAGCGCCCACTCTTGATGGCATGCGCGGCTTGTATTCCAAACTCGGTGCTGGACTTTCTCTTGGACTTCTGATCTTGGGATGGTTTGTGTTCGTTGTATTGACGCCGACAAAAGAGGCAACAACTCAGAAAAGAGAAGGCTTGTGTGACCGCTTGAAAGATCTCAATCGTTCGCAAGCATCGTGCGATCTGTTTGGCGGCTGTCATGGTTACTGCCCGGGCAATCCATGTCAGTGCACGTCTCAATGCAACAACTTCGGCAACTGTTGCGAAGATTTTGTGGAAAGCTGCATGAATGAATCGCATGTCGATTATGAGTTGGCGAAACTTGAGGAAAAGTTGCAGGAGATGGAGCATGGCAAAGGCATTGTCGGGCGTGAGTGGATCTTGAGCTTGGTAATGTTTTTCTTCGTGTTGACAATGATGGCCCTGCTGTACTTCGCACATTCGGAGAATAAACACATGCAAAACGCAGTGTACGAGCTGACGTGCACCACCGTTTCCATTTTTGCCACGAATACCGTTACGGTGGCTGCCCATGGTGTGTTAATTGAGCAGTTGTGGATGGGAAAGTACCCTGGATTAAACCAAAAGGCAGGTCCAATCGTGCAGGCCAAGATATATGGCATATTGTCCATCCTATGCTTCCTCGGATCCAACTGGATTATTTACAGATTCAGGGAGAAGGAGCATAATTATTCGGCGCTTGGCCAGCTGTCGAGCCATATGACTGGCTTCACTCTGATACAAGCCATCGGCAGTCTGCAGTGGAGCGTGAGGGAAGATGGATGGAAATGCTTTCTCGTGCCTGGGCTCACTTCTGGCGGTGTTTCTTCTTTCGATGTGCCGCCGTAGTTTCGTGCCTTAGTTTCGTTGTGCCTTGGCATGATAGCTTGTGATTTGCAGTACCGCCTAAGGTGCTACCCTGGACAGCGATCCTTTTGAGAGGTATGCTGTTTCTCGGTGAGCGGTTGCGTGCACAGTGTGTTGGGAGCACGGAAGTGTACTGGGAGTACCAAGCAGGCGATGATGAGTGGCATAGATTTCCCGATGCAACGAGTCGCGAGCTTGAATCTCGATTCATGGACTCTTCGGATTCCGAATCGGAGGTGGCCTTCACCATTCCAGTGTCCGACCCTGCGGATCCGCGACAGAAAGTGGAAGTGGCTTTGCCAAATGCAAACGCAATTTGCGAATCTCCACATGGAGAAATGTTCCCGGAAGATGACGGCAGTGATCTCAGCTGCGCGGCCTGGAAAGTACGCAGAGAATGCCCTTGGCTCGATTTCGCAAGTGAGATATTTACTGAGGGTGCGGCTCTGGTGATGGGTTTCTTGGTGATGCAGACCATTCTCCTGTTTCACACGGGATACTTGCATTCTGTGGAGGGCCTCCTGCAGAAGCCGAAAGATTGGGACTGGGTGCTCACTGGCAAAGTCCTGGGCTGGAGCGTGGTTTTCGGCTCCTTTGTCCCTGTGGTGGCTGCAAGCTCCGCCTGGATCCCGGCTCGTTTCCTTCCTGACGCAGAGCTTCTCCGCGAGTCATGTTCTTCTGCACTTGCCTGGTGTCTCGTCCGCGGGGCTGCATTGACAGTCAGGCCGCATTGTTCCATCATGGACACATACATCGTGGTGGCCTTCCCGCTGACCTGGCTAGCATTTGTCGTGACTGGATTTGCCTACAGCATCCCTTCAGGGGATGGAGAGTCCACTGTGGTTCCGCACAGCATTGCCAATGCTTTCGGCATTGTCGTCGGCTTGGCCTGGGACAAAGCATTCGAATCCCTTGCTCTCCACATGACTTCGGGCTGGTATGGCCACTATGTGGTCTCAAAAGTCTGTTTGGCGGGTGCTGTCATTGTGACAATCCTTCCAGGGTGGTATTGGTACCTAGTGCCGCATACACTGCGTTCTCACGGAGACTAATCAGGCGAATACCTGTTCCAGCGCTGAGCGAAACAACGGAATGCCATGGCAGTCCTTTTTCCAGAAGGTCTGTGCTCGTGACACAGAGTGCAGGTGAGTGGGTGCGGATGACGTGGCGGACATTCGATCAAAACGCAAAGGGTCTTGCATTGCTTGACGGTGACAGGATTGCCAGAGGGGTCATACAAATCACTATACAATTCCTGGCAACGCTTTGAGAGTCGGTAGCCAAGACTTCTCGATAGCTTCCAGGCCCTGTTTGCTTTTAATTTGACCTGCAGTAGAGACAAAGGCTTGGCTCGGGAGGTAAGGGTTGAACAGCCAGCCTGAAGTATGCCTGCTCGCTAAACCTGTGCCTCTAAAGTCACTGCCGCATGCGCAGGCTCAGCTGTTTCCAATTGGGCGGACCCGGACAAGCTGTGGATCCGAAGGCACCTCCACATACTCACTTAGTCCGACACTCCAGCCCTCACCACCCGGGTGTATGCCATGTGGCCTGTTCGTTGCCGATGGATATCGACGATTTTCTCATTCAGTACGACCCGGCCTCAGCAAAATTTCGCCCGTCCGAAGGGCTGTCTGCATGGAAAGGAGAAGTTCGTCCCTGGAATGAAGCCAGTTGAAGCATCCGCCCCCCTCGGGGGGAGCCTGGGAGCCGAGGATCTGAGCGAGGAGCAACTGGAGCTTGCGGCGAAGCTGAAAGCCGAAGCCAACTTCAGGCCCTTCGGCCCGCCGGCCCCCCCCCCGGCCCGCCCCCGCCTTCGGCCCCGTCTGCTCGGCGCGGTACTACTTTAGACCTCCGTGTCGAAAGGAAGGGGAGCTGCTCGGGGCAAGGGTTCCCATGTTTGCTGAAGTTTGCTCTGACCACGGTCTTGGCTGAGACATCGAGGACTTTGTTTGTAAGCCTTGATGGTCAAACAAGATGTTTCTGCAATGCCTTGGTGCAGGCAGCTGCTCAATGTGCTGGCTGACCATGTGCTGTTCTTCAGTCGACCTAGGCGGGGCTCTCTCAGATCACCTTCGTCTGCCCTCTTCAAGGCTGCACAGCGGTCGGTGCGCTACAGTAGCAATAGCGCGTGAGCAGCGCAGGCCTCGACGAGCTCCAGCCTCGAAGCTGCGTGCGGAGGCGCGAACTCCGCTCGCGCCACGGGCCTTTCAGAGTCTCAGAGCGCAGCTGAGACGTGAAAGTTTCAAGAAGGCTAAAGCGGCTGCAGGCTGGCCCTTTGGTGTTCTGAAGAAGCCCTTTGAAGAATGCCGCCGATTTCCCTGAACCCGCCCAGGGACACCATGCACTTGCTACTTGGGGACGGTAAAGCTAGAGCTAGAGCTGAGGCCTGGTTCGTGGTTGTTTGCCTTGACTGTTGTGTTGTGACACAAGACCACTCTGTCCCTGCAGCCTTCAAGGAATGACCAGGGAGAGTCCTTGGCTCCGGAACACTGGCAAGCTCCCACAAGCTGCTATGTTGCACAGGTCTTTGCCTGGTTCTCGGAGCTCTCGGTACCGGAGCCCAGTGCAACCCAGCACTTGCATGGTTGTTCTGTTTTACCGCCTAACTTTGAAACCCTAAAGCCCAAATCCCAAACACTAGCCGCGGCCTCCACTAATCCGCAAATCCGGAGAAGGCTTGTGGGTTCGCTTATGCTAGCTGTGCGAAGGTGGAGGACCGACTCTCTGTGCTCACCTGCCACGATGCAGGCCTGGTGGGCTGTGGGTTCTACTCGGAAACTCTTGAGGTTTCAGGAGAAATAACAGACTACATACTGTTACATACTCTTGGTCGCTAATTCCAAAAGCGAACGCGAAATCCTGAACCTTACCCTAAGCCTCCACTTGCCGGAGTAAGCGATTAGTCGGCATATATATAGTGTAACCCACTACTTTAACCCATTACTACGGCAATGGGTTAAAGAATGCAAGTTTAGGAAGCAGGACAATTGATTGCCGAGCGCCGGATAGGTCCTCTCCAGGCAGATGTTGTCACATGAACTGCGATGCAAATGTATCCCATTCAACCACCCGTCCAAAGTGTCCACACGGAGCCCTGCTTTCTTCAACCTCAAACCCAGCACTCTTTGAGGGCAGCCCTTACCTTGCCCTCACCCCTCTTCCAGGGAGCCACAGAAAACCCTCCTGTGCTTTGTCAGCCCTGTGCATTTTTCCTTTGGATGCCAGTAAGACGTACACCAGCCCCAGGGTGGGTCCGCACAGTGCTCAAGATGTGCCGGCTTCGAGGACCCCGGCTGTTGTGTGTTCTTTCCTCTCTTCGGGATACCAATTTAACCCTTCCATTTCTCCAGGGCGAAGTGGTGAGTTTGCATTGAAGTTGGTGTGACAAAGCGGTGGTCTAACGATCTCAAGACTTCGCTATGACTGAGCAGAGGGGGATTGTGAATCAATCTTGTTTCCGTCTCAATACCACTTGTGCCAGTGGCACCAAGTCTGCAGAAGACCTCCGCTTGCGAATCAACGAGGAAGCCGCTCCCAGACAGTGCAGTAGTGTAGTAGTTGCCTGCGATTTTCTCCCGAAGCCCTTTTCAAAAGGATGGCAGCCGCGGTGGGAGGGGCACTTCAAGGCTGGCTCTTGTCCTCTTGAACTGAAGGTGACTGGACTTTGCACTTCGGAGATCCTGAGGTGGCACCGAAGCCGGTGCCCCCCGCAGGCTTGACCAGAGCATGCATGGATAGGGTTTGTGAGAGGTGCCTGCGCGAAGGTGCGTGGACTTCGGTACCATTTGCTTTAATGTTCAATCAGTGTATTCTAGCACGAAGAGATCGGAATGACCCTTGATTGTAATGGAAAGAGTGCAAGAGAGACGAGTGCCAAGCTGGTTCGTTCATCATGTGCTGTGTTTTGATTACTGAGAGCCGTGGTTTCGCTTCATCATGACAACAGAATCAGAAGCACCACGTTAGGAACGAATGAGCATGGGTCACGTATCGACTTGGAGTCCGCGTCGATTAAAAGATGCTTCTGCACAAACAATTTGCCGTGGGATCGTATGTCAAAAAAATCATGCTTGAATAGATCGTGTTTGCATTTCCGGTCCCAGCATCAGTCACGCTGCTGCATCGTTTACGAGTCTTTTGTGTACGCTGCTACTGGCTGCTCGCGCTGTAAGGTCTATTCACGTTGGACCTTTTGATGTCTTCAAGCTCGATATTTTGCAGCGTTGCAATGTCGCGGCTTGTATGAATTCGCTGCTCACTGCAAGAGCCAGCACTTCCAGTCTTGAAGCCACGGTTTGCAGATAATTACTTCTCTAGGCCCAGCTCTTGCGGTCAAGAGCCCTATCGCTCTGAATTGAATGTGAAGTCAGCTCAATGTTTATGATCCCTGTTTCGAAGGCCGTGTGTCCAAGGCTAGTGCCTCCGGGACCGTACGACGCAACGAGGTGGGGCAGCTTGGGACAGCCTGGATGTGCTGCTGGAGGAACTTCGTTAAATGTTGGACTCTCGCAAATTCATGAAATTTCAGACGCTGACTGCGCGGACCTTCGCCTCATCCCGAAGTGGATGCCCAGTCCGACCAAGACTGTGAGGGCAGGCACTAAAAGACTGCAGCAATCAGGCACAAGTTCCTCGAGATCCGAACGTCCATTACCGACGCCCCCACAGGTGCACTGCTAGACCCAATGCGTCACATGTGGTGTCGGATGTCATGGCTGCACATTGAATTTGGGAGGGGTTGGGTCAAACTTTATGTGCACGCAGCCTTCGACGGGCAACTCTGCGCCCCTGCCCAAAGCGTGCCTTCGGCCAGGTTGCCAGATGGCGCTCGGAGCTGAGCAGCTGAGGGTCCTGCCGCCACTTAGTTGTTTTTTTTTGGTTTTTGCCACTGCAAGGAGATTCTTGCGCCACCGGCGACGGCGGACTTTCGTGTGTTGCTGAGCTGTGTTTGGGAGCGAGCCGTGGCTTTCACATCCGCCGGCACCGTGCCGCGCGCGCGCGCTGAGAGGCGCCGCCTCTGCGGCGCTGCTGGCGGGGCTGCGCGTTGCCTTTCGGGGATGCTGCTGTGCATCCATGGCCGGGGCCGTGTAAACGCCGGTTGTTGTGTTAAAAAAAAAAAGCTCTGCAACCTCGCGACCTGGACATCTTCAGGCCTTTGACTGGGGCGTCATCATGCCTGCACCCGCCACCGTCACAGACTGTGAGGCTGGGGGACAAGCATCGAACTTCGAAGGAACGACTCCTCGAAGTTGGCTCGGCTCGTGGTCTCGATTTTTTGGTTTTGATAAGGCTGCATCTGCAGACAGGAAGTGCTTCGGCAAACGATCCACAAGCTTCGTCAGCTTTCGCTTGCCAGTCGCTTTTCTCTGATCTGTTCTGCAGGGTCCCTCGGGTTCGGGCCCCTCCAGTCGGCGAACCCCTTCCGTCCGTCGGAGGCTTTCTTCTCCTTGCTGGACGATGTCTCCCTTGGGAGGCTGGGTGCTGTCTGGAAGGGCCAGGGGCAGGCAGAGACCCAAGCAAGGTTTTGGCTTCTGGCATGGCCGAGAAAGCACATTCCATGAGCTTCGCCGAAGGTTCCTGCGAGAGAAGGAGGAGCTTGTGCCCAAGATGGGTGCCAGCGGATGGCCCGAGGCCGAAGGTTTTTGCGGACTCAAGGCAGAGCTGAGAGTCGGCTTGACGGAGGCACCGTGGCTGCGGCAGTGGGCCACACATGCGCCGCTCAGCGCGCACCTGGGCTCTCGCCTGGAAGCGCCCGGGCTGCCTGGACATGACTGCTCGACATGCCTGCAGAGAGTCTTGCTGGAAGGTGCTTCTCCTGCAAGCCTACGCCTCGCGCATGCAGGCCCGGTGAAATGTGAAAGCTCTCGAGAGTTGGAGCGAGCAGCGCTGGAGGCAGAGCCGAGCCTGCCACTGGCAGAGGCCGGAACAGGGCAGGGCGGGGGCAGGGCGGGGCCGCTTCGCTCGGGCCGCTGCCGGGCCGCTGTCGCTCCGCTCCGCTTCGTCAGCGTAGGTTTGGGCGTCGATGCCGCCGGCGCAGCGCCGGCAGACCATGGCACGGCTGGGCTTGGACCGCAGGCTTTTCAGGAACTTGAGTGCTCTTTCAGCGCACTCAGTGCGGTACCTTTCAAAGGGTTCATGGCTCTGTTTTCTGGGGCTGTCATAGTTTGTACTCGAGGAGATCGGTCCTTGGTTTTCGATTTCGTCGAAGTCCAATAAAGTTTGGGCGCATTTTAAGAAAAAAGCTTTGAACCCGATTGAGACCTGGCCGGTGTGGATGTTCGTATCACATTCCGAGAGAGCACCAGCAGTGTGGTGGCGGTGGGGGTAATCTCATTGAAGACCATTTTGGGCATGCACCTGCTCCGAGACACCCGAACTTTTCAGGTCGCTCGCTCCTGAGGCGTCTCTTCTCAGAGACGCATCAGGCGATGACATCTGGAGGCTTGCCTAGTGCTTTCTGCATGAGGGTTGTGGCCCCTCGAGGGATTATCTTCGCATGCCGGATCGACTGGCGATCGTCCTGTTGGGAGATGGTATGAGGCGGCCTGCCGCCGTCTGGCTCAGAATGACGTTAACCGCAAACTGAACCTTCCCCCGAAGATGTGGCGTCCCTTGGACTACAGACTTCACTGTCCCGGTGTGGTCTGTTGGGCTGTCGTTGTCGAGGTGACGCAGTATCGCAGTTCTTGAGCGCCTCTGCTTCTGCATCAACTTCAAGCTGCTAAACCCGTCTAAACTCTCCCAAGGAGTGCTGGCATGGCTCTCAGTGTTCTCCTTGGCACATAGTGCCTCATCCACAGCGATCGACCTGGATGGGCGCGAAGGTGCGAAGGAACGTTGAAGCATGATTGAGAGCTTGTTTGGGCAACCTCATTCATGTTCGAGCATAGATTCGGTGTCTGTCGATTTCCACCTGCGACTCCACGCGGCTCCATCTGACAGGAACCACAACGCATTCGATTTTTGTTGTGTTTGCCAGGCGAAGGTTGTGCATCTTCGCTCCTTGCCTAAATTAGATTAGAGCCTGCTGGTGTCTAGAGTTCGGTTTGTTGGGTGCTGTCAGCAATATAGAGTTAGAGATCGCGAGCTGAACAAATTGGAGATAGTTCGCACAGTCTCACAAAGTACGTTTTGGGTTCGGAATTCTGCTGCTCGCCTGTTCTGAAGATGATGCTAGTGTGCAGCTAGTGCAGTATCCCAGCGACATGACAACTGCAAGGGGTGAGTGTACGAGCTGCCCACTTTCCGCCGTGTCTGCAAGACCAGGTTCGTCCAGCTCACCAAGGAGGGCAGAGGGTTTCACAGTCCTGGCCGCACAGCTGGCAGCGCGTGTGCAGAGCCCATTTTTTGCCTGTCCCAGTTTTAGTGAGTGTCGGAGTTTGCGCCTGCGCTATGCACGATGCAATTCTGAGCAGGCAGCACAACATGCCGCACAGTTCTTTTGATAAGAACCCGCGGTGTATACTGAAGCACCTGTCGGCCATGTCCAAGAAGACGGTTCCTTAGAAGGAGCTCGTGCCCGGAGCCAAAACACCTTCACCAGCGGCGACGCTGCGGGCTAGGTGGGCCGTGGAGATCGGGGATGGCTGCCTACTGTAGATTCAATCGCCACGGCCGCTCTTCCCCACTCAGAGCAGCGGATGGATGTAGAGAGGAGCTAGATTCGCTTAGCGCATTTTGGAGGACATCCGCCCGAAGTATGCCTTGTTGGAGGGCATCGAGCATCTAGCGACAGCTTGCCAAGTAGTGCGGCATCGGTCGCTTATGGTCAGCTTTCAGCAGCGACATCTCTATCGTGCCGGACGTATCTTCAGAGTGATTCAATGCATTGCATGGATTTGCATGGCCTTGAGCTTTAAAGCTCGAAGCTAGCCGTGCTTGTCCCTGGAGGCTGCGTGAGCAGCGTCCAATTCCGCGAGCGTTTGGCCCCGGAGCAGATTCTCGGTTTGGGCTCGGGCTTCCCAAATGGACACGTGACATCACTTTGCTGCGTTCAGCCCTTCGCAGCCATGGGTTGGTGGTCAGACCCATGTGCATGAGAAGAGAGCTCCCTCGTCGGTCCAAGTAGCTTCACTCAGCGAGAAAGTGTTCCCTGTTCTAGTGAAGCGGCCCGAGCTTCAGGCGGCCTGCAGCGGGCTGGCGAGGCTGCAGAGGCGTCTGGACACTCCCGGTTGACGGTTTCAGGCTTTGGGCATCTTTGCGCTTTTGGTTCTTGGAGTTGAGGCTGCGTTGATGTGCAATGTATGAGTCTTTGCTGTGTTATGGTCACCTTGAAATATCCGGGACATCACATGCGCTTCAGAACGTCCCTGCGACCAGTTCCCGCCATCATGTATCCAGCATGAGTGCCCTGCCTCAGAAGCCTGCACAAATCGAGAAGAATGAGGCTGCAGAGTGAGCTCGTTTTCGAACCCAGGCGAATCCCAAACCCATTAATCTGTCTCCTGTACTGTGACTGTGTACTGTGACAGATCTCTTGCAGGCCGAGGCCATCCTAGATATCTTTCGCAGCGTGGCCGCCTTCTTCCAGAAGATCGTGACGCCGGTCCGGCTGGGGGTTGACAGTGGTTTTCTTTACCCAAGAGGGTGAGTGTGCCCAACTGTTGTGGTGGGTTGATCGCTTTGGGGTCCTTCGGTCTACCGTTTGCCTCACCCCGACACTCTCAGCGGACTATATTGATGTTTCTGACTCAACTGCTTCATGTCGCAACTTCCAACCAAGCGTTGGAACCTTCCCACCGGTATGCTATACACTTGGACTTGGAATGCTTCAACTTCAGCCTCCTCCGTTACCGTCGGAAGCAGAGCGAGATTCGTCTTCATGTTGTGGACAGGCACATGTGATTTTGATGTCGGAGTGTTGTCCTACGCTGCCAGTGCTTCTGGCTCGCCACTGGTGACATCTCCAGAGACGCCTCGCTGCTTGCACAAGCCATCGGATCCTGCAAGGAGGAGCAGCCCGAGGGAGGCCTGATGAAGGACATCTTTCGGTCCGAGGCCACGGAGAGTTTGGGACTGGGGGGAGCCGGGCTTGCACTTGTTTGCAGCCTCGCGATCACGATTTCCGCAGGTTTGCCTGCCTGTGCTTCCAGACCTAATCTGTCTGCTTCATTTTGCTTCCAGGCTGCCGTCGCACATACATACCGGTGAGGACGGTGAGGCAGGACACTTTGTGGGAAGCATCCGACCACAGGGTGTGCGATTGCCCAGCCTATGAAAGGAACATGAAAGCCTTTCAGCTTGAGCCTGATGCTGAAGCTTGCGGTTTTGCACCTTGGTTATCACGAAAGGTTAGAATGCTGTGAAGGACTGTTCTTGACCTTGCCGTGGTCGTATTCTGATGAAAGCCAATGTTTTGTGTAGCGGTGCTTCACCTTGGTCTTGTCGAAGCGCGGCGCGGGCATTTCTACACAGGTCGCAGAACGATGAGCTGGAGTGCAATCCAGCGCTGGATGACTTGTGCACAATCTAGAGGGTAGGGTTGTCAAGAAAAAGACTTCTCAGGCAATCCTTTCGAGCTATGTAGCGGGGCTCAACTCGACCTGCCTCACCTCTCATCTGTCTGACAGTTGGGTGGTACGACCGTACGGTGCCAGTTCTGGAGAAGATTTGGAAGCCTTTCATGAAGGTTCTGTATGACATCTTTTCAGAGTCAGTCGTGTCGAGGATTGTCGAGGTAAGAGCCCTGTGCCATGTAGTACTTGACCAGACGGGCACGACCAGTGTGTCCCCGTCCATCTGAGTCCAAAGGTTTCGGCCCAATTGTGCCAATCTTCTGATCGCTAGTGATTTTGGCAGCAGAACCTCAGACCCGGCGAAAGCTACCAGTTTCTAAAGGACCCCAAAAGCAGCCAAGCTATGTCAGCTGCTGCTAGCAGACTGGTCACCAGGTCGAAGTGACAGAAGAGCAATCGCAACCTCTGCACTTTAGTTTCTGTTGGGTTTAGTCCCGGCACAATACTGGTGCAGAGGGGCATCACCCAAACGGTTCCGCGAGACGCGAGAGAACTAGAAACTAGACACTCTGCAGTGCATGCTGGATGGCGGAGAAGACAGCTTTGTTTTGCTGAAGAGTCAGCGAGCGTGAAACCCTTGTCTGCACTCTGGATGTTCTAGGTGATTTAGCGGCGCTTTCAGGTTGCCTTGTCTTAAGATGCCAGTTCTGGGGTTTGCGTGGCCAGGTGAAGAGGATGTGGCACCCCGAAGCCTGGCGACTTTGCTGAGCGATGTGGGCCCCGAGGCCATACACAGATCGATTCTTAGCCTTCCAGCCTGGGGCCTGCAAATGAACTTCCGGATAGGTCAGAGATTTCGTGACAATGCCCGTTTGTCCTCTTGCTGCTGTTGCCAGTATTGCTGGGACTTGACGGACCTGAGCAGCCCTCTTTGCCAGGATCTTGGGCTTACGGCCGCGGCGGCGGCATCGCCATTGGAGCTTGTGGCTGCGGCTTGGGGCTCAGCTTGGGGACTGAGCCTCCCTTGCCTGCAGCTTCCTGGCTCGTCAGCTGACCCGCCAGGTTTCGACCTCGTCCCTGCGCTTTGCTGCAGAAGCGGCCGAGTTGACGAGCAGTGAGGCTGGGGGAAGAGCCAGGGGGTTGAAGATTGATCTCAGCTCCGAGTTTTGTTTTTTTTGGTGAGCTTGCGGCATGCGCAGGCAGGTTTGAGGTTCTCTGGTTTCACGAGACGAGAGGGCCAGATCGGAGACCTGGAGCGGAACTCTCTTCCATGTTACAGGATTGGAGGAGAAGAGCTGCGGATACCATAGCTAGATATGAGTGCCCAGGTGCTGCTTGCTTCGCCCTGCCTTTGGCTGCACCAGCAGTTTGCGGAGGAACTGGCCATCGCGTGACATACTTAGAGTCCAGCTCGTCGTTTCTCCACAAGACCCCGCATGTCTCTGCAGAAAGGGCTGATTTACGAGTGTCCATGTTGAAGTTCGGAGATACCGTGTCACCAGCTTCCGATGTGGCAATTTGCCGGAAAACTAAACAGGCAAGCAATCGGACTGCAAGGATTGATCCTGCAGTGGTGATCTCTGTGCGGAAAGCACCCAATGTTGTTCGTGGCGATGCTGTTCGCGATGCCGAGTCGTTTTTTCGGACAGGAAGCCATGATGCCACCATGTCCTGCTTAGGTGCTCGGAGTACTCGGCTGCTGCACTGCTGGTGAACCCTCCACAGGAAGAGCCAAGGTGCCCTTTCAGCAGCATCAGCGTTACTCAAGTTAGACTCTGTTCCCTGTCAGTTTCTGCTCTTGAATTTGGTGTTGTTTTTGAAGGCGCCTTTCCAAGAAGCAGAAGCAGAAGCTGCGCCGGAGGTGCATCGTTTCCCATGAAGTCGTCACAAGATCTCACAATTTTTGTTTGTGGGCACAAACGGGCTGAATCTGGTGAGTTCCGCTTACATGCCAAAAGCCGTCAGCATCTCTGCAGCCCCATCCTTGAGCATGTGAGGATAAAAGAGGCCAGTGTTTTCCGTCTTCCCTGTCCTTCAAGGAAGGCTGAAGAGGCGTTGCAGGCAGCAGCGGCGGAGGCAAAGAGGGGACGAGCTGAGGGACGGTTGCAGCCTTTGGGATGCTTTGACTGGATCCTGCTTGATCTGCCCGACCCCGAAGCAGTTGAGAAATCGCAAAGGTTGGGGGCCCGCTTGTATGTCTGCTTGCAGGCTGCTTTCGCTTCACGTTGTTCCTTCGTTAATCTGCTCAGAGTGAAGGATTTACATCTTGTGGCATCTGGTGGCCTGCGAGGATTCAGGGACTCAGGGGCTTGTTTTCAAGACTTGGTGGCAGCTTTCCGGGTTTCAGGCTGGCTGCACCGGTAGTTGCAATCCTGAGTCGAGGGAGAGACACGACTGTGCAATGGAGCTTTCACAAGCCAACCGACGTTTACACGGCTTTGTGGTTCAGTGCTTTGAGATAGGATGGGGCCAAGTTCGTGTGCACCCTAAGTGTCGATCCTATCTCCGAGATCGACAGCCTCGGAAATCAAGAAACCTACGAATCTTGTAGTGTTTTTGTCCTTATCCGCCAGGGGATATGTACAAACGTGAACATGCACACACACACACAGACTCACACGCGCTGCATGGGTCGGTCATGTATTGTCAAAATAACCGTGCGGCCAGCCGGAAAGCCAGGAGGCGCCCAAGACTCCGCCGTGGGCTCGGTTCTTGTGGCCTCGAGGCCACGAGGGGTTCGCTTGCTGAGCCCAGCTCTGGCTCAGGCCACGGCCTGCCTCCGAGGCGCAGCTCTGGGGAATTTCCGCTTGCGTCTGCTCCCGGTGGGCAGGGAGTTGCGTGCCTCAGCCAGAGTTTTGGGAGGACCCTCTGCGGTTTATTGGTGGGACCTGCCCCGGCATCAGCGAGGATGTCGCCAGTATCAGGCCAGGGCCTCCCCGTCCGCAGGAATCGAGACCACTAGGCGATAGGTATCCTGTTCATGTGTCCACTGTGGGACCTGGAAGGTCTGACAGAAGCTGCGGCCCTGCGACGACAAGGCACGTTTTGGGGGTGCTAGCATGAGCTATGCAGCTTCCTGGCAGTGGCTGCTGGATCGGATTTGGGGTATGGGTGGAATGACTGTCCAAGATGCTCAGCCCGAGCCGCACTTTTCAAGTAGTTATGGACAAAGGTCTACAAGCGATGCCAAAAGGAGAGGGGCACCAAAGGCAAAGAAAGAGGTCTTAGAGGTTTTAGGGTTTAGGAAAAAAGCTTCAGAGCCCTCCACCCACGAAGTCCCGAAGGCATTGGGCCTTAAAATGGTCCTTGGAGACTGTGAAACGAAACTAACAAAAACAGTTAAAGCCACCAGCACCCGAAACCCGAAAAGGTCAAGGGTTTTGGGATTGAGGGCAAAGCCTTAAAGCCCCATCGCTCGAAATACCACATGCCGTCTGTCGGATGAGTTGTCATGGTCCTTCCTTAAAGATGCGTTTCTTCCAAAGAAGAAAATCGACTTCCTCGGCTTTGGCTTCAGGGAGGTGAGGTTGGTAAGGCTAGGAGTCCCCAACTAGATTTTAGCCCATCGTCTTCGGGGCTAGGCTGGGCCAGGTCAGGTCAGGCTATAGGCATGACAGTAGTTTTTTTGTTTTTTTGTTGTGCGTGCGCGCGTGTGTGTGTGTGTGTGTGTGTGTGCTTTGATTCTCTTTTGTGGTTTGTCGTATTATTATGTGGATGACCCCGAGTGTTGACCAGATCCAAGTTCGGAATCAGTGCGTATTCTGCAGGTCGGATTCGGTCAACTCGCTGCGTGACTTTGGCATGGGGCTCTGATGCAAGTACATCGTGGCCGTTGCTAGACGGGTATAGGTTCGGGTAGATAAAACCGCTGGGTTCTGCTTTCAGCTTGTAGCGCCGTTGAAGCCTTGGCTTGGCTCAAGCATGGGCAGCGAATGCCTTGTAGATGACCTTCCACGTTCCCAGCTCGAAGTGGATGAGGCCGCCTTCTTTCATCATCGCAAAGCCTCGCCACAGCCCATACAACTAGATGCACCGTGACGGCTGTGGCTGGTGGTTCGGGGATATGTAATGCAAGCTGGTCGTTGACAAGGATTTTGGCGTAGTAACTAAAGCTGGGCAGACACCGCCTGCCTGCAACCGCAGCTACGACAGGCGCAAGGCATTCAGCCGACACTTCCCTTGCGCGGGTCTTTAGCCGAGGCACAGCCCATGTTGGGACTTCGCGGGCGTTTGAGGGTGGAGGATCAGAAGTACAAGACTCTCCATGCCCCTCATTTCTGACTCAAGAGTTTGCTGCGCTACCTACGAAAGATGGAGACCGCACTTGTTTCATTCCTTTTCACGGCCCCCTTCTCGAAAACCTGTGGCCCAAAGGATGAGAACCTCTGGTCTATAGTTTCGTTCGAAGTTGTCTAATGTCTGGAGCTGCTTGAACTTGGCCGTGCAGGGTCTGGCTGCGCGATTCGAAAGCTTCAGCGACAGGCCAGCTCCGATTCAGATTCACGGAAGGCTTCCTTCCGCCTTGTGTGCATCGGGACTCGGCATATACACTGCATGTGTGGCATGGCGGCATATTCTAAACAGAGCTGCAGAATCTACATCGTTTGCCCTCAAAGCAATCAGCCCAAACTCGGGATGCAAGGCATAGCCAGTTCTCAATAGTCCCATGTAGACTCGCAGGCCGTGTCTCGGCAAGCGTACTGGCGATGCATATCACTGGCTCTTTCGTCTTGATTAGGGTGTGTTTTGGGCCGCAGTCACGTGTGTTGCGCTCACGGGCAGTTTCTAGAGCGTTTCGTTGTTCCACTCCCTGTGACAAAGTAGGCCTCTGCCAGAGTGCTGCCATAGCGGTAGATTTCATTAGCTCCATGCCTTGTCTCTGCTGTCCGCCCGTGGGGATATGCCATCATTCCAAGGATTTCCTACGGCAGAGTCTATTCTGCAGCCAAAAAGGCCAGGGGGGCGCTGGGTATGTTGAGGCATCTTCAAAGAAGTGCTGCGAGCCTGGTAGTAGGTAGCACAATTCATGCAGCGGAGTAGCTCGGCCAACGAACTGAACACTGCCCCTCCGAAATCCGGATTCAAGTCGTTCGAAGTTCCACGCCCACCGAAGCCACGAGTCCGGAAATGCCCAGATCTCCGGTGCTCTTCAATCGAAGCTCCCACCGGGGTCTTTGGTGGGTACCTCCGATGCAACCTGACCGGTAGTGATTCGGAGGTAGCCCGTTTCGGCAGGCTGTCGGCGGAGTTGACGAAACGGGGATTCTTGCAAGAGTTAGCTCACGAAGCCACATTGCTTTCCATGTTCCGCATAAGCGTCGCTAGCGACCGATTGTCGAGGCATCTGTGGTGTCAACAGCCTCGACCCTTGACGGCATTTTTTTTTATGTGTGTGTGTGTGTCATTGGCATCAGCATAGGAGCGAGAAGCCCGAGAGCGCATGAGGGAACAAGGCCAGTGTAATCCGAACGTGTGGCTGCTGCTTGGAGTTCCGCTGTAGAATGTGGGTGCATGCAGAATTGTGTAGTCCCATACCGCACCAGCAATGTTCGCACAGTATATTTCTCAGTAGTTCAGCACGGCAAGTCAAGTGTACAGAGTGAGGTAACCACAACAGAGTTGCATGAAAATGGATGTACAGTTTGGTTATACATCGTTCAATTTGATTCATGGTTATGTGGGTCTATTTTCAAGTACATGGGATGAAGCATTCTGTCTCAAACCTAGATATTTTAGCATACCCGAAGTACTATATAGAGTTTCTGGTGCTGAACAGTAGCTAGGCGTGTTGTTTGGACGAATGTACCACCGTAAATGTGTCTTGCGCCTAAAACTTTATACATTTTTACACGGTGCCTCGTGGTAGACTCTGATACGGTGTTATCTGGAGTGGCAGTGGCGTTATGTCGCGCAAAACCGCCTGCACTATATGCAGTATTTGGTAGAAGTTCACGTCAACACACAGCGAAATACACAGCATTGGATCGTCTCTATCTCCATTTAAATTTGTGCTTGTTGCAATGTGATTGGGTAGGAACGACATGCAGTTGCTTCGCATTGCATGTGGTCTGGAGCATCTGGCATATGGCCGTCTTTGCCGTGGCATGGCTGATTTAATTGAAGTGTTCTAGAGTCTAGACGAGAGTCTTGGAGAGCGCCGCTAGACTCAGAACTGGTTCCTGGCCGACCTGGCAGCGGTCTGCGCGGGCGTCGGCTCAGTTCCACTGAGCGAGGCTCTGGGCCTCTGGGCCAGATGGGACGATTCTACTCCGCTAGATCATCGATCTCTTCGTGCCGGCGCGCACTTTCTAACAGGTTGAGAAGAATACCTGGAGCGGTGCACATAAGATGCGAGAACACATAGCCAAGTGCCTTATTCTTGTCTGTCTTAGTGTGGGCAAGCAGTGTTCTGGAGTTACCTAGGCAGGTGGTCGGAGTTCCGAAAACTCGCTTGTGCTTTTTTGGTTCTGTCTATTCCGCCGCATGAGAGAATCCTTATGATTTCGGCACACCGCCCCCACCGACCAGGATTGGGATTTGGCAAAACTTCGCCCAGTAGTGGAGAGGCAGGGTTCGGACAGACGAGACTTGGAGACAGAGAAGGGTTACCGCAGCCTTCCACTTAAAGGAGGCTGTGGGTTGCAGTGAGAAGCTTGTGCTGGGATCCAAGATGTGACTCCAGCTTCAACATTTCTTGTTTGATGTTTTTGACGTCTCGGAGATGCGAAGTGTTTCAAGCCTGCAGGTGTGAGCTTTCTGCTGTGTTCTGCGACGGATCGCAGCTTCCGAAATGTCTGGCGCTGCCGTCACTCAGGCAAGAGAGATGTCAGAAGTGCCAAGTGGTCAACTCCTAAACCCAGGCCCGACGAACTCTTGAAACTTGCTAGCGGTATCATCCTTTTCTCGAGTTCTGTACTTGCCACCTGAGTTCCAAGTTCTTTCTCGGCCCTGACCCGGCGTGGACCTTGCACAGATGTGATTACGTGTCAATTATCAACTTGCAAGTGGCCCTGTGTTGGTTCACCACAATTTGCTTCGCAACTTCCACGAGGTGGATCATCCTCATGGATGGTGGCGAACATGCAAGTGCCTCGGCCGTGCATGGAGCATGGTCTGCTGCGCAAAGTTGTCAGTCCAGCCTGCGACGACTGGAGCGAGAACAGCTTCCTTGTTTCAGTCTTTCGTGAAGACGTCTCCAGGCGAGAGCTTGGAGGGCTCGTGCCGCATCGTTTCGATGCCCGGCCGCACGCAGCTTCAGGATTTCCATGCAAATTCCAATTCGGTTCGAGTCTGCATGATGCGCTCTTCTCCTGTGAGTGTTGGGAGGTGGAAAGCAGCCTCTGTTTGATGTAGGATGGACTCCTTGGCAGTCGCCCAGCCGGAGCTGCCCATAAGGGTCCGAGGACAGGATGCAGACACGACCCGTAGGGACGACCGGTGCACATAGTGTTGTGCCTGCATGTGTTTCCAGTTTGGGACACTTTTGCCTTCCAGGACCTTCAGACGTCCACACCATCCTCCACACCTCGGGAACCACCGGTCTGCCCAAGGGTCTCCTGGCCACCCAAGCGCCAGCAAAAGGGTTGACCCTCTCATATTGCTCGGCTCAGAAATCTATTCACCCACACACGAACGTGCAAGCACATAAACCGAGTCTGATGTCCCTTCTCGAAACAGCAAGGAGTGGTCTACAGCGATGACCTGTGGCAGAAGAACATGGTTATGCTCATTTTCCGCAGAACAGATTTTCGCGAAGTGATGGGGGTTGGAGCTATCGGCGATTACTAGGGTTAAAGTGGTTTGCAGGCTTTGAAATGGCCTGTTGGCTGTTGTGTCCGCTGGGTAGGGGCATTGAGAGCTCTCAAGTCATATGCCGGCATCGGCAAACTGAGGTATCCTGGCCTCAATGTGGGTTTCCGGACCGCAAAAGACCGCAAATGCCAGAGTTGTTTCTGCTATGCTGAGCTGGCCAGGAGGGGCTCGTTAGGCCAGGTTCTTTGCAATCGCACGGCTTAGACCTCCCCGACAGGCTACTCGTACATGCCGCTCGCCTACATCACGGACCGTCATACAGTTGCTTGGCTGAGATGTGCATGGCATGGTACCGTGGGTTGATGGAGCTTTGCATCCTTGCCTTGCACACCCGTGCGATGCATCTTGCGCAGGTGTACACAGCGCTCTGGAATGGTGGACGTGTGGGAATCCGAACACCGGGTTCTACCGATGTGGCTCGGTCGGACAAGTCTGCGCAGGTAAGGCCGTGAACCTTTCTAGATGTTCCGTTTATGGGATTCGACGGACAGGTGGATTTCCGAACCAAGGAAATCTTTCGTGACCTCCAAGCTCTGCGGCCAACGGCCACTCGACGTTGCACCTCAGGCCAATTATCAGTGGAGTTGCACCCGAAAGCGAAGTTGTACACGAGTGCTTGGCTCCGTCCAGGGTTCACAGCTTGTCAGCAAAGCTCACCTGTTGAGACCACATTCTGTGGACCATCCTGTCGATGCGCCTACTATGGTGGCAAGACAACAGATCAACAGAATCCGAAAGGTTCTGAAGGGCGTGCCCGCCTTCTGGGAGAGAGTGCAACGGGCGGCGCGGCTGGTGCAGGCCTCTCAGCACAGAAGGGCTGACTTCAAAGCCTATAGCTCCACGACGGCTTCTTGGTCTCCAGGATCTTGTGCAGGTCTGTACGGGTCCTGGTGATGATGGTAGCTTCCAAGCCATGACCGGTGTGGTTTCAAGTTTGCAAAGTCCCGAGCACGAAGGCTTTGAAGAGCTTCTCAGGGATCTATGCCCGTTTTCATTCCGCTAGGATCGGTCGCTCCACTTGCTGGGTGGGCGCTGCCGAGTGTTGCGACTCGGTTTCGAAGCGTACAATATACTCTGGTAGCAAGCCCGAAGGCTTTGAATTCGGGAGCGGAGCCTCTGGAGGGCCCGTGTAGGGCTGCAAACAGGCATAAATGCAGCTGATTGCTGAGTTGAACAGACTTGATGAGCTCACGGCAATTTGCCCTCTTGCAGGAGTTGTAGAACTCGAAAATCTACCCTCCATGAGAGAGCGCATCCATGGTAGTAGTGAGCTCGAGGATATGCGGCGCGGGCGCGCTGGATGCTGGTGTGGCAGACTGGTGACTGACTTAGGAGAGTTCTCTGTGCGTGAGTCTAGCATCGACCTTGACTTCGCACATCTGAAGCTTTCCAACTGCCATCGCCCTCTGTCTCTCTCTCTCTCTCTCTCTCTCGCCTCCCTTTCTCTCTCTCTCTCTCTGTGTCTCTCCTCTCTCTCTCTCTCTCGCGGTCTCTGTGTCTTGTCTCTCGATGTACGCATGTCGTGCACGCATTCTGTGGGAGTGTGGGATCCCGAATTCCCACAGTCCCGGCAGCTGCAAGTACAACCGTTTCTCAAGAGACTCCCCGATCTCGTCGAACCTTTGAAGTCCTCCTCAAAACCGCTGGAGGTTTCGCAGCTGCGCGTTAGACAGTGGCCCTGTGGAGTTCCTGGAGATGTACGGAGGATTCGCGTTTTTTTGTTGGGCCTTGTGGGGGGGCGTGAAACCTCGTGAAGCAAACACACATTGAATGCATGGACAGGCACGGAATGTGGGAACATCGCGGTCAATCGAAGGATTAGCAAGGACATCGAGTACAAGGCGCTCGCATGCGAGCTCAAGTTTCTCAGACTCCGAAGCAGCCTCTTTGGGAGGTGCTGCCGTATGAGGACATGGAGCCCGGCTGCGGCGAGTTGGTGGTGAAGAGCTTCGGTTGAACTTGCAACGGAAAAGACGGCGTCAGGATTTGCAGGCTCGCAAGACGTCAATCTGGGGGCTTCATTTGGGTCCTTACCGAGCTCGCCCACATCCCGATCTCTGCCTAAGGACAGGAAGCAACATGTTCTCATGCTACTACAAGGACTGAAGATCCGATGGCTCAAATCGGTCGTGGTCATCGTCCTCGTCCTCTGGATCTTCGTGTCCTTTGTCCGGGTCCCCGTCCTCTTGAGGGATGGGCTAGTGTGGAGAATATGAGAAGGAAGCGGGTGTAGATAGGGGCACCGCGCTATTATGTATGCACCGCCGTAATCACAACAGTACCCCCGTTGATAATACGCGGGAAGAATCTGAGCCCAGGCAGTCTTGGCAGAAAATGCAATAGCACCAGAAGTCGACAAAGAGCACCGGAGTAGTAGTAGCAGTAGCAGCAGCAGCAGCACTCTACGGAAATGGCAGTCATCATGGGCAGTATCATGCAAGTCGCGGCCTGAACGGCTTCTTTCGTTGTCGGCAAATATCATGCCTCGGTCCAGAGCGCCGTGTTTTGTGAAGGAGCCAGATCGAACTGCAGCTGCCTTCACGGAGGCCTTCGGTGCTTGCAGAGCAGTGCTGCCCGCGTGCAGAAGCAGATGTCGGATGGCAGCTTCGGGGCCCAACTCCTCGGCGGATTCGTTCCTTGAGATATTGTTGCCTCCACGGACGCACCTGACAAGGTAACCTTGCGAAAAACCACGCTAGCATGCAGGATGGCTTCTACAAGATCGGGGACCTCGTGCGTGTAGAGGGTGATCAGCAGCTTAGCTGAGTTTCCAGCAAGGTTCAGCCTTTGTTTCAGAGGAGCTAGCGGCACGAAGCGGCACAGCTTGCTGAGCTCAGGATCGAAGTGATCGGTCGTGCAAAGAGCTCCATCAAGCTGGCGACGGGCAAATGGGTCTTCCCGGAGTCCTTGGAGATCGCCTACAGGCCAAGCAGGGGAGCGAAGCGGAGCGAAGTGGAGCGAAGCGGATGCCTCCAGCGACCCCCCACGCAGGACAGAGCTGGACGCCGAGAATGTCCGGCACGTCTTCGTTCACGGCGACCTTCACCACGACTCTTTGGTCGCTGTGGCCCGGAACAAAGCTGAACAGTGAAGGAAGACTCCGTGGGTTGAGGATGTACGGAACACTGAGCAACGTTGTCGCAGCATGTACCCTGCGAGGAGGGGTACGGATGTTTGGCAGAGTTGACAAGGGTTGGCGGGTAGTGTATTCGGTCCTTTTGCCATGTGCTCGTACCCACCCGCATGTCTCCTGAACGGTGGAGAATGCTCTGGCATATCGCACTGCCATTCCCCACATGCTTGGCGCTGTCCATTGGACGACAGAGGTAGTCGACGCGGAGTCGAAGAACTTGGACGCTCGGTCACTTCGGAAGCTTGAGCTTGTAATCACCACGGGTCTTTGTGGAGCAACCTTAAATTCGTGTTTGGAGTTCAGGAATGCTGCACGCCATGATCTTCCAGTATTGGACTTGAGCGCTAGATGACATTTAGCAAGCCGGCAAAAGCGGTAAATTGTGTTTGCGGTTGCGAGCGGAGGCTGTGTGATGCTGTGCTGTGTGGGCGTGGGGTCGGGAGGGTTGTGGGGTGTCGGTTCAACGTAACAGCTAATTAGTCAGTTAGTCGGAGTCCCTCACCGCTGAACATATCTCGCACGCACGCAATCCTGTGGATGTACTCCTGCGGACAGCATTGGTCCTGATGCAAGGACCCCCAGCAGCTGCTGCAAAAGCTGCGCAGCTGCCGCCCTGCACCACTGTGCGCGGTGCCCCTTCTTGTTGCGTCCTTTTGATTGCAAAGTAGCTTGGCTTTCAGCAACCGTGCTTCGAAGTTTACGCTTTCAGTACGACATCACGATTTCTAGAGCAGGTGCTTCTCGCCGAAGAGCCGTTCTCGCAAGAAGCAGGAACGCTGAACGGGACAGGCATCGGCAGAGCATTTGGTTGTTTGTTTAACGCATGTGTCGTGTGCATGGCAGCGAAGCTGGGCATAGACAACAAGGGGCAATCACGCTTCTTGCCTGCTAGACTCGGAGGGGATGGTAGAGGAATGATCGTAAGTAGCCGCATGCAAGAGACCTTGCATAGGATCCCTGATCTCTTATGACATAAAGGTATGAAAGGCTCCTTTACAAGATCAGGGCAAGGGCCGCCAGCAGCTGACAGTGACTGTGTTTTGCTTCATGTGCTATGTCGCTATGCTTGAGTCGCACCAGGGAAGCTGGACAGAAAGTGCCTTCTGTCAATATATGGAGCTGCAATCGAGGAAGAGCTGCAGAGGCCCCTGCCTGTTGAACGGTTCAGTGAAGACTTGTTGACAAGACTACGTCTGCGGCAAGCAGCCGGTTCAACAGGCCAGGGTCTTGTTTGTAGGGCAGAAAATGGCCGAACTCTGCGGGCGGATTCGTCAACTGAGCAACGTAGCAGCGTAGCCATGGGGACTAAGGGGAAGTGTGTCGGACATGACTGGTGAAGGACCCTCAAAAGTCCATGTTACAACCACGGACCACATCACGTCCGAGCCAACGCGCAGGAGTGCCGCTACTGCCGCGCGAGCCTCACTGGGCGAGATGGACGCGGCCAAGAGCTTCAAGACGCGTTCCGGATGGAAGTTGTTTTTGAGTAGGTGGTTGAGGCTGTCTAGGCCGGGGAAATACGTTATGAAAGACATTGAGACCTCACAGCCGAAGTTAGCAGAGCCGACATTCTGCACATCGGGATGCTGCTTCTCCCTACCACGGCACAGTCGGGGACATCCTCTGCCTCAAATCCTCAGTAGAGAGCTGAAGAGTCTTTGTCCAGGCAGGGCGGAACTTCCCTGCAGGCGGCACGAATTGATCCTCGGCAAAGTTGGTGGTGTTGCTTGGAAAGCTGCCTGAACACCTGTGATTTTCAAGCCCCCCCCCTGCACTGCTAACACCATTGCCCCCGCTAGCAGAAAGACTGACGGGACTTTCTCCTAGATTGGTCCCAGATGGGTCTTCTGGCCGTGAGATGTTCAAGTTCGCCTAGTAGATGTTGTTCGATGCAGTGGGAAAGGATAGCTACACCGAGTTTCATCCGTGCGAGCACCGGGTAACACGAACTTTCAGAATCTCTGTCGCCAAATCACTAAACCTAGGGTTTCCGTGTGGGCCCCCAATGATGCTCCCTATGACCGGCTCAGACTTACAACATCAAAAGCATCAACAACACCAGCCTCCCCCATCTCCTCCGACACGATCACATGCAGCTCGATTCGTCGCACCCCCAAGTCTCAAGCTCGAGTTGAGACCCCAGACTCCAGATACCAAGCTGGTTCAGATAGAAGAGTACGAACACCGTGTGCATCAATCAAAATAGGAAGGCAGGGCGTCTGGTTACAGGCTTTCAGTTCGGCATAAAGCAGACCGTGCCATCCCTGCACATTTGCCAGGGCCAGTTCTGAGAGACAGAAAGTCTCATACATCGTCACCGCTGTCATGGTGATCCCCTGTTTGGGCTGTTGCATCCCAGGCACGGCTCTACCTGGAGTTGGGCGTCCCGATGACCCGGGCAGTTCAGCTGCTCCTAGGCTCCGTACAGAGTCCTAGAGCCACGGGGCTTTTCAGGAGTCTGCCATTAGGAAGGGGACTGGGTTCATATGACACGAGAAGCAGGGAAGATTTGAAGCTTCACTTCTAAGTATCCACAGAAGTGCTGGAGTTGCATTGTCGAGCAACGTGGATGTTTGAAACTATGTTTGTGCGTGTATTTGCGAGTAGCAGCACGAGGAAGCTTCCGGATTGAAAACGGGAGTTGCGGTCCCGAGGACAGTGGCACAAGCACGTAGGGACGCACAGAGACAAAACGGTGCCCCCCCCCAAGCCTAAAGTGTCCTGGAGGTTCTCATCACCCCCTCGTAACATAGCCCGCCCCGGCGCCCATGAGTAGCACAAGAGCAGATCATGAATTTCATAACTTCTGCCAGCACCCTCAGCCACGCTGCGGAGCTCCCAGAGTCCCAGAGGCTACTCTCGGACGCGCCGCTTGACCACGTCCGGTCGCAGTTGGAGGAGGCCGGCGGCCCGGCCCCAACCCGCAATGCTTCAGAGGCGCGAAAGCCAGACAGTTACAGTCAAGCAACACCAGCACTCACATACACCTGAAGCCAAAGCCAAGACTAAGGCAAGGTTGTTGAAGCCAAGCTTAGCTGCCTGAAGTTGAGTTCGCTAAGGTCGAATGCTCATTGGCTTAGGAAAACTGCTCTATCACACGAAGCCTGGATCTTCATCAGTGCATCCCTGAGCATCAAGTAGTTCAGCGAGTTGGGTTTCAGACACCTTCGCACGATCCAGGTGGATGCCGTGGCGGATTCAAAGCTCGAACTTCCGAAGCCGCAGGCATGGCCAGACCTTCGTAGAGACCGTCGTTGACAGCGAGTTGAGCATATGCTTCAAACGCAAGACCTTACTTGACGGGCCTGTCTTGAACAAGCGAATTTGCGTGGATTTGGAGTCACATGCTCTGCAACTTCCGGCTTTGGGATTCTCATCCTGCGGGTCCCGCCCAGGCGCGAAAGCGTCAAGAAGGCTTGGAGTACACGCTGCTCACAGGCAGCCTCCTTTTCTGCAGGGTAAGGTTTCGGAAGTTCTTGCCGCGATGGGGTTCGCTGGACGATGCTATGCACTGCTGTTGGAGTCACGAGAGGAACACGGAACACCCATTAGGTCCCCCATGGACAAGGCTCCCAAGGCTCCTTGCACGAGAGCCCGGGATATGGATCGCCAGTTGCCAGGTGGCACCGGCATGGTCGGGCGCTACATCCTGGCGGAGCTCTTGGAAAGGAGGCTCCAGAGCACAGAGCACCCCACAGACCCACCGCCCTCACGTGAGCAACGCGATTGATTGCACCGAATCACTGCCTGGGCCATGGAAGCATCAGGAGACCGGTGCTTTGCCTCGTGCGCGCGGCTTCGGCGTCTCGGTTCTCCGGAGGGAAACCCAGGGTTATCCAGGGTTCAGGGTTGCTGGCGCGCTGCGCAGGGCGGGTCTTGTGTCCAAGTCGAAGTGGAAAAGGGCTCGGGGGGTTCAATGTCGTACGATGCTGTATGTCTTCACACTTCACGCCTGGGCACATGATGGTTGATCAGGCAAAGGCTGTCGACAAATGGACAAACAGGCTTGCTGAAACCCCAGTGTGTCTTTACCGCTTCCTTAGCTGTTTGAGGAAGGGGGAGTTTCAGCCTGACAAGGACTAAGAGATGTGCTCGTGCTGCGAGTAGGATTCTGTAGAGACAGGATGACCTTAAGATTCGTGTCGCGCATGTTTGTAGACGAGCCTGCCCTTGAAGTACTTGGGCACGACACAAGTTGATTCTTTACAAGCAAGCGTTGTCTTGGAAGAAGAAGTTTGTCGCTTCTGCTTGGAGTGCTCAGGAGCAGCAAGGGCGGCAGCGACTGGCCCAAGCACTGACGCAGTGCGGTCGCTACCGGCCAGAATGGCCGGCACCCCTGCTTCGGGCTCATACTTCAGCGTGAAGGTTGGAGTGTTCAGTCACAAGGTGGTAAGGGCTCAGCCGGCGCAACGTCAGCAGTCCAGCAGTCCGACAGGTCTTGAGGGCAATCTTTCTCCGAGGTGGCCGCAGCTCGTGGTGTCGACGGCATCTCTGACCAAGCAACCTGGCGGACTTACGGCGGAGGGCACCTCCCTACTTCACGGCGCACATCGCCCTCACGCTTTCATCGCCCAACCGACTTTCGAGTTTCGGGTCCAAGCGCTGGCTTGATTGAAACACCCTGTGGTGTGTCCTACGGCCGACGATCTGAAACAAGCTTCTCCAACCTGTGAAGGTTGAGAAAGTAATCGTTCCCAGGCCCTTGCACCTGAGCCTGTCGGTCAAAGATGTCATCCATGCAGCTGCGAAGGCCGGTATGAGGGATTTGTTCATCGAGCATGTCGAAAGAAGGGCCGCGAGTCTCCTTTTGGATTGGGCCGAGTGCTGTTTACTAATGTGAAACAGTCGATGCCTTTTTTCTGACGTGTTAGCCGAGCTTCCAATTCCGACACAGTTCTTCATTAAGTTGACAAAGGCGCCACATGATGTTCTGCAGGTAGATCTGAAGGCACCTTATGCGGCCCACAGAGCTGCAAATGCCGCTGGCTGCAGTTCAGGGTCGCTGCAGATCTTCAGGAAAGGGGCAGGGCCGGGCAAGGGGGCAGGAAGTTCGACGTTTGTGGGCGCGCTCGTGGCTGGTTGCGGCAAACTCTCATGGTTGGAATCCCTCTCAGGTGCTTGGTACCTTCAACGTGCTGAGCTATGCGGCGACGGCCGGGTTGGCTTGACTTGTGAAGCGTGCTGTTTAGAGGCCCCAAACAAGAAACTCCTTTGTGTTCACCGTAGTCAGAGAGGATCGCCAAGATGCTTCCAGGTGGCAACTTCCGACTTGGGGGGTCCGGTTGAACCCTTGCGCCTTGAAGTGAGACTTCAGACGGGCTGTTGGATCCAAGCTTCGACAGGTTGGCGCCAGAGTCATCTTCGTTTCCACGACGGATGTTTACAAGGACAAGGCCCAGGCCGGGGTCCCGCGTCGATCTTGTCTGGAATGCTTTGCTTCAGGCCCGTGCCATCCCGTGCCTGCCGTCCCTGCGTCTGCACGTGGAAGCCCGTCGTCCTTACACTCGAATGCTCGAGTGGCTCCCCTCTCCCTCTGTCTCGATTAGGCCTAGTAAAGGAAGCTCCGAGGGTCCCCTGTCTCTTGCAATGCGCTTAGACTGCGACTGCGCTTCAAAGACCTAGGCGGATGCCTGCGCCGTGGAGCCGGTGGAGGAGGCGCGAAGGGAAGCCTTTGCCATTCATGCTGGTTCAGGGGTTCGTGCCCGAACCTTGGCGAAAGATCTCGGGCTTGGGAGGTCCTCAAAGACGCGAGGCATGGCTATGCAGCATCCAAGGCCCTGTCCACAGAGATGGAGTTGGGGGCTGGGACTCTCGTTGTTCACTTCAGCGCTTTAGGCCTCAATATCGAGATATAGAGTCACGCGACAAGCTTGGAGTTTGACGTCATGCTTGAGCTTCACAACTGTGGTGCGTGCAACTTCCTCGCATTATCCTGGGTGTCACAGCCTTGGTTGTGCTCTCTTACACCTCCACAGATCTTTGGGCAAAACTTTCCCAAGGCGGTTGGGGAGGCTCTCGTCGCGCAGGCCCTGCGCCAAGGCCACATGTGCATCTGAGGTGTGTGTTGGAAGGCTTGGGTAAAATCAGGATGTTGAAGGCTGCCGCAGGATCGGAAGGAGAAGTTAAGGCTCTTCCGTTCAGTTGGAGAAAGAACAATCTCACTAGCCCCTTCAGATTCATCTCAGCACTGCGAACCGTCGCCATTTGGGGTCCCAAGACGTTCGAGACCCAAGCGGCAAGAGGAAAGCCTCTCTGAGGGTGCATCTAGACGGCGACTCGACCATGCCGCTGCCTCAGTTCCGCTTAGAGCCTGCAAGACTCGACTGCAAGACAGTCGGCACTGTGATCAGCTTTTGAGGCTCGCCGCAGACGGCAATGCTCGAGAGGTGCTGGTCGCACCACCCCAGGAGACTGGTTATTGGTCGCGCTTCTTGCCCTCATCGTGTTGGGGTTGCGTTTTTGCACGACATGACAAAAAATGCGATGCACCCTGCGACGTCCACCAAGACTCGCCGCCCACAGGACACCGGCGACCAGGAGCCCAGCCGCGACAAGGCCGGAGCGAGAGGAGCAGAAGTCTTTGCCACGAGGCTTGAGCGGCTTGAGCACCCCGAAGCCTAGGCCCACGCAGTGCCTTTTTCTTGACAGCCCCTAGCGTACAGCTTGCCCAAGAGAACCTGGCTCCCTTCAGCATCAGCTGGCACCGTTGCCTCGCCCCTCAAACTTGAGTTGTCCAATTTGAAGCTCATTGCCTTGGGATTGATCGCGTCGTCCGCAAACTTGTGAGAACTCCTTGGCCCGAAGGCGCAGTGCCGGTTCTGCCTGGAGACGGGCGGCTGGGCCGGAGCAGAGTGCTACTGGAGGAGTCGAAACGAAGTTTCAGCAGGCACAGGAGGCAGAGCAACCCCAACTTAAACAGCATCGAAGCTTGCATGAAAACCCGAGTCGCGGCCGACATTACGAAGACTCACAGACAGATATGCAGGAATTCAGATAGCAGAAATCTGCCCTGCAATGTTCCGAGGTGGCGATGACTTGATCGCGCCCTGCACGTGCAAAGGCCAGAGCATGCAGCGTTCACACAGGCACATTCTGCTGTCACCACACCAGACAGCTGTAGTGCTCAGCGCCCTCGATGAGAAGGTCTGCTTAAGTTACGGATTGTGATGACAGCGTGAGTGATGCCAGTCTCTGCAGAGGCCACTCCAGATGGGTACATCGCCGCTGTCTGGACAAGTGGCGGTCCGAAGGCCGTGGCGTCAGAAGCTGCTTGGAATGGTCTGTGCTGGTTGCATTGAGCCAATGGCCCTTCAGTCGAAAAGGCAGTTGTATCTGCTGGTATGCCCTCTTTGCGTCTCCGATGACTGGTAGCACAACCTTCATCGCAGCCAAGGCTTCACACACTGCCCCACCTGCCAGTTCGCGACACAGCTGCAGCTAAGATCTTCAAACGTGGATATACGAAAAACACCTACCTCTGAAACCTGGGGCTACCGTTGAGTTGCTCTGTTTGATTCACCGTCTCTCGCGAGCGCTTTCACGGTCTCATCATCCTGTGCTGGCAGCGATGATCATCATCGTATATCATACCATAGTATAATATAATATATAGTATATTATTATTTTGTCATGTTGTATTATAGTGTTTCGCGGTTGAGCATCTCGTCCAGCCAGGCACAGCGGCATGACTTGGTCTGCAGTAGGATCCAGAGTTGAAATGGATTTGTCCTCGGCAATTGCAGTCCCTGCATCTCCGTGCTGGGCATTTTCAGCTCCGAGGCATATCTTATGGAGCTGAAGAGAGCACCTACCGAGACGGAGCAGTTCCCGAAACCGCAAAGAGAGCACTAGCTTTGTTGGTTGCATTTCTTGGGCAAGGTTGTCGTTGTCATATTTCACTCAGGTGTGTTTCAAGCTTTGGTTGCCAAACTCCTGGCCTTACGTTTACATATGCGACTGTTAGCAGCAGAGGCTGCAGTAGCAGCAACAGCAGCGCTGGAAGCAGTGGTCTCATAGCAGTGGCCTCCGTGCTAGGAATGGTCTGTGCAGTCTGCAGTCTTGATGGTACCAGTGGTAGTAGAAGCATAGCAATCACAATCCTAGTGTTGATGATAGAAACAACGGCTGACTCACGCCTGGAGTCTCAAGCGCCTAACTCCTCTGACTTGCGTTTGTTCCCATGCAAGGTGGACGAAGCAGGGCAGTGGCAGCAGTACTGCGCTAGGTCTGGTTGCGTGCTGTCCGAGGCACATCCGCGAGCGGCGCCGTGCTATCCTGCGAAGAGCGGCATCCAGACCTTTATTTCAGGTTTAGCGGGTTTGGGCTTGAAGTTTTTGACAGCAGAAGCCACCTGGGTTTTGCGGGATTTTGATGGTGATTTCAAGTCATTGCCGGGTTCAACAGTCTGCCAGACTCGTCGGAAACGTGTGACTTAGGACGTTGGGGGTTTAATGATTTTGATCCTGGGATTTCGTTGGGACCAGAGGATGCCTAGAGACTGCACACGATGCGCCAAGGTCGGCCAGTTCTTCCTCGGGGCAATTCTGGTGCAGGTCTTCGGACTGGGTGTTTGGTCACCGTGGTCAGCTTTTCAGTGGTCAGCTTTTCGCAAGTGTCCTCGGCTGTTTCGATTCAAAACGGCACGCGCCGCCGATTCTGTGCTCAGATTTCTCCCTTGATTGCAGGTTCTGCTTTGCCTGGTGGCATTTCTGATCAGGCCAGGCCAGGGTGGTCAGAGATGTGGCACATCCTGCAGCATGTCGAAATGTACTCGCTTCCGAAACCCTGTGTCTCGCGGGCAAAGCCTATTTTCTGAGGCCTTGGCAGTTTGTAACGTGTGTCTCGAGGCCGTCCTGGCGGTAGCGGTGCCTGTGTTCGAGTCTCGACTCTGAAGTTGGAGCCGAATCGTCTTGAGGCTTGCAGATCTCCGAGTGGCTTTTTAGAAATCTTCTCCGGGCAGAGAGACGCAGCAGCTGTGAGTTGCAAAAGCCCCTTCGTGCAGGCTTTGCGACCCGAGTTCGGAGCTTGTGCGCCTCATGCCGTTCTTCACACCGCTGCTCCCGGATGAGGCCGTCATGCTGTGGATGTTATCAGCAGGGTACGCCATGCCAGGAAACTGGGATGGTTTGGGATTCTTTCATGGACACAATGTCCCCCAACTACCCCCACTGCACTGCCTCGAAGCCTCCACTGGTCCCCTGGAGGATACCCGCAGCTACCTGGACACCTTCCGTTTTCACAAATCCACCTACTACTTTGCCCGCTGTCCCTGCATCAGATTTTCCGGGGCTTCGGCGGGTTCCGCCAGGCTGGGCTGAAGCTGAGGTGAGAAGTTGGTGCTTGTTCGGGTGTCTGGACTGGTCGGGTGCCTGCGTTCAAGGCGTTCATGTGCTGATAGAATCCCGATTCTACGGCAAAATCCCTCAACCCCGAATCTGTTCGGACTGACTATGCTCGGAAGCGCTTGTGACATTCCTGACGTTGGAGCCCAGGCATCGCTGGTCCTCTCGCTCGCAACAGTCGGTGTGGTGACTGTGCTGCTATTCCACATTAGGCTTAGGGCTTGCGAAGGATTTCGGGGTGTTTCACTCAATTCGGGATAGGTCAGGGTCCATGCCACTTTCCGACTTTCCGAAGGCTCCGGGTTTTGTCGCTGTGTTGGAAACACCATGTACGGCTCTGTTATTGTCGTCCCGTGGTCTTAGCATCTGGACGGCCGCACCGTTCAACCGTGGCCTCCTCGGGTATCATGCAGAAGACTGAAGAACCTGCAGAAGTCTCTTCATCGCGAGCGAAGGCGCATGGAGTCGCAGGGGGGTTCCCTCCTGTGCAGTGGATACTTATTGCAAGAGGGGCTGCCGTAGATCTTCGCGGCTTCCTTTCCTGACGTAGGCCACGAAGAGGTTGCCCTGGTGTTGTGCAATGAACGGACAAACAATAAGTTCCACTATTAGCTGTCTCTGCCTTGTTCGCCGCTGCCAACTTCACGGAACATGATCTGTTGGCATATGGTCTCGGAGTCTCGGACGAAGGAAAACGCCAGCAGAAGACTACTGATTCAATCATTGCAGATGCAGCGCGGCCATGCAAACGTCCTAGCTGCATCCGCGAGTGTCGTCCTGCCTGGAATTCGTGATGGGATGCTCCCACTGTTGCCAGGCAATGCATAAAAAGGTCGACGAAGCGGTAGCAATATCGAGGAAATGGTTTCGAAGACACATCCGTTGAGAATTGCAGCGTGGCCTTCTGTCCCGATACACAGCGACGAAGTCACTGCGGCTTGCGAGCGTGAATGGAGCAAAATGGGATCACTTGACAAGCGGTTTGTCGTCTCCCTGTGTAGCAGGACACGGCATGTTTGTTCTCTCGACAGCTGCTTGCAGCTTGTTAGTCTGTGGTTGACCAAGCCTTATGTCTATTTTTGCGTGTCGTGTTTATTCCTGCTCAAGCTTCGGTACCAGTCGTACGGCGTAGGTTTCGATATGATGATAGGATGGTACAGAGCAGGAACTTGCACATGGTCTTCAAACCGGTAGTAGCTGTTTCTGGTCCGGCGTCATGATGTTTCGATTATTCCTCATCAATCGCAAAAAGGTGCTTGTGAGTCGTGAACGGCTATGGTTTCGAGGACGAGTTAGTGTTTGCTGCGGGAGGCGAGCCCCTACGTCGCCGGTGATCGGCAGCTGCTGCGTGATGAACAGCATGTGGCCATGTTTTTTGATGTGTGCCCCGTGAAGGTTCTGCTTTGGCACATATGCAAGAACTTCAACAACCGAGCTTTTCGTTCACAGTTGCAGTCGGTCTCACATCTGCTGTGAGGAACGTAGTTGTAGTTGCCAGCGTGGGATGTTAGCCCTCCCACAAGCTGAAAAGTTTTCTCGCTCCAACAGAAGATTACGACATCGCTGAGGCAGCACATCGACCTGTGTGTTGTGCCATTGGTTGTGTGGAACGGATGTTTCCAACAGTCCCACGGTGGGTTGCCGTCGCTCGGTAGACCTAAGACATGCTACATGCCTCGACGAAGCGGCAGCAACTTGTACCTACTTCATGTCGTGACCGGTTTCACCGGTGTATACAAAGATCTGCATGGAGGTTCCCATGAAGCTGTTGAAGGCGCAAAATGTCGAGTGCTTATTGATGCATACAGTCTTCTCCGCGTCTTCAGTGGTTCAGCACCCAGCTGAGCATGCCGATGAGGGATTCGACACGGGTTCATGTGCATGCAGCAAAATGGGATCGTTGTCAAGGGATCTCGCTCTGTGTGCAGGACGCGACATGCTCGTTTTCGACAGTTCCTTGCAGCTTGTTTGTTTGTTGCTCGCGTAGCCCTTATGCTTTGTTTGCTTTTGGTGTTTATTCCTGCTATAGCTTTGGTGCTAGTAGTAGGTTTCAATTTGATGATATGATGGTACAAAGCATGAACTTGTAGATGGTTTCCAAAAGATTACAAACCGGTACTAGCTGTTTCTGGTCCGGCGTCATGATATTCCTCATAAATCGCACATCG
This sequence comes from Symbiodinium sp. CCMP2592, assembly GCA_905221615.1. Lineage (NCBI taxonomy): Eukaryota > Dinophyceae > Suessiales > Symbiodiniaceae > Symbiodinium > Symbiodinium sp. CCMP2592. Next base: position 741,679 of record CAJNDT010002269.1, on the reverse strand, counting down.
GTGCTTGTGAGTGGCGAACGGCTGGGTCCCCCAGTGCTGCCAAGATGAAGTTATTGTTGGTTTGTGGACCTGAGCATTGCCTAGGTTTGCGAGATGGTCAAAAGTTCTGCGATTGTTTCGAGGATGAGTTGGTACTTGCTGCGGGATGCGAGTCCCTACGTCGCCGGTGATCAAAGTTCGACAGCTGCAGCCGTTGCACAGCATGTGGCCGTTCTTTTTTGATATGGGCCGCGTGAAGGTTTTGCTTTGGCGCATATGCAGGAACTTCAACAGCAGAGCTTTTCATTCGCAGTTGCAGACGGTCTCACATGTGTTGTGAAGAAAGTAGTTGTAGTTGCCAGCGCGGGATGTTAGCTCTCCCACAAGCTGAAAAGTTTTCTCGTTCCAACAGAAGATTACGACATCGCTGTGGCAGCATATCGACCAGTGTGTGGTCCCATTGGTTGCGTGGAGCGGATGTTTCCAAGAGTGCCACGGTGGGTTGCCGTCGCTCAGTAGACCTAAGACATGCTACATGCCTCGACGATGTGGCAGCAACTGATACGTATTTGTCGTGGCCGGTTTCACCGTAAACATTTGCATGGAGGTTCCCATGAAGCTGTTGAGGGTGCAAAACGAGTGCGTATTGGTGCATACAGTCTTCTCCGTGTCTTCGGTGTTTCAGCACCCAGCCGAGCATGCCGATGAGGGACGCGCTTCCTCGACACAGGTTCGTGCGCATGCGGCAAAATGGGATTGTTGGCAGGGGACCTGTAGCTTTGTGTGCAGGATACGACATGCCCGTTTTCGACAGCTCCTTGCAGCTTGTTTGTTTCATGCTTGCGTAGCCCTTATGCTTTGTTTGCTTGTGGTGGTTTTTGTTCAGCTCAAGCTTCGGGGGCAGACAGCGATTATGATAAGAAGCATGAACTTGTACATGGTTTCTGAAAGCATACAAACCGGTAGAAGCTTCGGCGTCGTGATGTTTCGATTTTTTCCTCATCAATCGCACAAATTGGCTTGTGAGTGGCGAATGGCAGGATCCGGTGCTGCTAAGATGATGCTCTTGTTGCTTTGTGGTCTTGAGCAGTGCTTCATGAATCCACCAGGTGGCAACAAGCTTCACTTTGGTGGTCGGTTTCGGTGCTGAGATGCAGTGGAGCTGAATCTTTGCATCAGTGATCCAGCTTCTGCAGCGTAACAGCATGTAACCGTTCCTGTTTAGTTTGTTAACCGTGTTGATAATCAATGCGAGGCTTGGGCATGCTGGACTAGAAGTCCACATCAATAAAAACATGTTTTTTTCCGTATTCCTGCGAATATTAATGGTTGTTTCGGGATTGTGTGCCAAGCATTCATGGTTGAAAATATCGCATGTGCATTCTCGGCCCCAGCATCACGCATCAAGGAGTGCTTTGCTCTAGCAAGAACGGTCGCCAACGAGACGAAGTCGGTGTATAATCGGGAGCAAAATCTTTCAAAGATGCAATCGCCAGAGTTGGATTCCTTCGTTGTAGGTGTAAACATCAATCTGCCAGATGGAGGATAGCCCTTTGTACGCGTCCAGCGGCAGCATCGGTCAGCACAGTCGTTTTCCACCCTCTCAAGCACGTCGGCCACCGGTTGACGAGCGAAGCCAAATCCAGTCTTCACGTTGGCAGGCTATAAAAACGCACCAGCTGCAGACGACTGGAACGACGTTATTGTGTATTGGTCAAGCTGGCGTGCCGCATGGCGGATCTGAGCTCGGCGTGAGCCGTGTCGCTTGAAAGTCATGCCGCCGATGAGCCTCCGGAGCCTTCGCGCCAAGGCTTGTCGAGAAGGCTCTTGATGTTCAGTGGCGGCATGTCTTTCGAGCCGCACGGCTCAGGCGGCGGAAGCAGCACCTTGTGGGCTTTAGTGTCGAGGCTGTGTGGATTGATGATCATGCTGGCCGCAATGGGGGTCGTCGCACAGCTGCAGGACATATTGGACGAGAGCTCCGCATCAACCAAACGTGCTTGGTGGAAAGTGCATGCAAATTGTGGGAGTGCATGTCAAGCCTGGATGCTTGAATTTATCGCATGTGTCGGTCCCATCATCAGTTATGAAGGACCGTTGCACTGTAGCAGGAGCAGGCACCACGAGACAACGTTTGTGTAAATCGGGATAGGGATCTTTGGATCTTTTTGTTGGATGCAGTCGTAGGAGTCGGAACCCTTCGTTGTATTCTAGGTGCAAGCATCATTTTGCGAGACGCAAGATAGCCCTTTGTACGCCTCCGGCAACAGCATCGGTGAGCACAGTCGTCTTCCATCTCCTCGAGCAGTTCGGCTATCACTTTGTGAGCAAAGCTAAATCCAGGGTTTCGCGTGGATGGCTATAACATTATGGTGCGTTGGTCAGGTCGGCGTGCCGCATCGCGGATCTCAGCTTGGCATGAGCCGTGGGGCTTGAAAGTCATGCCGCCAATGAGCTTCCGGAACCTTCTCGTCAATGTTTGTCGAGAAGGCTCTTGATGTTCAGTGGCGGCATGTCTTTCGAGCCACACGGCTCGCTGTGTGTTTTTTTTGTCAGGCTGGCCGGACGTGTGAACGAGGAGTCCGCGTCGATTAAAAGACGCCTCTGCGCAGTGCCTGCAAATTGTTTGGCGTGGGATCGTATGTCAGGCCTTCATGCTTGAATACATCGCGGTTGAATTTCCGGTCCCAGCATCACGTATCAAAGAATTGCAGCATGAGTAATCGCCACGAGACAATGTTTGTATAAATCGAAATCAAGATCTTTTGTGGATGCAGTCGTAGGAGTCGGAACCCTTCGTTGTATTCTAGGTGCAAGCATCATTTTGCGAGACGCAAGATAGCCCTTTGTAAGCCTCCGGCAACAGCATGGGTGAGCACAGTCGTCTTCCATCTCCTCGAGCAGTTCGGCTATCACTTTGTGAGCAAGGCTAAATCCAGGGCTTCGCGTGGATGGCTATAACATTATGGTGCATTGGTCAGGTCGGCGTGCCGCATCGCGGATCTCAGCTTGGCATGAGCCGTGGGGCTTGAAAGTCATGCCGCCGATGAGCTTCCGGAACCTTCTCGTCAATGTTTGTCGAGAAGGCTCTTGATGTTCAGTGGCGGCATGTCTTTCGAGCCACACGGCTCAGGCAGCGGAAGCGAGTGGCGCAAGGGCTGTGTACAGTGCTGCCACGACGGAATTACAGCAGCAGGTTCGATGGGAGCATTTCGTAGGTCCAACGGGTGGCCAAAGCCCCACTTTGCTCGTCGATTTCCTTGTTGAGGACTTTCCGGGGAAGCTGAATCTTTGCATCAGTGATCCAGCAGCTGAACAGCACGTAGATGCAGTTGTCTCTTTAAGCATCTTTAAGCTAGGATGAGAGTTTTCTGTTGCGTTGTGAAGCAAACGCAGGAGCAAAAGGTCAGAAGATTGAGCCCTTTATCAACTTGTACTTGCCGTTCCTTTCTTAAGTCTTTGAAGTTTATGGTCGCTGCAAACTACAAGGTGCGCAAGTGTTAGTCTTCGCACACTGGTGTCCACTCCCAAATGGTGGTCGTTCTGGTTCATCGCGAGCCCAAGGTCAGTGAATCAACGTTTCGTGGCGAGCAGCATATGAACGTTCTTCGAAGCATCATGCGACATGGCGATTTGATTGTCCGAGCATCATTGCAGAGAGGGGCATGGATATAGACAAATCAGAGAGACGATGCAAACCGACCCAAATGCAGGGGGCTGGGCTTCCACTGTCGCTCGTTGCCAGACGCAACTACATGAAGGGACGGTGGTATTTTTGGTGCCTTCACACAGCTTTGATTCAACCTCCAGCAGAGCCGAAACTGTTTCTCAGGACAAAAGCGCCTCAGAGTGTCAACGGGGCTGGGCGAACTCATTTATAGAGGGGACCAGGCAATGCTGCCACGTCCGGTGAGCCATGGCACGATCGACAAGGGTTTCATGAGGGGACATCCCGATGTTTCACACTTGTCTCTCAAGCTACAGTTTGCCAGCTGACTTGGTAGGCGGTACTGTATCTGGTAGCATTCGTGATGCACTGCATTACAAGGGAATACCCATCCCACCGAGGGTACCAGCATCCTCAGGATACTGACAGATTACACCTGATAAATTCAAACGGGTTTCTGGGTGGGGATGCGACATCCGGCCATGATTTCCCCGAATGAGCTCGAACAGGTTGGAGGCTGACTACATCTTTGTCCTTACGATCACTGGCTGTCTCTGCCCGCGAGACCCATTTCAGCACAGCCAACATGTGAGTATGGGCGTATGGTTTTCTTGGAGTTTCAATCCTTGATCGCTTCACGGCCGGATGAAACCGGTGCGACGAGACGACGTACGACATTCCACCTACAAGGACCGTATAGTGGTGCCTTTCGATTGCCTTTTAACGGTCGATCAGCAGCGGAGTGCCCAGGTTCGGTGGAGCGGCGAACTCACAGAAGCACTTGAAGGAGCATCCATGCCCCCCACATACTTTACACCGTTCTGCAGCCGCGCGCAGCCGGGTGGTATTCATTCTATGTTTGGGACCAAAGGGTGAGGTGAGCCGTGTGGCTTGAAAGTCATGCCGCCGATGAGCCTCCGGAGCCTTCTCGTCAAGTCTTGTCGAGAAGGCTCTTGATGTTCATTTGCGGCATGTCTTTCGAGCCGCACGGCTCCGGCAGAGGAAGCAACACCCATAGATGAGTGGTGTGCGGGCTTTTTACAGTGTTGCCACGATGGAGCTTTTGCTGCCTGGTGGATTTGAGCACTGCGTAGGTCCACCAGGTGGCCAAAACACCACTTCGATGGTCGACCCTCTTGGGTCCACTACGAGGTGGCGATGTTATGTTCGAGAGACATGCGGCTGAGTGCAGAAAGTTTTCATCACTGTCACCGCAGCAGGTCCTTCGATTCAGCCAGCGAGAAACAAGCAAGCTTCAGCATGGCCGTTCTTGAAAAGTTATCAAGCAGCCGTTGGCTACCGAGTCAGAGCATGGTTTGAACGAGGAGCGTAGGCCGTACAATCATGTTCATGCAGCTTTGCGTTGCATTGTAGGCGACGCCATGCCTCATGTCAACCCGTCGGCAAGTAACCAGTCCGAGATGCGAAATTCCAGCATGTGTTTTCCAGAGGTGTAAGGCCGCAGCAGTGTGGCGAATGCAAAGAACATCTATGATTCATGAAGCATCATGAAGCCCTGATGGCTACATTGCTCGCAGCTGTTCGCTGGATCCTGGAGGCAACGCCTTTGAACCGAGGGCAGCTGCAGACGAGGCGGTTCGATGACTTGCCTTCTATGCGAAGGAGTTGCCGCTTTACATGTGAATCTAAATACCGCATTTCCCAAGATGGAGAAGAAGATGGTGCATCGGTGCCGAAGGTGCGGCAGTCGTCAGCAGCAGATGTGGAATTGCCACGAGACTTGTAATTGCAGAGAACTTCCGGTTCGGTTGGGTTCGATTCAGTTGCAAAGACCTGTCCTGCACCGGTGGCGCGATTCCTTGAAGTTCGTTCCTCGCCGTTCGGGTTCGTTGCAGTTCGGGCCGAGAGCATCCCCGAAGCAGTGGTCACAAGATGGACGTTTCCCAGCCCCTACTCAAGTTGGCTTATGCTCATGAGCACCAGCCGGGTGGGTCTGTCGCCAAACCGACGAGCGATCTTCTAGAGACACAAGCACAAGTTTCTCGGTTTGGGCCCCGCGAAACCGGAACCCGTCAGGCCGAGCATCATGAGCATCAGCCGGGTTTGAGGGGAGCCAAGATTCGACATCATGAGCATTTGATGGGGCGGGGGTCCGGCTCAAGCAATTATGAGGGGTGTGGTGTTTTCGGGCTTGAGCGCCTGCTCGCTCTGGTTGCGGCCCCGAAACCATTATCCGCCTCCCTGACCGGTTCGTTGTGAAGCAGCTTTCGGGCTCGAAGAGTGAACGTTTGTTATTTTTCTCTTCTGGCCTCATATAAACAGAAACCAGAATGTGCCAAATTCGATGGGTGCACAATTGGTCGCTGTCGGAGTACCATGAGCTGCCACGTGCTGCAGTGCGCCATGTCCCCCCAAGATGGAAGGCAACAAGGCGCCTGGGTGTCGAAAATGCGGTCCTGTGCCCTGGTCTGGGCGTCGCTACTGGTGCGACGAAAGTGCTTGCTGTGCTCCAGAAGCTGTGGTCCTGATTGTGATGGTTGGCCGTGCCATCCATTTAGGACATCCATTTTTGCCTGTGCGAGGAGGGGTTAATCTCTTTGCAGGCAGTTCATGTCACGCAGGTCGACGTTGCCAGCGCCGCGCAAAAGGCAGTGCCACCGTGTTCATCCGAGCGAGTTTTGCTGCGGTGAAACTGGTGCGTCATCATGGTCCCACAGGCGCAGCTCATGCCAGCCGAGCATGGAGAAGTTTCTCATTTGGGAAAGGTCTCCATGCTCAGCCGGGCTGGTTGAGTCTGAGTACACTTTCGCAGCATGTGCTTCAAATGGCCATGAGATGAGATGAGATGGTACTTGCCACATATGCACTGTACCAGCGTCCTCCAAATCAGATACAGAGGTAAAAATATTCCCGCGATGGAACGGAAGATGGCGCTTCCGTTCCGAACTTGCGGTCATCAGCAACAGATTTGGTGTGCTGTTCGGTGCGGTTCATGTTCTTGCTGCGTGCCAAAACCTGTGGTCCCGCTTGTGATGACTGGCTGTGTCAGCTTCTAGAATACGAATCCTTGCGTGTGGTTGCGACCGGACACTGACAGGACTGAATCCGTGTGCATGCAGTTCATGCCACGCTTTTCGAAAATGCACTGTGATTCTGCCAGGGACGAAGCAGAGGCAACGGCACCGTGTCATACCGTGTCAATTCCAGCGGGTTTGCATCATCGCGGTCGTGCGGGTGAGGTCATGCCAGCGGTGCATATGCAGAACTTTCTCATGTCAGGAAGGTCTCCATGTGCAGCGCGGCAATGTTCTCCCTTAGATTCCGAAACAACGCTTGTTTTGGCAGTATGTCCGGAAGCTGCTTTTGCATCGCGGACGACTGAACTGTGATCCAGTGTACTTGACTCGCACAAATTCCATGTTCAAAAGGTGCATGCCCTCTTGCTTCGGAGGTGGGCAGGTAGAGGGCAGGGCAAGGCAGGGAAGGGTAGGGCAGGCGGCAGGGGGCAGGTAGCAGGTAGCAGGGGCCCCTTCACAAACAAGATTCGGCGTGCAACCCAACCCCTCCATCAGGGTGCATGCTGCCCTATGGACCAGCCATGGCGAGATTACAGTGATCTACACTGACAAGTACGGCAACAGCCACGGCTTCGGGGCGGCGCAGAGTCAAAAAGTCGTGACAACAGCATTCGAGTGACAGTGCATCAACACGATTGCTTTTGCCTCCTTGTCCGAGAGCCAGCCTGCCGGATCATGCAATCCTTGGCCGTTGGGGTTACCAAAGCTGCTGTACCGCTATACTGGTCCGAAATATTGTCATTCCCAAAGGCACTCAGCCGACAGGTACATTGAGAGACATTATCCAACAACAAGTCATGGCTAGCAGTGAAACTGTCATATTGCATGGATGAAATGTAACACCCTGAAGCCTGAATCGCCTGCAGCTGTTTTCCGGATCCTGGTAGCAATCTTGAAGCGCCAAGGGCAAGTTCAGGAGAGATGTATGGCATTCCAGGTTAGAACCCATGAGTCCGTCGTGTGGTTGCAGCGCGCCAGAAGGTATGGTTTATAAAGCTTGAACATGCCCGCAGAATCGGAGTCAGCTTGTATGGCATGTTGTAGAGTCAGCAACATCTTGCAAGCACGCAAGTGGAACGCAGTTGTGATGCTTGTTGCGCTTATTGCTATGGCGATGACTGTGTTGCAGGAGTCTCATTGCATAGCCTGGCAGTAGCGAAGGATGGTTTCCTTACATGCGTACTATGTTGCACTCACCATTATAATCGATGCCGTTCCGCGACCTGACAACAATCGTGCATGCAGACATCGACGTGCCTGCCTGAATTTGCGATTGCAGCAGCGGGCAGAACTCAATTATCGTTGCAGAGAAGTTGCCGATGACGATGCCAATGAGTGTGACCTCATCGTTCCGAGAAGATCGAGTTTGTTTTCCACCGACAAGGCGGGTTTGTGAAGAAGGCCAGTGAGACGGGAGTCGTCGGCAGTCATCGGGATGGCAATGTCACTTGGACAAGCCGAGGGTCCCGACTTCAACATCGTGTCGGAGACATGTCTGGGATTCCGAAGGAACCCGGGCGATTGTCATCATCACCTAGTGTCGCATCCTATTGCCCAAATCGGCTGACGGGTTTCACAACATGTTTTTGAGAGTACACGGTTTTGGGCAGCGTGAGGTGGTCAGCATCATGGCCTGCTGCAACCTGTGCAAGCCCAGCACCGTGACCGATGGTGGCTTCGTCCCGAACTATGTTGCCGGGTCTTCAAGTGCTGATGTGAAACAGGGGTCAAAGGTTGAGTTTCTGGGAACGAAAGTAAAAAGAACGACACATTTGGCTCTTTCGTCTGCTGGCCCGGGCTGTGACAAGGACCAATGCAAGCATTGCAGACGCAGCATCCCATCACCACGTATTATCAGATGCCTGGCAGCAACTCACATCATCGTAGAACCTGATGTACACAAAACATGCAATGCTTCTTTTCGCTGCGCCCATGGAGGTGCTAAGCGTCACTGCTCTATTAGTGCCGACCTTTATGTACAGAGCCTTCTAGTACAATCCATCCAATATCCATCAGGTCGGTGTTGATCTACAGGGATCTGCAGCTTAGGATGCGGGCCTGCGAGGATTGTGCCTAGTCTGCACAAGTGGTGCTTGCTTCCACTTGCGTTCTGATGTGCTCTCCTTTCAAGGCTGTGAATGTTGCCTTCACTGTGAGGGCAGGCGTGGTGCTCTGGTGAATATCTTGGAGCGCCACGTAGAGCCATGTCATGCCGTTGCATGTCCCATGCGTTTCGAATCCGCGCAGTCCCCTTCACAGGTCTTGCTGCGACGGCTGCAGGGACTGTCCAACTCCCAACCTTCCGACTTCATCGGGAGGCCCTGTGCAGCGTAGTTTTTACAAAACGCCCATCATTCTTTGTGAGAATTCTTCCGGACAGCCGAGGGGGTTTGGTTTGAGGGTACAGGGTTTACTGTGTTCTGCCAAGTGCTCCAGGCGGTGGTGGCAACAGCAACAACAACGGTGGTGCTGTGCTGGGTGTCATCGTGGCTCGACAAAATGCCTGGCATAAGACAAAGAGCTCAGCAAGTTTGCAGAGTGCTCAAAGGCCTTCCTTCAGTAGATTCTATTAAGAATGTCATAATGTCAATGTGGGAGACCTGCACAGCTCAATACATCCTGGCTTGAAGTTGCATTCACATGTAACAAGTCTGACAAGCTTCGTCCGGAGTTTCCCTCCTCATGATAAGGGCCCCCATAAGGGCCCTCAAGTCTGCGTGTGCGCACAGCTCATCGCCATCGTCGTCCTCTTCGCGCTCGTCGGCTTCTTCTTTGCCATGGCGGTGGCTCGAACCGATTCCGGGGCACGGAGACATGCAAAAGCGTAACATACACGCACACACGCACACACGCACACATCCACACGTACACACTTAGGCAACCATAATGTCGACATTGAAACGAACTCTGACGAATAGAAACAGTAGTCCTCATAATCGTCGACAAGCTGTCTTCGGCAGAGTTGAGAGTCATGCTCTCAGTCGCACCCACAAGCACACTCCTGCGCAGTGAGACCCCTCATCGGAGTGCTACCAACAACCACAACAACAACAGCAACAACAGGGAGACCATGATGGTAGCAATTTCAACTGCAAGATCAACGAATGTTCCCCGTTGTAGCAATCATGCTGACAGCCAGCTATTACGCCGATAGCACTGCTGTTGCTCCTGCTTCAACTGCAACTACAGCTGCAACTACAACGCCGACAGTGATGCCGACAACGACGTCACTACCGCCTCTGCCGCCACCGCCATTGCAGCCGCGGCCAACAACACCAACAACAACACCAACAGCAACAACAACAACAAGAACGTCTGCTTCCTCTGCTGTTACTACTTGCGCTACTACCTCTGCTGTTACCTCTGCTGCTGCTTCTGCGAGTACCACTGCTACTGGCACTGCCACTGCTTCTGCTCCTGCTACTGCTGCTGCTGCTGTTGCTGCTACTGCTGCTGCTGCCGGTACCGTTACCGCTACCGCCACTGCTCCTGCACTTGTTGCTAGTACGATTAGAAAGGTGTGTAGTATAGCGTTATTAGTGTAGTATTGTTAACAGTGTTGACAAGGAGCCACAAGAACAGTAATCGTAACGAAAGGCTACCAGTAGTAAGGATGACAAGCACAGTCCATCACCACCGACACCTCAGTGAGGCCTTCGTGACCTGGATGCAGAAGGTCTGGTCCAGATACCTGGCCATGAAGGCCCGGGGCAGCCTTGCCAGGCCTTGAGGCCGAGGCGTGCGGAGGTTTTGCTCTGAAGACTTCTTCTTGCTCCTTCGCTGGAGCTGCGGGCCCTGACAGGCGAATACATCGTGAAGGACCCTCCCCGACCCTCCGCCGTCCCTGCTGGCAACGAGTTAGGAGCAGACTTCTAGACTTCGCCTGCGATGCGATTTCCTAGCACGACCCTCAAACTTGGCTGTGCAAAGCTACGGCGTTTCTTGGTCCTGCTTTCGAAGCTGAGAGTCCTCCCCCGGGTCCCGCCCCTTTTCGTGGTCTTTGCGAGGACCTGTCTGAGTTGAAGCTGCCCTCGGAAGCGCCTCAGGACTGGAGCAGACCCTTACCCCTTCCTCGCTAAAGGCCTCGGGGCCAGGACCCGGCATTTGTCCTCCGTTCGTTCCGCAGGCTTTCGATGTGGAGGCAGGCTCGGCGCCACCGCCGGAGGATGCCCGAAACCTGTTTGCAACTCTTGAGTTTGTGCCTACATGGCGCCATCTTGCTTCTTTAGGGTTTCTCGTCCTTTGACCCGGAGGGTTCTAGTCTAACTGGTTCGTGGTCTTCCTTGATGCTCAGGTTTCGGGAGAGTAGGCACGCTTTGCAGACTGGGTTCCGATCTTGAATCTGTAGCGCGAAGTAGCAGACAGCATTCCTGCTGCAGCCTCAGCTTTGGATTCGAAGCCTCGAAGCAGGATCTGCATTGGGCTCCGACGCTGTCACCCGAGGCCGGCTGTTGCGTGCATGCGTACTGTAGTCTTAGGCAAATATGGTAGTTGGTAGGTTTTGGTAACATCTGACGTCGAGAATACGTAGCCCTGGTGTAACATGATTGACAAAGACTAGAGCAGCGTGATGTCGTGAGACGCTAGGCAGCTGCTGACGCAGCACTGTGCGAAATAATAACGTTTTGCATGAGCTAACATGCAGAACATGTCGGAATCGAAAGGTCTGCAAAAGCCTGCACATAAGTTGTCTTGAAGTTGCCCTGTAGAGGCCCTTGGCCGTGGCTTATTGGTCAAAGAGTGATTGCAAGTTGTCGGGGAGGTGCAGCGGAGCGTCCAGCAAGACCTGCAAGCTGTGTGGCTTGGCTACCTTGGAGTTCACCGTGCCGGGTTTCATGAACCCAAGAGACACGAACAGTTCGGCATTGCTGGGCCTCTTCCGAACAGCGGCGGAAGGTATGGCTACAACGCCTTCTGAGCCGTCGCGCAGAAAGCAATTACTGACCCGTGCTTGTGACCGATCCTTGTATCACCCGCAGGGCTAAGACTTGCGGCATCGGTCACCAGAAGCAGGACATGATCAGGAGTTTGTGCGGTCTGGCGGGGCAAAGGTGTGCACAAATGCAGAGCTACCACAGGCAGATTTGTGTTCTGTTGCGAACCCGGTAGCTTTCACCTCTGCCCGTGCTCCCGCATATGTGCAGATCCTTCAGTTCATGTCCTGGTCTCAATCTAGCCGCAAATTCATCTTAGCAACTTTGCCGCCGGTTGAAAATGACGAACGTTCTGCTACCACCTCCGGTGCGCAAGGTCCACCATGGTCAACACACCGAAAAAATCGGTTGGCCCATGCTGGCAGCTGTCTGCTCCACTTGGGAACGGATGGCGCAGCTTTGATTTCACACTTTTCACACCAGCAGTGGGCCAGGCTTTAACAGCCTAAATGAGGTCCGGATGCTTAGATGGCTGTCGGCTGCTGTTGGCAGCCTGAGGAAAGAGATAGAGTGCATATTCTTTTTCATGGGGTTCGGTTGGGCGCTCGTACTTCGCGGCAGCGAGAACCTCGCAGTCTTGACTTGATCTCTCGGGGCGAAGGGTTCAAGTTGAGATTTGGCATTGTCGCCCCGCTGCCAAACACCCTGCACCTGAAAACAACCTGTGCACAACAGTGCTTCGAACTCGAAAGCACCCCAAGAACAGAAGCCTCAAGCCTTGTCACTCGAAACAATTTTGCAGGCTTATCTGCCTGCACAGCGCGGCTTGGCATGGCTCCCTGGCTTGCATGTGGCCCATTGCAGCCCCCTCCAATTGGAGACATGCCAGCGGAGCTTTCGTATTCTCGCCGTATGCAAAAGAGAGTGGGCTTGCAGGCTTGCAGAAGCTAGCATCCGGAGTGCAGCGGGCACGCACCATCACTGCACCGGAAGCTCAAGAGATAGTGGCATCCCATCCGTCTTTGCCAAACGCTTGCTGCAAGGTTGCTGGGGACCGGCTGACGGGGCCTCGCGGCTGCGGTATCAGAGTAATGCAAGAGACACAACGATTGTAACGCCGCCTGTGCTTGTATCGAGCTCCACGGCTTTCCTTGAATGTTCTGCAAGGATCTCTGTCTCTGCTTAAACATGTACGCAATGCTACGGGAGCGCTTTCCTTTCAAGGGTAGACAGGTGGGGTGCGGAAGCCTCCGCTGTTTTCAATCTGTGAGGTATTGTTCCGCGACAGATTTCACCATGCGCTTGACGATCGGCTGCTTGGTGGCCAAGCATTGCCAGCTTTGCGTGTACGGCTTCCGAGCAGCTTATACTGTTCATGGATCAGAGCACATCAGAAGTCTTTTGGGAAGCGATGTGTGGGAAACGAGACGAGTTCGCCCTCGTGGGCAGGATTTGCTCATGCGCAGTCCTTCCCGCAGACGCAGGACGAGATCGGAATGTCCGGCTTCGTGGGTGTTCCGGTGCTGACTTTTCCCACTCACACACATGCCATACAGTGAGGCACAATGCCATACGCATGAGGTCCAGCATTTCGTTTTGGCAAGGCTACGTTCAAGCACGTTGCCGCAGGGTTTCTGGGTAGGCCACATGAAGCCACCGCTCCCAGAGGAGCACCACACGGCTGTGCACTCGCTGCCTGTCGATGTTGTGGCTGCTGCACTGGTGGATTTGTTAGAGCCTTGGCGATCGAGGGGGGAAGGCGGGAGGGTTGGGATATTCTGAGCCTCTCGTCAGAGGGAGGGAAAGGTGGTGGAGGAAACACAGGCAGGCACTATACTCGTTCCAAGGATTCGTCCGTGCAGGGGGCCGCCAACATCGTGCCCCTCGGCCCTCTTGCTCGGAAGCAAATGTCCCTTGAGGACATCACTGCACGATATCCAGTTTCCCAAGGCCTGCAAAGTCCGCGATGCTTCAACAAGCATCCAAAAACGGGCACTAAGTCCCCCAGAATTTCCACCCACGCCCAGGGTGGTACTTTTGATGCACCGTCCATTCAACACCCTTCAAGGAGTGGCGCGCCCCTCATGCCCATGGCAGAGCTGCAGCAGTGGCTGCTTGATGGAACGTGGCTCCGGGTTTCACATGCCATGAGGGTTTAGAGTGAATCCTTCGAAGTCGAAGTGCTTGGACATCGACTCTGCGTGTCAGTTCGACGAGGGCCATGAGTTGTGCTTTCGCCTTCTGAGGCGATTCTAATGGTATTGGACCCCATCCTAAAGTCCTAAACCCTCCCAGAGCTGGGGAGGCCCGAGCCACCGAAATCGACCAAATTCCACAGCACTTCTCCAGGCTGCTTCGGTCGGAGATGCCCGAGTTCAGCCAATTGCTCGTGCTACCGTTCCCGGAGTGGATCCGAAAAGTAGAAGCAGAGGCCAGTCGCGCAAGCCGGTGCTCGTACTTTTGCTACATCTATCTTCTAAGCGAGTCAGTCGCATTTCACCCCGACTGGGATCCAGGGAGTCCTGCAAGGAAGGGTGGAGGGATCACCTTTCACCGGCTATTGCTGTTGTACTGGCTGTCGCTTTGGATTGTTCGACTGTTCTTATGATGGCAACAGCCCTTGGCCATACCAGCGTGAACTTGACCGTGGATGCCTCAAACTGTGCGCTGTGTGTCTCGTAAGGCGCAGTTGTCCGCGTGGCCGGTCATCGGATGGGCAAAGGGCCATGCAGAGTTTCCGGCTGCTTGCATCGTATGAGACGCACGGCTGTGAGGCTGTGGAGGCTTTTCATTCGAGCATCTCGTGAGCATGCGGAAGAACTAGTCAGAAGTGGCAGTGGCTGCAGATCTCCCCTTCTTTATCTCCTGCAGGTTTTCAACACACGGTGCCCCGAGCTCAACGCTCCTTGGGCGCGGCAAGAGACTCTGGAAGGTGCAATGGGGGTCGAGGGATGCCAAGGGCGAGAGGGCCTTTTTTTAGAGCTCAGAAGATTTCTAATTTGCACAGAGAAACTTTGAGAGGCATGGTCCTATAGCGAGCTGCAAATTGACTTTTCAGACACGGGTGCGTTTCTGCAGACAGGGCTAAAAAGAACGGAGTCAGAAAGCCACACTAGGGAGCCCGTTCGAAAGAAGACCAAACGTCTGAGTCTGAAACGTGCCCCCTGACCCGCAGGTTTGCGCCGGGGCTTGGATGAGGACACGGCCTGGTCATGCACACAATTCGTGGCCTCAGTGTCGTTCAGCAGACTTTGCCACAGAGAGGCGACATGTCTTCTCACTTCGTTTTCCATCTTCTTCACCAGTGCTTCTGCAGACTGAGTGGAGATGTTGTGCGTGAGAGTTGTGATGCATGCAGCCAGGACTGTTTCCGAAGGATGCTCCGCTTCATCTTCGTTTCAGTGCCCTGCCACAAAAGCACGGGAGAGACTGCCAGACAGTGCGTTTTTGTGTCCTAAGCAGCTTGCCATAACGTCGAGTCCAGCGGGCTTCGGTTGGGAGAGTGACTTTGTCGCCCACGGAATTTGCGCACCAAGACTTCAGCCTGAATCTCGGGACCCGAAGCTGGTCCAGCGAAGGAAACCCCTAGGAGACCCAAGCCTGTTCAGCCACGTTCAGGTGCCTCTTGCACCAAAGTCACCGCGGCGGTCGCTTCGGGCAGTCGCGGCTGCTGCGCCTCGGATCGCAATGGGATCGTGTGTCATTACCTGATGCTTCGCTACAGCAACGTCTTGACTGGGCCACCAGGGCGACACAAGTAGGACTCGATGCAGGACCAAATGAGGCCCGAAAGTAGTGGGTCCATGGGTTGAGGGAATGTGCCATGAGCGGAGAGCAAACAATCCGAGGTCAGCGCAGCTCGCGCCATGCGGCTGGGGTACTGAGTGGAGAGTTTGGCCGTCTGTGTGATCATCAAGAAGTGAACGCCTGGGAGCATCGCTACTCAAGTGTCTCGTTTCCTGCAAGCCTGCAAGGCGCTCCCGCTGCAATTCCGTTCGCATGCAGGGATTCGGCCAGTAGAAGCAGATTGCGGTGCATCAAACCAGCAACAAGCCGTTCATGCGCATTTTCCAACGATCGACCGCTGCGTTCGTTGCATTTCTTCGCCCATGTTTGGAAGAGCCAAAAAGGCTGCATTTGGGAATATTCGGGAGTAGTCATGACAGGTGTGACAGGTGTGACAATGCACTTGCCGCTTTGGCCGAGGTCTTCATCCGACTGCTGTAAGCTATGCCATCCTGGAGAGGACTTGTAGCGTCAACTGTAACCGCCTTGTATTGACATGTGCCCGAAGCCAGAAGCCAGTGTAGGGTGGCGGACGAATCATTCCGAACAACAAGAGGTGTCGTCCGCTGCAGCTGGCTGAACCTCAACACACCATAATGCGCCTACTCTTGAACATCCTAAGGTGTGCAGGTGATCCATTCAATTCAATCATCTCGACAGTTCTTCCAACCTACACGTTGCCCTTGGTCTAATATGTAGTCGCTTCCTACAATCACGACATACGGGCGTATCTGACAGCATCACATGTTCGGCAAAAGGAGTTTCTGGGACGCCGAGCTCCGCCACGCCCTGCACGCGCGGCTGCGGGGTGGACTGGGAGGGCGCTGCCATGCCAGGACCTCGGCTCGCTTTGCGACGCTTTGCAAAGTGGGTCTAAGAAGGTGCTTATCGAGAGGGTTTTGCCGAAGTCGCTTTGTTTCTGAGCTCTTCAGGGTGCGGCGGCATCGGAACGCTTGTACATGTGCCTGCAGGATGCGTTGAGAGTTTGGCTTGGGTCCGAGGCTTTCTTCTCAGACGGCGCACGATTGCAAGATACTTTAGAAGGTTGGACTCATAATGGGATATCTCATCCCGCGCCCTGAGACTTCTGAGGATGACAGCCGTGTGGAGTTCCTCCTGAGGACCTGTCAGCACAGCGTCGAGCGTTGCATGGTACGAGTTGGGTGTGCTCGTGTGCTTAAGGCTTTCCGGTGTGTATGTGGTCTTTAACGTTGCAGGTAAACATATCTACTTATGTATCCATCGGTCCATCCACCCATCCACCCATCACACCCAGGCATGCATGCGTGCATGCACGCCCTGTGCGGCCGCTGCTTTTGTACTACGGGGATGCTCAGGCAGTGACGTCGGATGATTCCTGGCCCTCGTGGGCAGAGGGTGTGTACGTCCACAAGAGACTATGGTGGTCATGCTTTGAAGAACCTGTAAGTCTAAGTCTTGAGCTGCAGACGATTCATGCCAGGAATCGCGACAGGCTTGGAGAGATGGATTGGGACCGCCTCTCACAGGCGTTGGATCTGTGTTGAACCGGGAATGTGACGGACATCACACTCCACACATCAGTTGGCAAGGGTACACAGCGGGGAGGGTGGAAGTGTGGTGGCGATTTTCGCGGCGTGCTTGTGCTTGAGGGCATTGTGGCCCAGAGGTCTGTGTGCGAAGAGGGAACATCCAACTTATGCATAGTCCATCTGCAGCAGCTGCAACCAGTGCCTGTCAACTTTGCTTGGGTTCGTTTGACTGATATACAAGCCATAGCCATGGCCTCGCGTGGCGAGAAGCGGCCGCTAAGAGCACCAGCAACGCCGCAGGCAACTTGGGTCCTGGGTCACATCGTGGATTTGTGGCGTCTGAAGAGCGGATCTTGTTGAGGCCGGGAAGCTTCCGCAGCTTCGCAAGCGGCTGCCACCGGCAGTCACAGGTCTTCGCCTCTACGAGACGCTGTGGCTTTGGCTCGAAGCCTCCAGAAGTTAGAGTTAAGTCCTCAACGGTTCCGGAGCCGAAGGGTTTCTGCCACCACCAGTTGGGTTGCCTTCCTGACTTTAGTGAGCAAGCTGGTCGCCGTAAGAGGCCTACCACGGAGCAGTCTCATTTCCACTAAGGGAGACAGATACCTTACATAAAGGAGCCTCATGCGACGGTCAGTTCTCGAGTTTCTGTCCGTCCACTACAGATACAAGAAGAGTGGCATACTTTGAGAGGGCACTTTTGTCTTCGAGGCACCGGGAATACGCCAAGGCTCTGCAAGAAGAGGTGCTGGGACAGCATGGTTTTGATATCAAGCTCCTGTCATTCATGTTTCTTGGCAGGACACTGCAGCATGTTTGCCACGGATGAATAGTCTTGTTGCGACCGTGAGCTATGATCGTTCAAGCACTCTGTCGACTTTCTGTGGGCTGTGGTTCGAACTGGGCTTGGCAAATGCCTGGGTGAGCAGGCAGTTGTGCTGTCTCCGCGTTGCATTCGTGATGTTAGCCGAGGCATCCGAACTGTAAAGTACTCTAAAATCACTGCAAGATTTTACTGGCATCCTTAAGTCATGTGTTTTCAGGAATGGCATGGAGATGCCGTCCAAAACACAACGCAGCTGTCACCACTGCTTGCTCTGGTAAGTTGATAGCTGATAGCTGTCGTCTGCATAGGTGTTGCCGCAAAGTCCGAAGCAGGTTTGATGGCAGAAGGCTTGACAACTGAAGCAGCTCTGTATCGTGGCAGGGACTGACAGTGGCAATGTCGCGCGTCGCCGATGCGGCTTCGGAGAAGCCACCTGACGGACTGAGCGAAACAACCTAATTGGACGGAACATCCGTAAGTCCCAAAGTCGTTCGGCAACCTCGTGTCGCAGAGACGCAATTTCTCGAGGCATTCCGAGGGTTCGAAATCTTTATCACTTTCTGCCACTTTCAGGGTCATCGTTCTCGAAACTACAGTCCAGGAAGTCCGAAAGTGGCCAATGATTGTCGAGCCCTCCCACGTTCTTGAACCGCTTCGGTGTCATGAGATCCGATGAGACCGACCAGTCTTTTTTGTCCGGAAGCATGCCGTGCTTTTGGAGAGCATCAACCCAACTTTGGAGCCCAGGTATGCAGAGCTACACAGGACAGCGCTCGAACTCCTGAGGTGCCTGGCAAATTTTGAGTTCGGGGGGGCGGCCAGAAGTTTCGTCTCTAGAGGGTTTTCCCGGATCTAGTTCGAGGTTCCAGCCTTTGGTTGGGCTGCGCCCTCCTTGGACATGTCATTTCCCGTGCAGCATGCGTAGGGCGTAGGATCTGTGAAGAGGTCCGTGGCCTGCCGCCATCGCGAGAGTGGCAGCCGATGGGCGGCCAACTACGACGTGCTCATTTTCCGGCACCTGAGCTTTTCATGATGAGCTTGTGTTGATGCTGTTGATCGTGATAGTGGTGATGTTGGCTAATCGGCCTCATTTCATCCTCGCTCTGCCCCACGACTTCCAGGTTTGGCTTGTTGCCGGCTGTAATTACAGCACGGAGGAAGCAATCGCAAAACTTCTCGAAGCGGACGGGAGAAGGACGCTTTAGAGTAAGGTGTGTTTTTTTTTTTACATGTTTTTTCGCGAAAGCGTTGTTGGCGAAGGGCGTTCAGCGGAGGTTTTTTTGGCTGGCATGATGTCATGTTATCATTTTCTCTTTCTTTTCTCCTTCGTTGAGACTGTTGTGAGTTTTTGCTTCCCTAAGCCGCAAGCTTGCTCGGCCTCGTTCTCGCGCATTAATGGATGGATGGATGTATGGATGGATGGATGGAGGCATGCATGTATGGATGGATGATTGGTATTGTTTATGTCGACATTGCCTATTGGATACATGAGTGAATGCGAGCATGCATACATGCATGTATACATGATACATAGCTATGTCGATACTATCCTTTCTTGTCAAGGGCTTTCGGCACACCCCTTCATTAGTCTTAGTTGATCAGCTGGTGCTGATGCTGTTGATGGTGAAGTCTCTGCAACTTCCGACCTCCAACACCAATCTTGGTGTCCAACAATGTCAGTGAGCTGACCTACATGATGCCAAGGACCTTGTCCGAACTCTCCTGAAAAATGGGTAAGAAGAACCTGTTTGAAAAGTCACCAAGGGGAGAGGCCGGCGGCCGGAGCCGCAACCTTTCAGTGCCTTGGTACGAAGAGGACACCGGGCTGAAGGTTGGACGAACGTATGGCTGGTTTGGTGTATGCGTGAGCTCTAGGAGCAGTTTTGGGCTTGCGGTTCTTCCTGCGCAGTCTGAGTTTGCATGTTCACGGACTTTTGCTATTCGGGATGTACTACATATGCACGGCATCGTCAGAATGGAAGTTATGCTGCATGGCTGAAACCGGGCAAAACTGTCCCGTCAGTAGCATTTGTCCTCCCCCATTATGGTTTGCATGCGAAGAAATCGAGATTGTGAGAACATTGACAAGTCTCAGATTGCATGATGGAGAAATTAGTTCGTTGGGCGAGTCCACAGAATAGGGTTTTCAAGACACCCTAGATGCTTACGGCGAATGTGGAACTTGGAGCTTGTCCTTTCACCGAGGCTCCGTTGAATGTGAGTGAAGCATAGCCGCAGTCATGTTATCGTACTTGGAAGCTAGTTCAATCTAGTTCATGAAGAGTGAAAATGGATGACGTACCATGGATTTTCAGTGCATACTTGCCAGCATGATGTAGCCACGCTTTAAATGAAGTTGTGACCAGATGTGCTTCAGGTACGTCTGGCAGGCCTCCGCAAACGCCGGGGCAAAGTGCGGGAGGCAGCTCAGGGATGATGGGGAGTTTGAAGCTTTGGGTAGTTCCGCAAAAGATTGGTGTGAGGATGGGCCGGCACAAAGCAGCACACGCACATTCGCAAAATAAAGCTTGAACCCCGTAGAAACTCACAAATCTAGATCTGTGCAGTAGAACGTAATGTAACATCTTCCCTACGATGTCATACTACACAGAATGCATATTCATATCTTATGGCTTACATTTACAGTTACAACATTGCATTTGATTTGGTACTACTCCAATGGAAGTCTAGTCTGTTGTGTTGTTTTTGTCTTGCGCACTCGTATATACACGCGTGCGAATTATGCGCCAGTTGCAGGCCCTTTGCTCCGTGTTGGCAGCGCTTTGCCGGGAGCCCATGCATGGCTTTGGGGTCGAAAGGTCTGCGGAGTTCGGCATGTAGACTCTTTCGCTGTTGGTAACTAGGAGCAACGAAGTACATGCAAGAGCTGCTGGTGCTGCGGAAGTGCCCCAAGCAGAGTTCGAGAAGCCTGATGCAGCTGCGGGGGAGGAAGGCCCCAGCCTGCTGCCTCGTTCTGCAGGTTGCCGTTTGCAGAAGAACTGGCTCGCAGCGTACGACGACGAGGAGTTGGTTCCGGGCTTTCCGGAATCATTGAACGTAGAGAATGTTAGAGAACATGGCTTCTGGTGCACCGTTTGCAAAGTCCAAACAGGAAAGGTAGGAATTTGTCGAGACACCAAGCCCCGAACCAGAAACCCTGTTCGTAGCCGATCGCGCGCGCATCTTGCGCAGGAGCCGGTGCGTGGCTACTTTGCCCATTCTTTGGTCGAGGCCGGTCTGGAAAATTTCCGTAGCTGGAATTCCGTGTGCGAGAGCCTTCAATCCAAACTCCTTGACTGCTCTGCCTCCGAAGCTTTGAAGGAACCCTATTTTGAATCTCAGGCCTTGCCCTGTTGCTCCGAGGCGAGCTCTGTCTTCCGCGTGGCTCTGCGCCCGGGGCGCCCGCTGCGCCAGGAACCCAGCTTCCGTACAGAAACAGCTGGCGGAAAGCACCTGCAATGCTCGCAAGACCCTTACACTATAGTCGGAAGCAAAAAGAGGAGACAGGTTGGAGGCGGAGCCCTTGACCGTCCACAGTCGCCCCAGGCCTTGCCTCACTCCTGATCTATCAGGACCGGAAGGGTTGTCGTGGTGGAACTGGATCTGTTTGTAGCATCGACTGCATCCAGCCCTGTGCATGCTGCCCTGGCTGTGCTATCCCCTACCTCGGAAAGAGCTCAGAAGCGATTGCGGTCCGTGTCTGAAGACAGGAGCTCCCGCTGGCACAAGCGCTGGCTGCCATGGACCACGGCGGACCCTTCCCTGAGGCTTGAAAGAAGTGAGGGTGTCGCCAACGCAACTTCCCTCAAGTTCGGGTGTGGGGCTCCGGAGTGACATAGCGAAGGCACTTGGGGCAGGCGAAGGGTTCTCGGTTGAAAGCTCCGCAGCTGGTCGCTGGTCCAGTAGCTTGAGCTCAAGGCGTTCCACTATGCTCTCGTACGCAAGCTGCCGGCGGTTCCACCTGACTCATGTCTGCGGTAGGTCCTTGAGACACCTTTCCTTCAAAGGCTTTGTTGCAACAAGGGGGATGCCTTCTTGTCCTAATTTCGACTTCTATCCAGCTGCTACACGACTTTCCGCATGTGGCAGATGCAATGTCCATGTCGCTCGTCGGGGATCACAGGGCCACGAGAAGGAGCCAATCGGCGGGCGCCAGTATGGCTTGTCCGAAGCTGAGATTAACACCGAGTGTTGATGCTGCTTCATTTGCTCCTCGGTTCCGTCACAACCCTTGGAGCTGTGAAGATGTCGTAAACTACAAGTCCGCTACATTGTAGCAGCTCTGGAGCTCGTCCACTCGTGAGAAACGTCCGCAGGACCATTTTGGAATGTATTGGCTGGTGATGGGCCATTGGCTTCTCCCGAACGATATGTGCATGGTGCGGCCCAGGCAGCGCGTTGGGGTGGAAGGCTGCTCCGGCGAGGCGGGAGCAAGGGCTTCGTTTCGTGAATGTCAGGAGGAGAAAAAGCGGTCGACATGGGACATAATGACTTGCGGTTGACAGCTCCTTGCAGCTATATGAAAGTGTTGTGCAGGGTGAGCGATGGTTTTGTGGGACGCATCTTAACATCATGCATGGCCAGTAGCACATGTTCTGCACCTGCACAACGTGATCGAGTCCGGGTATTGGGCATAACAAGAACTCGCTTCTGTTGACGATCTGTCAGTGCTGCTGCGACTATGAGTCCTGTGCAGCGCGAGTAAGCGTCGGAGCATAATGTCGACAATGCCAATGCTATCATGCACGATCTGATGTAGGTACGTACAATTCACAGACTTGTGGACGCGTATTTATGTATATATGCTTCGAATCCACACTGACACATGCAGATTTGAGCATGTTTTGCGTGTTCGTTGTTGTTTGTCGGGTTTCATGTATTATAGTCTTGTTACCAAGGTAAGTCTCATCAATTTGCATAGTCCGCCGTGTACTCAGTACTTTTCAGTATCATTTACACACGCCGGCGCACACGGCCGTGATCTGATCAACGGCGAGGCTTTGCCGGATGGGCGAGGCTTTGCACACAGAAAAGACACCTCCTGATGCTCATGATGCCGACTCCGGGGGATCGTGTCGTGATGTTTCGGAAGCCGGAAGGGCCAAGCTTCCGCGCTCGTTCTTCCTTTGATGCAGCTGCGGTGGCGCGATGGCGGACACGCAAAGATGTCGAGCAGTTTGCACTTCTCGCCAGCTTCAGAGCTTGGCCTGCACATCGTCCGATCTGCACCCCGCATTTTTCGCTTCTCCAGCTTTTGTTTTCTTTCTGGGTGCAAATGCATCATTCGTTCTTCATTGCTGTATCGGTTGTTTGTTCAGTACCAGATCAAGATCCATTGTGTATAGACAGCTAGCTATTCACAAACTGTTTCTTCCTTCCTCGCTTGGTTCCGTTCTCTCTCTTTTTGTCTCTTTCTCTCTCTCTCGCTCGCTCTCTCGCTCTCTCTCCCGCCCTCTCTCTCCCTGCTTCTCCTCTCTTTCACACCACGTGTCCGAGTCCCTTGTGTGCGTCGTGCTGAGCCACTTGTGCATGTGTGCGTACGTTTGTGTCTGGATGTGTGTGCGTGTGTATGTGCATACATACATACATACATGCAGACATACATACGTAAGCATGTGCCTGCGTGGCTATGTGCACCCATGGTTGTAGATGTACATGGTAAAGCTTAGCCGAATTTAGCCGATGTAGACTTCCGTAGCCATCTCGAAGGGCCGCGGGGTCTCCCGGCTTCACGGTTTTCCGTACTTTGCAGGAGCAGAAGGAGCGGCTCTGCGACGTGGAGCCCGAGGCTCCGAGTAAGAGTTGAAGAGTAGGGGGGTTTGCGCTATTGGCCTTGAGCTCAATTCCGAGGATGAGTGCTGCATTTCGGCCAAATACTCTTTCGGTGCTCGCCGCATGCAGAAATGATCCCGGCCCTATCCGAAACCTACCAAAAACCTGGAGGCTCGTATCCGTGAGCTGATGAAATCGAAGGCCGCCCGAAGGGAATTGGAAAGATTCTGGTTATGGGATCGGTAGGTGGCTGGTTCATGGCAAAATGGTTTGAATCCATACATATCGATTGCAGTGGTAATTTTTGTTGCATGGTTGAGATGCCTTGCTTTTGAGGCTTTGGGTTTTTGGCTGTCGTGATTCTTTTAGTGCTGCTGTGCATGGCTTCATGTTTGTCGGGATGCTGGCACATGCCTCAAAGCCCAGGCATGTCGCAGGTAGGACAAGTGAGGCTAGTTTACACCCATGTAGTCTCGAGGAAGTGCTGCCAACTTTCATTGCTCTAACGTTTTGTGATTTGTGCACTGTAGTTTGTTGCTTCCGCCCGTGCCCAGGAGCCAGTAATTGTCCTGGACGTGTACTGTGCGCTGGCTCCGAAGGACCAGCTGCCGCAGATTTCCAGCCGGGGTATAAGCTGCTGTTTGTTCGCCTCGGTGTGCGGCTTATCATGGCTGATTCTAACATTTCTAACCCCTCAGGATCACGCCAAGCGCCACAACTTGGGCCCGGTGGTCAAGGCCAAGCTGTGTGAGGAGGGACGTTTTCTTAGTTCCCGGGCCTCCTAACAGTTGAGAAACACAGATACTGTATCTTTGGCTCGGAAAATCAGCGCTGTCGCTATCAATCTATTTTGGCTGTCCTCTGTTCGGACCGCTCGTCACTCAGTTTCTAGTGCCAGGCTTGCCCAATTAGGACCACCTCAGCAGCTGAAGCCCTGTACGTAGGTGCTTCGCTCCCTAATCCAAAGCGACATGCCCGGCAGTTCTTCAACGCAGAATCGTAGGCCGAGCTTGCAGCGCTCTTGCGCCGAAGTCGAGATGCAGGAGGGATGCTTGGTATTTCTGCCCAAGATTCAGAGGTAAAAGGGTAAAAGGTAGTTTGACGATGCGTGACGGCTTCAGAAGGGTTCCAAGCAGGTGGGGCTGCAGAGTCTCCAACGAGGCCCAAGGAGGTCCAGGATGTGATTCAATGACACAGTCACCTGTAGCTGTGCAGGCAGCAACATGCACATGATGCTAGTTCGTTCTGCTCACCTGCGTGCCCAGAAGAAGCCCAAAGCTCACAGTAATGGCGAATTAGAGATATGACACTGATGTAATGGTATCTACAATAGAAGCCATCTTTGCAATCGTAGCTCTATTTCGCGAAGGACAGGCGGTCCTCTTCCTGGTGGGCGGCGAGCGCCCAGCCCAGCTGGCGCAAAAAGTGTGCGGCGCTTAAGCGCTGCAGATGAAGGTTTGGGAGTTTGGGCTGGCTGCTTTTACATCTTTTCTCTTCATTAGGCCTCCCGCCTGAGATGATTCAAGGTACCTGCAGCCACGTTTCACTTCCATTGGCGGCCTGATGTGCGGGTCGGGGACCTCGAGGGTTGTGGCCGGGCTTTCGGGGCTAGTTCGCTACATGGGTGTGATACATTGGGATGAGGTTGCAGCTTGTCGGGTGCTCGCGCCGTTTTCGATTCTTTGTACCGCCTCATACGGCTGTGCAGGTCCAGGCTCCGCTTGAAGTGTTGAATAAGTTTGGGCCATAGCAAGTGACAAACATCAGGCGTAATGATGCCCATCTCGTATCACGGAGAGAGAATATTTCCCTGCAGTTCTTCAAGCGCCCTCTTGCGGCGCTGCGTCGGCAGGTACCTCCGCTGGAAGCCCGATGCTTCAGCACCGTGGGAGCCGCCAAAGCTGCAGGGCCAGCGGAGGGCCCTTCGGCTTTGGTTCATATTGTGCCCTTTGTTTGTTCTTGAACCGGTTCCTGTCATGGTGTTGCTCCCAGACTTCGTGGTGCGCTGATGGTTCCTGTGTTTTTTGTCTTCTGCTTCTGGTTGTTTTATTGACCATGTACAGGGTTTGGTTCCGGAGCGGGTTGGAAGTCTTTCTTACCCTTTCACTTGAATCAATCCAGTGCACTCCCAGCTGCCCTGTCATGCCACGAGACCTTGCGGATACGCTGAAAGGCATCGAACCAGATCAACAGGTCCACTTGGCTCCAAAAACATGGGCCTGCTCATCATGCTTTCGTTGCTGAGATCATCTTTGGCCTACAATTGCCTTGAAGAGCTTGCCACGATGACGCAGAACTGAGCGGGAGGGCTTCGGAGCAGGGGCATCATCTCCATGGTACAAGTACGTAGTCCAACAGTCAGTCATAAACTTGGTCAGTTCCAGGTTATGGTTGATGCCGGTCTGGTGAATCTTCACTGCCGTGGACAGGGGTGATTGCACCGAGAGGTGATGCTCCAAGGAAGTTCCCTTTAGTCATTCCTCTGGTCCAAGAGTTTCCGAACGACTCAGCAGGAGCAGTGCAGGAGCAGAATTGCTGTGAAACTCTCCGCTCATGTAAACCCTGCTTCGATTCCTCGGCCCTTAGATGGGCAAGCGGCAGACTGCCCCAGACTTGGACAGGAGGGCTGGTGAGCATCTACCATTCTACCATTAATTCGACAGACGTCTGACGGTGCTGAGAAGCCCACTTTAATTCGATGCTATGCCCGAGTTATGGTTTTTTGATCAATTCGATTCACCGGGCTGCTGGGCTGTTTCCTGCGCTTTGATGACATTGGTTAGCCCGGATGTTCCATTAAGTGCAAAGTGCATGCTCAGAAACTGCCCTGGGGCCTTCCAGGGGTTGCCTTGTGGTTCAGGTTGCCCCCTGGGTCTGTTGTGCTCGGTGCCAGGATCCGTGATCCCGAGGCTTTCTTGACATGCCTGGCTCGTTGAAACCATTGTGTTGATTAGTTTAGGTCTGGCACGGGGCAGAGTGGACTGCATTGCACGCAGCAAAGCTTACTGGAGTTGGGATGCTTGACTGGCATTCGTGGATCGAAGACCGCCAGCAGACCATCTGAACAAGCTTCGCTTGACACGGTAGCCAGTCTTGCGTGGGCTCTTCGCTGAACATCGTGCGTGTTCGAACTCCTCCTACGCCCATCACGCATTCAGGACAACCTTGTGGGTGCACTGTGTGCTGGTATATTAGTCGTGCCGGTCTATGATGCCGTTGATGGTTTGGTGATGGTGATGGAGGCATTAAGCAGCGCAGGAATGGTCTGGTCACTCCTTCCTGTCCGAATCGGCCCAACCTGTCCTCAGCGAGCCCACGCCTGGCCTGTACCCAGCTATGTGTTTGACTGGTTGTTCCGGACCATGTGCGAGCGTAAAATCGCGGCTCATCCTCCAGCGGCTTGAGAATCAGCATCTTGCAGGTCACCTTTCAATTGAAGCTCTTTCATCCTTGTAGGACTCAGTCATCATCGGGAAATTGTGCAGAAGCAATGTAAAGTGCCAGAATCTGCACACACGGCTTTGATTTCCCGGCCAACAGTTCTAAGCCTGTGCCTCTTGATTCTGTACAGGCCCCGCGTAAGGCTCAGAAGTTGTGAGGGGCAAAGCATTTCAGTGTTTCTGATAGCCTGTCAACGGAGACTGGCAGGCGGAAAATAGGCATCAACAAAAAACCGTGATTCACTATGGTAACCCTGAATGCCAAAATCTCTTTTATATTCTGGTCTTCGTTCGGACTCTCTCGTTTTGCAGGGGTCCGTTCCGGCCTCTCTGGACGAAGCTGCGCTGTATCCGATGGGCCCGGGGCTCGCGCTTCTCAGTGTTTTGGGTCGGTGTCGGGCTCGGGGTTCAGGATTTAGTCTATGATTCAGGGATGTTTAGGGTTTAGGGGTTCGGGATTTGGGGTCCAAGGCTTCATCATTTGGGGGCTTAACTCCCGAAAATCGGTTTTATAAGGAGTGATGCTGAACCTCAGAGACCGACTTCTGAGGCTTGGAGAGCCGCTTTGCCTATCTCTTCGACTCACCGCGCCGTGGCTGGAGTTTCTAACTACCCGGATGCAAAGCCAATCTTGCTGACTCTGTTGGCATGTTTCAGTCGCCTACGTACAGCCTTGTCGTGCTCATTTTTGGCCCTCGTTCTGCCTAGGTTTTTGGGTCGGTCGCTACTGCAACCGACCTTTGCTTTCGAAGCTGAGGACGCGAAGCCATGTCACGACGGCCCTTGCCTCGCAGGCGACTGCGGGAGAGTGGCTCCAAGGAGACCTCGGAGTCTGCAGAGTCCGAAAGAATTTTGCAGGCAACTGCCGAGGACGATGCGGAGCGCCTCAGAGCACAGTGGGAGGCACGTGGAGGGATCTCGGTGTTTGGCTCACAAAAACTACTTCTCGGTCTCCACGGTAGGGCCTGCTTGGCAGTAGGGGACGTCATTGTCTACCCCCGTCGGACCATGTCTGTGGCTGCGGTTTTCGCACCTGCGTGTCGTATCCTTTGCATGGACGGGGCGTTCGCTGCTGGGTCTCGGCAGTCATGACCACAGAGGATCGCAAGTGAACCAAAGACCTCTTCCGTCTTCCCGACCTCCGACCTTTTTGTGCTGGACCCTTGCGATCGGTGAGCCTGAGCTACAAGACTTGCTTACGACGTGGTTCTTGGAGGATGACGACCTCGTCCAGTGGCAGAACCTCACAGAGGCCCCCCCCTCTGCGAGAGTTCGGAGATTCAGCCTTGAACGGCTTGCTTTTTCGGGGGATCAGGATTACGGGATCTAGGGTTCGGTGTTCAGGATGCAGCCGTAGCTCTGATCACTCCAGATTTCCCGAACCTCATCCCCGGGATGAGAGGTGAAACGATAGCCTCCGGAGACCACCAGCCACCATCTCTTGGAATGGACTTGCCGCCGTTTTCATCTGATGCACCTGGCCCTACCCGAAGATCTCGGGTTCATGACGGTGCTACCAACACAGGTCCAGCTTAAAGCCCTGAAAAAGAGGAAGGAGCTACAACAACAACAAAAAAAGGGGTTTCGGTTTAGGCCCTGGGCCCCCGGCGGCCCGGCTCTCTGCGAGGCCTTGGAGCGCTCCGAGGCCGAAACGGAGATGTGGCGTTGCAAGGCGAGGGGAAAAGGGGGCTGCGCAGCGCAGGGCTGAGGGTTTCGGAAGAGTGCAGTTTGGGCCAGAGGTTGAGTATGCTCGATGCCGCGGGTGCTTCCGGAGCAGATGCTTCTGTTTGAAGCTGAGTGTTGCAGGCTAGAGCTTTGCCTGGAAGTCAGGCGAAGCCAAAGTTCGTCTTTCGAGCAGATGATTTCAATATCGGGGAGGTTTAGGGCGGGAGCCTCTCAGCCCAGAGGCGGCAGAACTCGAAGATCTCCTGAACATGCAGCGCTGCGGCCTTGGCGCCTGGTTCCACAGCCTGGTTCTAGGAGTGGCAAGTCTCGGAGATGCAGTTCCCACCCAAGGTCAGATCTCGGAGGAGGCCCTGCGTGCAGGGAACGGGAGATTCTCCTGAACAAGCGCTTGACGGCTGAAGCATGGAGGAATACAGTAAATCCAGGGTGCAGGTCTGCACGGGTTCAGTTCCGGACCCCAGTGCTAGTGCTGGCCTGTTCGCATTTGTGTGCGTGTGCAAAGGCATTCCCAAGGCATGTCGAAATCAGAGCTTCGTGCTCACCTGAAGGCCTCGTCGGAGCGGGTTGGCGCTGTGTCGAACGTGTCGTCTCCCGAGGCCGAAGTGAAGATCGGGGGATGCTGCGATGTGGAAGGCTTTTCGGGTGACTCCAAAGAACCCGTGGATCTGCCACGCCAGGCGGATCGTGCACCTGAACGGCGGCGTGCGGAGCCCATGCTTCGACGTTTGGAGAATACGCGGTTCACGATAGCGGATGCTGCGGGCTCGATCCAAGTAGATTTCTAGTCATTGGCCATGTTAAAAGTGAAGGATGATACTGAGTACAGGCATCTAGCACATTTTTCCGACCTGGAAGATCCCGTGCCCATCTCCCAGAGAATTTGGTTGGGATGTGAGGCCCCGGATGTAGCTCCCATCTTCGCCAAGATTCGTCTGCAGCGCAAGGGCCGTCGACTACTAGCCCAGGCTTGAGCATTCCTGTCCAATACTCGCAGCTCTCTTCGGCTCGAGTTTGCGCAGTCAGCGAGAGACTGTGACGAGCGCAGACGCCGCTGACCTTGTGCACAGCCCAGAGCACTCAGGGCGGTCTGCCTGTTACCGTTAGGGCAGCATGGGGTTCGGAGGTTGTCATCACTTCAGTTCACGTAGGAAACCTGCACTCTTTGCTGAAGTTTTCTTAACGACCCGTCTTTTTTGGGACTGCTCTTAAGGGTCTCGTCTCCATGCCGTCGAGAGCTTGTGGGGCCAAGATCCCCCAAAGACCGAAGCCCCAAAGACCGGCTCAGGTGTTATGGGTTGCTTGCAGGCCTCTGGACATCAAGTGGAAAAGACACCGCGACAAGACATGCCTTCAGGTGGGCCTTGCTTTTCAAGCTGCCCGGAGTCGTGTGGGTACTGCTTCCATCTTTTTGAGACCTGTTTCTGTTGCGCTGCACAGACTGCCGCGCCTGACGGATGGAGTTGCACGGGGTGCTGGGTATCACTGATGCAGTTCTTCGGGAGTGGTACCATCAGGTGCGAAACTGATTCGAATACGGCTCAAGGGGTATTGTCCAGTGAGAATCGTGACTGGAATGAACGACCTGCTGGTTAGAGCAAGAGCTTCTCCCTACTTCGAAGCCCGAACAAAGAGTCGTCACGGGCGCAGAGGTTGAGTTTTGAGATGCTCCGGAGAGGCAACCTGCTTCCTGCAGCCTCCGGTGCAGCTTCAAAGATCTCATGAACATGTGTGTGAAAAGGTGATGCAATCCTTCGCACGGTCAACAAAGCAGGTCTTAACCTAACTACTAACCGTCAGTTTATCAACTGAGTCAACGACAATGTCGATGTCGCGCCCTTGGAAAATGCCACCATGGCAAAGACCAATATACCTGGAGAAAGGTTGGAGTGTGGATTCAAGAGGTGGGTGTCACTGCCACTCAAAGGTTGTCGCTGCCGACAGCCGAGTGTGCTCTCAGACGTGATGCAGGGTGCCATTGCAGAGGTTGCAAGCTGAACCTACTAGGCACGAGCACCCTCATGCTTCACTTAAACCTTCCATGTCCAGACCTGCAAGTTCTCCTACGAATAGGACCTTCCGGACCACTAGACGGAGCTGGATTGCAGACACCCACAACACCAAACCAACAGTTGCAACACACAGCTCGGCCCGAGCCCAACAGCAGCCCCAAAGCAGGTGGAGCATCTTCTCCTCCCAAGTACGGTGGTCGCGATGCAGATCCGGACAAGCCCATCGTGATGGGGAAGCTCCTTGGTTTTCAGAAACCTGAGGCGGCAATGAAGGTTTCACGTCCTTACCGAAATATTGTCGGATCTGGGTATGTTTCAGGGTGACAGTAGCTGAAGTCTGCTGGCATGCATAACTACCTTTCCGCACTTTAAGCGTTTGGCTCTCCTTGATCCCCAAGCACTGCCTGAAGCTTGCAACGATATTGGCCCAGCATGCGAAGGTACAAGATGAGTATGAACAAATCTGATCTCCTGGGAGAGGGATCCTCTTCCATATGCCGCAAGGCGCGTCGGAAGACAATACCAGACCAACAAACTGTTGGGTGCACCTCCCCTAAACGCTAGGCCCACCCTCCAAGAGTGCAAGTGGTACGGACGAGACTTTTCGCGACTCTTCAGCCAGCATTGTGGGCACCAAATAATTCAGCAGTGTTTGTCTCAGCAACCTACCGCTCTGAATGCCTACTCCCAGCCCTCTTTCCGAGAAAACTGAAGACATCCGAAGTCACCGGGCTGCAAGGGCATCGACATGGAGACGGGCCAGGTGCCTTGAACAAATCACAAAGACTCGGTACGTCTGTCAACGCCATTTGGGGGTGGACAGCAGTGGACGTTCAGTGTAGGACAGACTTCAGGTTGGGTCTCGCAGGAACATGCTGTACTGTCGCCTCCCCAACATGTTCAGGGAACAACTACGCGTAGCTCAGGAAGTGGCAATCAAAGTCTACAAGCTTGCCACGAAATCGGTGAACAGCTCCGAGGCCTGCGTCATTCGGGGCGTTGTCCCAGTTCTGAAACCTGAAGTCCCCTAGCCCTCAAACTGAGCTGAAGATTCCGTGCCAGCTACCGTGATGCGCAGCGCCTTGTGCCCTCGCTTCCGGTTCACGCCACAAGAAATGCCCAGCCAAGCCCAACCCCGTGCGGCTGCAGCTTAAGCTTCAATCAAAGGGGCTCCCCTGCGAGTTCGTGAGACTTGCAAGAAGGCAGTGTATAACTGTATAACCATGGGACTAAAAGGCCTCGGGTCTCTGCTGCGCCCGGTACGTGACCGGGACTTCAGACGAATTCAACCATGGAGCTTCTGTGCGGAGGAAATCCGCCTCCAGAAGTTCAAGCGCCAGATCCAAGTCCTGAAGATGACATGGCCTCAGCTTTCATTCTGAAGGGCTTCTAGAGATTTTTGACCAGAGTGCAGGATTCGATGCTGAAGGCTCAAGCCTGGAGTGTTCTGCTAGGATGAGGGATGTCAGGTGTAAGAGTATCTTTGCGAGCAGAGATGTAGGCCGTTGATGGATCTTGGGCTTTTGAGCCTTCAACCTTGGGATGCTTCCAGGCGAAAAGTTTGGATTCTCGATCCTAGGCACCGTTTCTTCCAGCCCGCTTACGTTTCATTGCACGTTGTTTTCCAGCAGCTTCAATTTCCGTGCCCCACCTTAATCTCCGAATTCTCAAACACGGAAGCCGTGTCAGTGCACGTGGCAATGCGAAAACCATGCATTGCCCGGACCGCCAGGCTACAGGAAGCCTTCGTGGTGCCGAAGGCATGCAGTCGTCTGGCTTTTGCCGTCTCGCGTGGTTAAACCTTGAAGTTCGGCTTACAATTTTCGGGCCGAGGATTCGGTTCGCAGTTTTGGTCGGAGTTTACACGTAGGGTCCGATCGCATGGCAGGGTGAAGCCCTGCTGCCGTCCGCGGTTTCCCGAACGTCTTCAGACCGGTATCGGATGGTACAGTCGCAGGTATCCAGGAATGTGTGCTGCCCTGGGCTCGGCCAGACTTGAAGTTGCCGGCAGGATCAGACGCTGTGGCATCCTGATCTTGCGAAAGCGACGCCGTCCAAGCTCTTCATGATGCTGTTGGACTACTCGAAGGTGCCCTGCGTTTGCCTGCAGGGACGAGTCCTTTCGGTCGCCAAGTATCGGACGCCTGGGATCTGTTTGGCTCGATGACGCAAAAGAAGTAAAGGGACGGAAGCGCACACAACATGCTGCCAGGACGACAAGGGCGAGCCCTCCCCAGATCCCACAGATGGTGTGATGTACGTCATCACAGAGGTAGCGCAATACAGCTTGAAGGACTGGACCTGTCCTGTTGGTGGGAGTACAGTGTTGTCGAATTGCGAAGTTCAAGGTCGAAGCCAGGACTTGGGGATTTCGGGTGTTTGTGACCACTCGAAGGTTGGCCTTGTTGTGGGCTGAAGCATGCTGAAGCTATTGGTGTGGCATGGCTTGGTCCCCTGGCTTCTTGGAGCTTTGGGGCTTCATACACAATGACCCGGGCAATAGGACCTCCACATGAATGAGCATCTCGAAACCGCTTACCCAAAGCGTTCTTAGCAAGCTCGCGGCTTGCAAGCCCCAAACAGCAGCTGTCGTGGCATGATGGCAGCGCGGCTTCTCCTTCCAATTCTTCTTTCCCTCGAGCTCGCGCAAGGCTCGTAGCTGAACGCTGAATAAGTACAGACCGAGAGCCTTCCTCGGGGCTATGTCGTGGGCCTCGCCTGGCTTGCCTCTGGTGGGCTTTCCGGCTTGTCGCGATGCTTGCTGACGGCCACGCTGCTGGGATGAATGCTGAGGTAGGTGCTATCAGCTTGGGATCCAGTCCGGGGTCATTGCTCGGGAAGTCAAGCAGTCAGAGTCCTTCGTTTCTGCAGCGGGAGGCTGTCGCAAAGCAGTTTCAGAAATCGGCAGCTCACGAGGCATCCTCATGCTTGCCTACGGGGTTCAATCTTGAATTGTGAACCGTGATGCCGCCCTACTCTCGGGGTTTGTTCGGATGGTCCAAACTCGTGTGGACCGCAGAGAGATACCTAGAGTGCTGTGGTTTCTACTTGGCCTCGGCCAGGTCATCGAAATTCTCTCGTCCCGTTATGGTCAGGTGCTGAGTAAGGGGGCTATAGAAGGACATTCCCTCGTGCCACAAGGATCGGACGAATGATCCGCCCGGCTACTTCGCGGGCGCGCGCGAAGAAGAAGAAGGCTGATTCGGTTCCCCACCCCAGGACAGATTTCCCTCATTCTCTTCGCCGCTTCTGTCGAAGGAGCGATGAGAATTTCGATTTCGCAGGCCCTTACCAAGACTCGCAATCGCTAACGGCTAGAGTCGACTATGGACCCCGAAAGCTTTCTCAGGTTGTTTCTTCCGACAAAGGCTTTGCTTCCTTCCCCCTCCGAGGATCTCCGAAAGGACCAGATATTTGGATTTTGGGGTCGATTGAGTCCGGGGTTTTCTGGGCTCAGTCTCGGAGTGCCTGTTGCCCTTGGGAGGTCCTGGCACGGGATGACCCGAAGCGCTTCGCAGCTTGGCTGGCCCGAGTAGGCTATGTGCTGGTGAGTCTGGTCTGCAACAATGGCAAGGCACACCACGTGGCTCACGGCTGTGCTTTGTGAGGAGTCCCCTCTCAAGTGCAAGAGCTCAGGTATCCATTTTTCGTGAGCTGCGCTTCAAGCACGCGTGGACGGATGCTCTCGACGCACGGCCTTTCGAGTTGTGGTGCAATCACATACATGAGCTTCAAGAGCGGAATGATTCTGGGATGATGGATTTCGGTCAAGCAGTCGCATGAACTGAGGACGTCCTCTCAAGCATGCGGAGCTTGCGCGTCGCGATGAACATTATCTGCATCTCGGCTTGGGATGGATGCTGCCAAGCCAGAGCAGCAGCCAAAGTGGCTTGAAGCTTACGGCCGCATGAAATGGCCATAAACTGCCTGACCTTCATGCCCCGTTGTTCCGGAGCTTCGAATGTTCTCGAATGTCCAAAAAGTATACCCAAGGCCTCCAAGCCGACCTCACCACCCAGGGATCATACACACTGGAAGCCCCGCTCGACTAAAAACCCTAATTCACCAACGCCATCGCAGTTGCCGAGACCCTGAGCCTTATAAGACCCGTGAACCCTCCACCCTGAACCCCAAAGCCCTACAGCTTAACGCACCAACAGCCTTGAACAGGCTTCGGAGCAGCTCTGGGCGTGTGTGAAAGAGCCGGCAGGTGTCGGAGGGCAGAGCAGAACGGGTTTAGGCTGGGGGTTGAGGCTTTGAGGCTCATGGGCTTTAGGATGTATCGGTTCAGGTTGTTGAGGCTGAGTGGTTTAGTGTTCAGGGGTTAAGTTGAGGCTGTAGGTACTGTAGGTGCTGTGGATTTTGTGTTGCTGTTGGGGGCTTCAAGGATTGCGGGGAGGGATGCCGTGTCTGTGCAGAAGTGCTTTGAGCTACGTGCAGGTGTGGTTAGGATTTGCCCACTGCGAGGCTCAGACCACAGAACGAGCCAGCGGAAAGGTCAAAACATAAATCCAACGACAATGGACTCAGATGGAGTGAGACCACTGGGATGAAGACTCAGTGACTAGTCGAGCCCCAAGCCGACAGCATTCGGAGAACCCCCTGTCAGCTTCGAGTCCCGAACTGCTAAACTTGAACTGGTCTTAAGTCTTTGGGCCCAGCGCTGCTACATTATGTCCTGAAGGTGGTTGGACTCCGTAGAAGTTCTCCGCGCGGTGTCCGCGCGTGCCGTGGAGACGTGCCTTGTCCAATCGTACTGGTCTCTTCATCCCCCGCATGACTTCCCCTCCTTGTCTGTGTGTTTGGCTTGCGCACTGCGGCGTGGAATTTAGATGTAGGGCGTTGGGTTCAAGACCTACGGTTTAGATTCTAGAATCTAGGAAGTGATGCATGTTTCACATAAACATGCAAGCCCAGCCTTTCCCAATGCTTGTGTGCCTACCTACGTACGCCTGCACTCTATATGTGCATGTACATATACATTTACACATCTACATAGACCCATACATATACATACACATACACATAGACATATGCACATATACATATGTGCCATGGACCTTTATGTATAGTTTGAGTCAGCCTTTGGTCGACTGAATGGGTAAGGCTTCGGCAGTTTGACATGCCGCTGCAACATGTAGTGACATAGTGTTTGGCTTCGTGTGCACCCGAAATGAGCGCCTTGCCGCAATCTAAAGTTGTCCGGGCCACAGGCCACAACATGACATCTTAACTGAAAAATCTTCTTCGATATATGTACAAGTAGAATAAGCCCCTAATCGATTGAATGGACACGGCCTTAGTCAGGCAGCTTGATCGGTGGGCGTTGCCTTTAGTGAAAAGAAGATAAGAGAATGTAGTGCAGAGAGCAAAGCGAAAGGAACGGAGCATGATTCCTTTATTCAAATTCACGACGCCACCGCCCACAACTCACAGCCAGGCACGAATCACATCAGGAGTTAGTTCACTTGGCTTCCTGGCAGTTAAATTATAAAACTATGAAGACAATCAGAGAAGTCAAATCATTTGTAGTTTAAGATAAGGAAACCGAATGAAATCATGCTTTGACTGTAAATGTACGGGGCTTTGTGATGAACGAAATAGTGACCAAGAAAACTAACCACAGATCCACCATCCGAGTTCCAGCCGTGAAACAAGTCCAAGTCAACACAATGAAGTCAGTCTTTTGTTTAGTTTGTTTTAGTTAATGCAAAGAAGTGAAAATAGAAAGTATGCGCGATTAAGACAAAAACAGACAACATAGGAACGACATCACCCTTTACCAACAGTTATTTGTCTATCTATAATCTTTTCCGTCTTGGAGATGTGGTGATTGTGGAATGGAATGAAATGAGAGCGTGTTTGTTGCTCTCTTCAGTTCACGCACCACACATTCTGGAGACTTATATTGTAGGCTTAGATCTCTCTTTAAATGGGATCTTCTAATGATTCTAATGACAATATGACATCGAATCTTCTGACAACTTTTCTCTTGTAGGATCATGTCACGTGGCTGTAATTAAAAGAGCTAGATATAACAGGAAGAAAAGCGTGTTTCCTTACCTTTTATTCACATTAAATTGGGCTCTTTATGAACGAAACAAGGAACCCACAAGATATGAGAATGTTGCGTGTCTCATCTTATTGCAGCAAAGAGAAGCGAATAACGATTGCATGTTCCGTTGATTCAAAAAGATACAACACAATACGAACGGAACCAGAAACCAAGTCATTAATTTCCAAGGTGTCTGACGGTTTGTGTCCTACGATCAAAGCCCAAGTCAACCAACAGAAGTTTTCTGTCCATGAAGAGGCAATTTTGGTTTCATTTGTTTCAATTAAGTAACAGGTAGGTGACAGAAGGACCGCGGTCTTTTTCATTGAACAAAATGTGTTCTTTATTCCCACAAAGCCAAGGTAACGAGTGAAAGGTGGAACAGTAAGAAGGAACGATGTGCCTGCTTAAATGAAACAAAGACAATGAAGCGGAGCAAAAACTTGCTTTATTTCAGTTGAATGCGGCACACGTTTTCATCCTTTGTTTCACCGCACAAGACACACCACAATTAAACCCAACAACAAAATGTCAGCAGGCGATCTCACGGTTTCGTTCATCATTGTTTTGCGTAATTTAAACATAAAGAAGGAACTGATGCATGGTTTATGTCTATTAAGCGAAGCACAAAGAAAACGAAAACATGAGCCGACATGGAGGTGCCATCAGAATCCCTTTATAAGAAATTGGGATTCATGAGCCTATTGTCCCTGGCGAACCACAAATCAAGGGTTAACCGATGATGAGTGAAAGATGAGAAGTGAATGGTGTGCATGGATGAATGACAGAAGGAACGCATGCTTTTCGCTTATTAAAACTAACATCATACATGCACGACTCATGACACAGAAGAATGATCCAGATGAAGCCCTTGTATGCATGGTGCTGGCAAAGCAGGCATTTCCTTGATTTGATTTGTTTTCGCTTTAGTTCAAGAAAGCCCACCAAGTCTCAACAAAGGACACATCACAAGATAGGAAATTTCATGAAGAGATCGAGTTAGATGAAAGAAGTCTTTCACCATTAACATCCTCAATTCCCTGTGATATAACCCTATCATTAGTTTCCTGGTCATTCTGTTCTCGCAAGAAATGACATGAAGGGTGTGAAAGGAACCGTGCGTTCCGTGCGCTTATTCCTCTCCCTTGCATGTCATATCTTGGTCTAACCGTTCATTCTGTTCCTTCTTTCGTTCCTTTCTTGTTCGGGTCAGTACCGTCGAAAGGAATGGAAGCGTGAATGAGCCAAGCACAAAAGGAACGAAAACAGGAACTGAACGGAAACAGCAATCGTAGTTGTAGGAAAGGAAAAAGGATGTAAGCCTAAAATATGTTAGCTTTGATTTCTGCTTATTTACCTTCATTATTTTCACTTTCTACTTTGCCTTTTATGACCTTCATGCTGTCTCCTCTTTGATTACATTACCAGCACATAAAACAGAAAAGGGAAAGATAATTAGAATGAAGAGCCGGGAAGATAATTAGACTGAAGAATCCAATACTTGTTTTTCCTTTGTGCTTTAATATGAAACGAAATGAATGAAGCGTAAGAGACGCACGGCTTGCACTTCGTTTCATAATTGCAGACAACGAAATGAAACAAGAGCCACAAAACCCAGCTTTAAATGAATTAAACCATGCCTTCGTTTCTCTATGTTACCTTCAATTCAATTACATTGGCTCTTTTGGGTTCCGTTCATTCTTCACTCCATTTTATCATAATAAGAGAATAACAAAGTGAGGCGAATGAAGAAACACAAACGAAGTGTATGTTTTGATCATCTCGCTTGGCCTTGCTACGAATGTAATCAGGCACAAGGTTGACCGTGGACTCGCGAGTCATTCTCTGAGTTTAACCGCCAGTCACGGTACATCCAACATTCCGTTTTCCTCACATCTTTTTCCAAGCTCACTGCCAAGCATGGATCCCACAAGCTTTAATTAAACCTAATGCGACAATATGGCAATGAAATGTAAGCGCGCCTTTTGTTGTGTTGGTTTTCATTTGCTCTTTCGGGTTGTGCATTTCATTGTAAAGGGAAAAGTTGCAAGAAAACACCAACAAGACCCAAACTAGCATAATGAAACGAAGCAAAAGGCGCGCATCCTTTACCATTCTGCTCCTTGCATTACACTAGTTTGTCCTTTTGGGGTTCGCTTCGCTCCACATCCTACATTGACTGGCTTTCCTGTAATCAAAGGTGGTGTAGTTTAAAGTGAACGAAGACAATGTAGCATAAGAGAAAGCGTGCTTCGTTCATCGTGAAACGCACCACGGGGTGAACGAGACAAACGAATCAAACTCTCATGTACTGAAACAGAGGAAAACGTGCGTTCCTTACATTCTCTTCATTTCGTTAGTTTAGCATGGGTATTTTGGTTCCCTTCACTTCCCACCTTACACTAAAATGGGTATTTTGGTTCCCTTCACTTCCCACCTTACACTAAAATGAGTTTATAATGCTGGAAGTACAACTGGAATCTAATGGCATCTTTATAGGTAATCTATAGTGGTATCTTCTAAGTTTATATGAATGAAGACAGACGCAAAAGAGCCAGATTTAGTCAATGAAAGATCAACTCGCGCATGCTTACTTTTTGTAATCAGGGCTTTTGCAGTCAACGGTCCAATTCCTGGCGTGTTACTCGTTGAGACCGTGTTTCGTTCATGCGTTCGTTCACTTGTTTCTCCCTGACACTTCGTTCCTTGAAAATCAGGAACGAACTCATTCACTTCATCTCACCCTTCACTCAGAATTGTTTCCCTGTTGTTTCATGCGCTAAACGATAATGAGGTGAATGCAAAAGAGCGAACGCACGCTTTCTGGAGATCTGGAACTCGTTTCAAAACCTCTGTGAGTTTGGTCTCTGGGAAACTGGAATTCTTTTTAAATTTTTTAAATTTTTAGAATTTTTGAAATTTTTAAAATTTTGAAAAATTTGGCCTTTGGGGGTCTGGAATTCTTTTTAAATTTTTTAAATTTTTAAAATTTTTGAAATTTTTAAAATTTTAAAAAATTTGGCCTTTGGGGGTCTGGAATTCTTTTTAAATTTTTAAAATTTTTAAAATTTTTGAAATCTTTAAAATTTTTAAAAATTTGGCCTTTGGGGGTCTGGAATTCTTTTTAAATTGTTAAAATTTTTAAAATTTTTGAAATTTTTAAAATTTTTAAAAATTTGGCCTTTGGGTATCTGGAATTCTTTTTAAATTTTTAAAATTTTGGAAATTTTTTAAAATTTTTGAAATTTTTAAAATTTTTAAAATTTTTGCCTTTGGGGGTCTGGAATTCTTTTTAAATTGTTAAAATTTTTAAAATTTTTGAAATTTTTAAAATTTTTAAAAATTTGGCCTTTGGGGGTCTGGAATTCTTTTCGAAAATTTTTAAAATTTTTAAAATTTTTAAATTTTTAAAAATTTGGCCTTTGGGGGTCTGGAATTCTTTTTAAATTTTTAAAATTTTTAAAATTTTTAAAATTTTTGAAATTTTTAAAATTTTTAAAAATTTGGCCTTTGGGGGTCTGGAATTCTTTTTAAATTTTTAAAATTTTTAAAATTTTTGAAATTTTTAAAATTTTTAAAAATTTGGCCTTTGGGGGTCTGGAATTCTTTTTAAATTTTTAAAATTTTTAAAATTTTTAAAATTTTTAAAAATTTGGCCTTTGGGGGTCTGGAATTCTTTTTAAATTTTTAAAATTTTTAAAATTTTTGAAAATTTTACAATTTTTAAAAATTTGGCCTTTGGGGGTCTGGAATTCTTTTTAAATTTTTAAAACTTTTAAAATTTTAAAAATTTCAAAAATTTTAAAAAAAAATTTAAAAAGAATTCCAGACCCCCAAAGGCCAAATTTTTAAAAATTTTAAAAATTTTTTTAAAAATTTTAAAAAAATTTACCCAAAGGCCAAATTTTTAAAAATTTTAAAAAAAAATTTTTAAAAATTTTAACAATTTAAAAAGAATTCCAGACCCCCAAAGGCCAAATTTTTAAAAATTTTAAAAATTTCAAAAATTTTAAAAATTTTAAAAATTTTAAAAGTTTAAAAAGAATTCCAGACCCCCAAAGGCCAAACTTTTAAAAATTTTAAAAATTTCAACAATTTTAAAAATTTTAAAAATTTAAAAAGAATTCCAGACCCCCAAAGGCCAAATTTTTAAAAATTTTAAAAATTTCAAAAATTTTAAAAATTTTAAAAATTTAAAAAGAATTCCAGACCCCCAAAGGCCAAATTTTTAAAAATTTTAAAAATTTCAAAAATTTCAACAATTTTAAAAATTTAAAAAGAATTCCAGACCCCCAGAGACCAAACTCACACTGCCCACAGAGCCTGCCCTTTAACTGCTCATACTAGAAGAAGCAGTTACTCAAATAGCGCAGAGAGGTCCTACGCACATATACATATACATCAGATGTACATGCATCATATTCATACCCACACATACACACATACACACATACACACTTACACACACACACACACACACACACACGCATGCATACATACATACATACATACATGCCTACACACATACATACATACATACATACATACATACATACACGTGTACATACATACACAAAGACATATGCATATACATATCATATGCACATACACATACATAGACGCATGCATATACACATACACACATAAACTCATGGCACAGCATAGCACAGCATAACTTAGCATAGCTCAGCAAAGCACAAAACAATACAACGTAGCATACCATGTCATAGAACAACATGGTATATCTTGATATCGCAGTCGAATAACATAACAGAGCATATCAAAGACTAAGATAGCGCAGCTCAACGTAACATAGCAGATCAGAGCATAGCATGTCATAGCATAGCATGCGTAGGTAAGATACCTACACAGCAGACATATGTGAGTTTTGGAGACGGTTTGCGGTGTTTCTCCAACGGCAGCGTTGTCGAGGATCCCAGGCCGTGAATATAATGTTGTTAATTTTGTGTTGTTTGGCAGTTTCGGGCATTCCGGAGATGGCCGGGCAGGGGGTTGGTCGGTTTTCTTTTTTTTTCTGAGGTTGTCTAGCTTCAGAGATATCTCGGTTTGCGGGCTCTCTGCTTTGCGGGGCTTAGGTTACGCGCTCAGAGTTGTCACAGAAGGAGCGAATGAAGCGAGGTTCCCTCTTGTGCACCTCATCCCGTATCACTCCTGAGCATTTGTCTCCTGCTGTACTACTGGCCGGTGCTACCATGTCTGCCTGCCATGCGGGCAACTGCTTCGGCTGCACTTGGCCATGCAGCATGCAAAGTACTTGCTATGCATTGCAACAACAGCGGCAGCAGTGGGCAGAACGACATGTGAATAGTGGGGCTCGTTGTGGTATCATGCATGTATTGATTGTGTTTTGGCGTGGCACTGGGCAATATGTTGAAGCGTTGGCATCGACCTTTCCTTGTCCTCTGTCTCTACACGCTCTTGCCAAGACGCGGACGCGGTTTGGTGTTAAGTGTAAATGAAAGAGTTTGGCCGTTGCAGCTGATTGGCTCCAGCTCGTCCTCTTGGAACGTTTGCCGCTTACCAAGGAGCCTTGTTGCCTGCAACACTGCTATCTCCTCCTGTGAGCCGCTTGGCTGAGGTGTGGACTTGCCTGTGCAGGATAGCGGAGCATATGTCTTGCTGCTCTGTTGCTGCTCAAACCCAGAAATAAATCTAAAGACGTCCCCAATTTTCGGATGTTTCCCCAAGCTTCTACGCCAGCTCAGGAAAGGCAGGTCCTGGCCCGAGGGGCTTGGGATCCTCGCCACGGCAGGCCAGTGACGACGCAGTTGTAGGTGGTGGAAATGATGACAGCCAGAAGATATGTGTAGACTGTGTAGGCGTTGCCGATGAAGCAATCGCGATGTAAACTCTTGATATCACTGGCAAGCATCGGGCAAGGCTGGTCAACATGGTGCGTTTTGGAAGCACAGCTCCAACTTTCCAGGGTCGTCTTTTCGATGTCGTAGCAGGTCGTTTCGCGGGTGCTTCGTGGATCCTTTCAGCCTCTCATCCTTTGCATCGTGGAGAGCTCGTGGCGCAAAAACAGCTTCTGAAACCTTTCCTTCGAACAGATCCGCCAGCCTGGCAGTGTCTCGAAGAGAGATTCTGGAGGTCATCACACCCTGAGCCCTGCGCTCGTGGCCCGCAATGCAGCCCTCGCTGGCTGCGCACGCACTGGTGCCCGCCACAGAATTCGCAGAGAAAGTGTGACATTTCTTAGGTCCCTGGATGAGTAGGTTGGGTTTTTTTTGGGATGATGTAGCCTCCTCCCAATTTTTCGGACTGCTGGTTATGTCGAGGGGTTTGCAGCTCAGTCGGTTGTCTGTAAGATACGTGAGCAGCGTATGTGTGCACGGTTGTGGATGTTTCGTGTGCACCGAAAGCAGCCAGCTTGTTCGGTTGTGCATTCCCCGCACTCTTCGGGTTTCCATCACTGCTCGTCTTCAGGGCAAGACAGCTTCAGCATGGTGAAGGTGCCGATGATGGTACGCGACCTCCGGCGCTAAATACAGCAGTGATTTCCTAAGCCCAGAAACCTGAAATCCTAGATCCTAAGACGAGAGACCCGCACCTGAAATCCAGAAGCCCCGAGCTCTGTTCGGGACAGGGGCCTGGGAAGCTGCGTCGGCAATTCTCGGTGGCCTCCGCCGCTGCTTGCCGGGATTTGAGGAGGACGAAGGACGTTCTAGGATGATGGCGATGCTATCATTGACGTGGGTGGTGGTGATGATGTTGGCAATCCTCCCGAGTTGTTGCCCGGGCGTCCAGAGTGCATGATAGACATGGGCTTTGTGACTTGAGATGGTATACTTTGACAAACCTCGGATCTTGAATCCCTGCTCCACAACCCAAGCAGCCCAGGCTTCGGCCCCGACCCTGACGTCGTGTCTTTTGGGACGGCCATGGGTGCTTTCGCAGATCAGAAGGCCCAGAAGTGCGCCAAACAAGCAGCGTCTGTCGCTCCCGGGACGGCTGCCAGGAACTCTGGGAGCAGGTGCTGGCTTTGCTGGACGAGGCGCGGGCACATTGCGCATTGCTTGGGTCATAAGAAGAGCCGGAACTTCATTTTCCTCAAGGTGCCTCTTCTTCGCGCTTCTACGTAGAGCTCCAGACAGATTCGGCTCATCCACATATCGGATCTGACAGACGTATGAAAACTTCATTCAGCTCTTCGCTTTTCAAGATCGTGCAGTTGCTTGGAGAAGGCAGATCCCAGCTTTGTCAGCCTGAAGAGCGAAATGCTAGCAAGTTGTAGTCTCAAGAAGTGTGTCGTCTTCAGGGTGCGAGAAGCCTATTCAGAAGTTCAGTCCCTCTAAGCCCTAAGCCCGAAGCGTGGTGAGGCAGTGTCGCGGCAGCTGAAGCTGGGCATGCACGCCGCTGAGCTGGGTCCCATCTTTCACGAGGGTCTTTGTGCTTGGGATGCTTGTAATTGTAGCTGCAGGAGCATGTGTTAGGTACCAGGTCCTTCTCTTTGGGACTGGCCCTGCCTGAACGGATTAGCCGATGATCAGCCGCAATGAGTGGCCAGCCTCAGTGTCGCCGAGATCTTGGTTTTGGGGAGCTGGGAGTCTAGAGCTTCGAAGGACCAGCGGGTTTGAGAAGTCCTTGAGAATTAGGCTTGGGCCCAAAGATCGCACATACATACTCCCTAGGGCCTAGGGTCCCAGCCACCATGTCAAGGGCAGGAAGATGTGGAATATTCGTAACTCCGAAGCCCTCAGTTCGGCTCAGCCCTGAGCTCAAGTTTTGTCCGGGTCCTAGGTCCATAACACCGTGGTGAGCACGCTGGGAAGTTGTGCCTCCTGTCCGAAGACTGTGGTCTCTCAGCTTCTGAAAGCTGTTTGTTGTCTCGTTTTCGGACCTTTTGGGGTAATCTTTTTCTCCTGTGCTTCCGGAGTCATCATTCCGATTTCGCATGGACATTGGTTTTCTATCGTGCATGTGGACATGATTTCTGCTTGCAGGGACACTGGGAGAGAGCGCTCTCTTACTTCACTGACGTCCGTGGGCATGAGGTCCCCGATGTCGTGCCTTGGATTGATTTGAACACTGTCTATAGTTTCCATGGAGGATTTCCGCGAGGCCGAAGAAGCAAATCAGAACTTCCAGCTTGGGTTCTCGTGGACTGTCGTGTGGTTTCGATGAAGGGAGTTCCTTGTGTCCAAACCCCGAAGCCCTGCCCTGAAGC
Organism: Symbiodinium sp. CCMP2592; assembly: GCA_905221615.1. Taxonomy (NCBI): domain Eukaryota; class Dinophyceae; order Suessiales; family Symbiodiniaceae; genus Symbiodinium; species Symbiodinium sp. CCMP2592. Next base: position 696,848 of record CAJNDT010002269.1, on the reverse strand, counting down.
TCCAAGACTCTAGGCTCCTGTCTTCAGACATTGCTAGATATCAGGTAAGCGGAGGAAAAAGAGCCTTCAAGACAACAGCTTTCTTCTACAAGCATCTACACCCTCTAAATCCGAGGGCTCCCCTGCGTTCAGTTCAGAGCCCCTTTGCTTACTTCGCCCTTTTCGGCCCTCTGTCACTGTCACTTAGCCCACGCTGAACGCGGCCCTCAGCGCCTGCGCGGCGAACTTCGCCTGGGAGGCAGCGCTGGGCCTCCTCGAGGAGGGCCTCCCATAACGATGGGGGGGGTGCGAAGGTTCTAATCAGCAGGGTCAAGGTGAGCGCTTTAGAGGGAAAGCTCCGGGATGAATCCTCTACAGCGAAAGCATCAGCTTTGCAAGCTTTGGAGCTTTGGCGTGCGCGCAGAACTCATGGCTGCGTGACCTTCGTGAGGACGCGAAGAGAGCGGGCCCGGTACCTGATCTCATCAGTCCCTGAGCCGCACGCGCCGCCTCTGCGTCCTTCTCAAGATGCTAGGAAAGCTTGCCTGCTGACATGGTGAACCGAGGTTTCTCTGCGGCCATGAGTGCCACAGTGGCACTTTATGGACGGAGGGCTGATAAAGGTTAGACTGGTGCCCGGGTGTGGTCGACTTTGTACTTCCCTTGCTGATGCTCAAATTCAAGGATCAGAACGCATCCAGCCTAGATCTGTCTTGCAAACTCGGGCATCTGACTTAGCCCCAAGCCTCGGCTCCAAAGCTGCCCGGAAGTGGAAGCGAGACCTCAGGAAATCCACGAGGGGTGGTTTGAGTTGCCTTCCTCAGATGCCGGAGACCCGCCAAGGTGCCCTGACAGAACGCGGGCTCTGGCGTGAAGTGCTCGCGCTGCTGTCAGACATGCGATCAGCGCAGATGTCTCCCTCCTGAAAGATCCTTGAGTCCTTGAGGCTTCAAGAGGCTTCCAGGCTTGAGCGCACGGCCCCAGGGAGCAAGAGTTGCAGAGATTCAGGGTGGCAGGGACTTGTGTCGTTGCCGGCTGCAGCCTTTATAGAGTTTGCAGTTTTTGCTTCGCTTGACGCAGTCTCGCGGGCAGAGAAATGCAGTACATGGTGCAAGGCTGGATCGATGGTGGCATTCGCCGAGTCTCTCCCATGTCATCGCCGTGTCGTCATTGTCTTGCAAGACAATTGTATCGATGTCAAAGATTCTTGTCCAAGGCAGCCGGACCCTGGCGTCTGCGGTGCCCTTATCGGCACCTGTGGCCAGGCAGGGCGTCCCTTGGAAGCCAGGCATTCAGAAGTGTAGCAGGTGCTCAACAGTTTCGGGGGTACCTGTGGGGTAAACGGTATAGGTGGATGTGTAAGTATGTGCATTCATACACAGATGTCTGTGTGCAAGCGTTCATACAAACTTGCATACAGGCATGCATGCTTACACATATTGCCCACAGCAAACTCTTATGTCTTGATTTTTAACACAGGCATCTGAAGGGCCGACCAAGAAAGGCTAAGTTGATTGCGAATCTCTCTCTCTCTCTGCCTCCGTTTATCTTTGGTGCAGGATGCGCGTATATGTGCCGAACAAGGCTTCCTCTCATGCGGCTAGTGCAAGATTCAAGTTCAATAGTCTTCCAGGCAATTCTGACATTCGGACCTCCATGCATGTACGTATTGTCGCGCCTACACTCCAGTTGGGGTGAGTTACTTGCGGGAACATGATGCAGCCGTGCGCCCATTCCCTTAATCTAGGTTGGGAGCTGTCGCTGGACATACTCATGTCTGGACGGTGTCTCGGCCAACGCTTACAGGATACCGGCAGGTTCAAAGCTCTGGGGCCCCGCTGGAATTCTGGTGGAGATCAAGGGAATGTAAAGAAGCAGCTCCTTCCGCCCAAGGGCATGGAGAGCAGCCCCGGATGCTATTTGCTTCAATCGGAGCCTTGCGGCGGCAGAGGCGCAGGAGCTGAGATGTGGGATGAATGGGGTCAGGAGTTCTACTCGGTTGGGGTTCAAGTTTCGGTTTAGGCCTAGGGTTTGTAATCTGCGGTTTTGCAAGTACTGTGGGTGTCAGGAGCAATGGATGCTGGCCATCGCCCTACTTGCTCGAGTCTTGGCCTTGCCTACCAGTAAATCTGTCCGACTCTTGTGCGCAGAGGGAAGTTCCTTAGCTCCAGCATCAGCATGAGTGTTTGCTCGATGTCCCGTTTGCTTCAGCTCTGAGCGATGTAGAGTATGTCGAAATGGGAAAGTAGCTTCTTTTCCTCCAGTCTGAGAGCCCCATATTTTGATGGTATTTTGCATCGTGCTTCGTGCATCGTAAAGCGTTTGTCGCACTTCCAAGGGATGACCCCACAGCGAGTGCGTGGCGATGCCTTCAGCAACTTGCTTATGAACTTGGGTCAGCATGCTCAACTCTGTTGCGCTCCCGTTGGGTTTCTGTTTAGGCCACCTGTCTCAGCAGGGCTGTGCCCAAGAGGGGAACCTGAAATTTGGAGCAATCCCTCATTTTCGAGTTGTTGCAGAGAGTATTCTGAGTCTGACTGACGCGTCTGTCGGATTTCAGCTGTTGCAAGCTATGGGTTGTCTGGGCTCTAGATGGTTGCGAAGCTGTCTCTGCGTGTGTGCACAGACGTTGGGGCTGACGGCTATCCGCATGAGACATCAACTTGTGATACTGTTTGAAAGCAGCCCGTACCTGGCGTCAGTGTGTTTCGTTCAGGAGCACCTTGGACGCAAGCTCTCGAACAGACCGGCCGTCAACTAGCTTGCTTGAAACTGCCTCAAAATATCGGAAGTCGCAAGTGGGGCGGCCGTCAGACTGTTCCTGCACGCAGCAACTCTCCGCCCTCAACATCCTCGAAGTCATGCTGGCGGCCGATGTAGCAGTGGGTTTGGCATGCTCAGCAGACAAGCCCACTGAGAAGCTCAACATTCTTCCTGTAAGAGTTCTGACATGAACCCTCGCTGGCAAGGTTTCAACACAGCGCTGAGTGCGATCGAGAAGGCATGCGGACTTTATGAAACGAAGAGGATTCTTTTCCCCTTGGTGGCCCTTAGCCCTCAAGCTGCCAGGGACGAGCGTGGGAACGGGGCATCGAGCAGTTGCAACTCGCCGTGACTGTGGTTGGTCGAATGTGTGATCTTCTCTCAAGTGCAGCAGCTGGCGCCTTTCCTTCGACTCCTCTTGCCATTTTTTGCCTCACTGAAGGCTGTCGATGCGGCGGCGGGGGTTGGTTCCGGACGTGGTCAGCTGGACCCGCGGGTTGTCGTCTTGAAAGAGAAACTTACTTTTCACACTACGTGGCTAGCACATGCTGTGAACCGTGTTTTTCATGACATTGGTGCAGGGTTTGTCTCGAGGTCCGCTCAAAGGCCATGCAACTCATCATTCAGGTGGAATTGCATTATCATCCAGGAGCGTTCGGCAACCTATTTACAAATGTCAGGGGAGAGACAGATCCCGACCGCGCTGATGCAAGATGAAGTATTGAGCTTTTGGATGCAGGAGTGCCCTGTGCTCTGCGGCGGAGAAGGCAGTTTGGCGGAAGAGGGTGTATATCAAGGTTCTGAACCTGACGCCTTAACCGAAAGACGAGGGTGGACTTCGTACTTTGGGAAGCCGGAGCTTTAGTAGTTTGCCTTTTGACACTTTGCCAAGATTTTGGAGAAACATCCCTGCGGTAAGAGTACTTGCCTGCCGAAGCGATTATTCCGGGAGTTCATGGCAGTGCCAGCATCAGCGACAACAGTCACAACGCAAAGGATCGCAGTATCAACCGCGATGGCAGTCGTAGTAGTCTTGGTCGTCCTCCTCCTCCGCCGCCTCCTCCTCGTCTTCGTCGTTTAATGTTGAATGAAATCCGTTGACTTTTGCCTGCACAGGCACGATGATGCACGGTGTTGTTGTTGATGATGATGGGGACACTGATGATGGTGTCTCTGATGATGTCCAGCATCACAGCGGTTTTCCAAGCTGTGTTTATTCTGTGTTGCCTATTGCGGATAGTCGTGCCCCATTTTGCGAGGAACGGTACGCTTGATACTCGCATCCCGAACACTGGCGCAAGCTTATGAGAGTCCGTAGGCTCAGTGATGTTATCAGAACTACACCTCTCCGCACTGAGACTTCCCAGAATTCGGCTGCGAAGTCTTGTTTATCTTGTTTCGATGAGATGTTGAAAAATCCCGTTGCTGCCTGAGGTCGGAGCTTGGGAGCTGGCACTGGAGGTGCTGTGGGAGCCAGGCGGGCGAATGCATGGGAGCCCATAAAAAGCAAAGGCAGCGGGAAAATCAGCTGCAGTACTATTGTTGTGTAGTCGTCGTGCAGGAGGATTGTAATAGTAGTACAAGCTGTGCGATGAGAGCCTTTGAAAGTCCTAGTACTTGCTGTCAATGTTGCTGTTAGTACCCTCCGTATCATGGGCAACTTTCCAGAGACCTCTGGATCCCAAAGCACTTCATGATAACATGCGAGATCCGTGGATTGGAATCCTGGTTTTCTTGTGTGCCGGCTGGCGGATGGATGTTGGATCATGGCCCCAGAAAGGTCTGAGCTTGCTGAGAAGCCCTAGACTCTGGGACCCCCTCCCTGGCCGGGTGTCATTGCCAGGTTGGTGCCCCGGCCTCATTGCTTTCAATGCCGTCGCTGCGGCCTGTGAGCGAGGTGCGCGCACCACGTCTTTCGGAAGGTTAGTTGAGGTCCCAAGCCTATCCTTGAAACATCAAGGCTGGCGAGAAAGGCTTTTGAATTTCCGATAAGCTTGTTCCGACGTTGTAGGCATCCCTCATCACCACGAACAGAAAGCTGTTCAACTGTGAGAAGCCCCCTCGAGTGCCAGAAATGCCTGTCCGAGTGGGACAGGCGGCCGCTGGGAGCAGACACTGCAAGTCTTGTCGGCGATGCGAGGGCAGGGGCCTCTGTCACCGAAGGCTTAAAAAGCGACGGAGATCCCAGGCAGAGCTGCAGAGCTATCGTCCCAGAGCACCCAGGCAGCGGCTTCTGCCGGACGCACTCGGCTTCGGTGCTGCCGTCGCCGCGGCCGCCGCGGCCGGCGCCTGGGCCGCAGCTCTGCAGCTCCTGGAGGCCGCAGAGCCGCGGGGCCGGTTTGGACACTCGTAGCAGCCAAAATTCAGCTAAGCATCCATCGCAGGAGATGGAAGACGCGCGGCACAGCCCAAACATGCCACCCGGATGCACTCAGCCGTGTTGGATGCACTTTACTTTTTCCTGAGAAAGCCTCAAGAAGGATGCTGGCGCCGTTTGCCTCGGTGTTGTCCCATAGGTCACAGCACAGCCGGCACCAAAACACCACGCTCAAGAAGTGCCATTAAAGTCCTGTTCAGTCCCGTCTGCTCGATGCAGGCTCGTCTACGAGGCAGCTTTGTCGGCCTATTTGCAAGGAAAGTGCTTCGAGAAGGCCGCCCCCGAGATTTCCGAAGTGTGGTTGAATCTCAGAAGGCATGCAGCATGGAGGGAAGCAGCATATTATAGGTGATGAGGATGCCGATCGCTGTTCGACTGTTGCTGAGGGGTGATGGCTCATGGTGTTTGTATGTGTTTGTCGTGGTTGTGATGTGCGGCAGTGCGTCAGGTGGTGAGGACGGAGGCCGTGATTCACGATCGCGGCCTTGAGCTGGTTCTGGCGATGTCTACGTGAGGCTCAGGCCATGGGACATCTCGAAGTTGAGTCCAGTTTTGCTCCTTGAGCTGGCCACGTGCCACGACTTTTCCGCAGGCCTTGGCATCTTCCGTGAGCGTGAGCCTTGGAACTTTGTGTTGAAAGCAGCAGAACCTTACACTGCGGTTGCTGGTTTTACGAGCAGAAGCTGCACCGTGATGTGACATGATGTGACCATGTGGCGTGCCGGACCTCACAATCGTGCAGATTCGGTTTTGTTGGAACAGAGATGTCCGCACGGACCTCCCGACGTTGGTGCCGGTGTCTAAGTCAAACCTCATGGGTGGTGTCTACGGCGTGTCGTGACGTCTACAGCGCGACAGAGCTGCACTGTTTCACTATCGTCCGAAGGGAATTGGTACTGAAGTGCTACGCATCTATGAGAAGACCGCGATCAGGGAAGTGCCGGGCACCTCCTCCGACATCGATTACATATCTCCAGGTGTAAACCTTTCATATCCAAGGTTGAGTCAGTTCACCGCCACAGACCCGACTACGACGAGATTCTCTCGGGGACGCTGGAAGCTACGAGGCTGAGAGCCCACTGTCAGAGACGAGCCCGCATGACCACACGTTTAACGCAAATATGATGGATGGCAACAATGATACCAAGGGCATCTCAGAGTACGGATTTGGGGAATGCAGTCAGGGGGTATCAGGCATGCCGCTACATGGAGTCCCAGCTCACGACGGAGTTCGAAGAGCAAGAAGCCGATTTGGAAGAGGAAGCGTCCGGCAAGACCATCGTCGAAAAGGCCGAGGAATTGGCCTCCTCAACTGTTTCGTTTTGGATGGGAAACCATGGTACAGCAGCCTACACATGATTCGGGTCTGAGCGACCCATGCATTGAGAACGACTCCCGGATCAATTGCCTGAAGCGAAGAGGGCCGAGCGAGTCAGAATTGCCGAGACCCGTTCAGGGCATGGCGATGCGGTCTGCATGAATGGATCGCGAGCCGTCATCACACCGTGTGATATGTGCAACCCCATCACGAACCCTGTGTAGAGGCAGTCGTCGGAACAGACACGTAAAGGCCCGCTGCAATGCCGCGAAAATGCTGGCACTGCTAACTTGTCGATGACTTGTGGATGAGCGAAATTGGGTTGCTCGGGCTGTATTATCAGCTCTGTGCCGCCATCGATCTGTAGATGAGCTAGAAACACGGTGTTGCCTGATATACCACAACTGATAGGGCTTTGCATGATGTGCAGGAAGTATCGTAAGCTACAAGCTGCGAATTTCGAGCCTCCCTTCAGGGTCCAGCCAGAAAGCAGGACTACTTCGCGCTAAAGAGGGAGAAGAACAAGCCGCTGTCCCGGGAGTCGATCAAGGCTACTCTTGACGGAAGAAGAGCAGAATGCCGGCTCGTGTTGATTGTCTTGTCGGGCTTTTGGTATCGGGACTTGGTGTTAGAGATCTGTTGCGGGAGGTTCAAGCTTAGGCTTTGCAAAGCTGAAACCGAGAAGAGTCTAGAGTTTAGAGGTCTAGAGCGCTGCGAAAAACTTTCCTACGGCTAGGCCTGCGCTCGCGCCATCCTCCTCGTAGTAGCCGGGCTCCACGCGAAGGGCCTCGTCCACTTGGCTCCGTGGTGGCATTGCTGGGTTCGTGGCCAATGGGATAGGAGAGCCAAGCTGAGGACTTGAAGCCCGAGAACTTGATGATGCACCTTGGCAGAGTTTTCCTGGCGCTGCTCGGGCTTCCTGAGCTCTGAGCTTGACCTTATGATGCTGTGAAGGTTTAATGGGCGGTTGAAGCTCATTGATGTGGACGGCTGCGTTCCCATCGACAGCTCCTCGGCCTGCTTTGCACGACGAAGTTCGTGGTGCAGAGGAGTGACAAGACTTTTGGGCGGCTGCCTAGAGTCTGGTCTAGTCGTTCCTGATGCATGTCGTTCGTCACATATCTAGGCACGCTACGATTGATCTGTTGTTGAGCAAGGAAACGAGCAGATGCCCGAATCGCTGAGCTTTCCAAAGCAGCAGATCAGGTGAAGTCTCTATCAACGACTCGTCCATCTCTTTCTCGCCGTGCTACTGCGCGCCAGAGTGGGCCAGGCCGGAGTGACGGAGATTCACAGTACATTCGCTATATCTTGCGACGACGAGATCTATCTTACTTAATTTTAACGCTACGCCGCCCGCCTCGGCTGTTTAGCGGCAGGGCGAGGGGGCAGTCGATGTTGTATACATGCTAGGGGGGCCTCTCAACCCCAACCTTTACACGGTTGTTGAGACCCAAGGGGGGGGCCCTGGGAGGGGGGGGGAGGCCGACAAATCAGGTAAAATGAGGGGAAGCCGGACAAGGGGGTGGCAAACGAACGCAAAAAGACGCCGCAGGGTCAAGTAGGAGTCTTGCTTGGTTTTGGATACGTACTCCTCAACGGTTCGAGTTGGTTTGTGAGATTGGCTGATCGTGTCCGTTGCGCAGGATACTGTAGCACCATACAGTCAAAACACCCAAACCTGGATGATTGCAACCTGAAGAGTCTTCAGCCAATTCCTTGCTGATTCGTTCGGATTCGCTCACTTGCCTTGAGCGAGTGCTGCAGGTTCTTGATCGATGAGGCAGAGTCCAAGATCATCGCCAAGCCCCACCTGGACGTGGCAACCTTAGTCCCAGGTGTCTGTTGTTCAGCGTGAGTTTCGTTTCTCAAGCATAGCGCCGCATGCTGATATGAGAGCATTAAGGTCTGGAGCATTGGCATCACGCTATGCGAGCTCGTGACGTGCCCTGTCTGCAATCTCCCCGAGTGTTGTTCGGGGTCGACGCAGAGGTCGCATCCAAGGGTGAGTGGGGGACTGTTCGTACAAAGCACAGCCCGATAGCCTGCAAGGTTGGATGCGATTTTGAAGCCCATGTACGGCAACTTCCTTCGCAACGGGCACTCGCACCGGGAAGCAGGCGGGCCAACATGCTGCACGAAGCTGCACATTCACATGAGTCAGAAACCGGACTGTCCCTGCAAGGTTTCCTCTTCATGGACTGGCTCGGCCACATCACGTGCCAAGCCTCGTTCGGTAAGGATCAATCTTCCGGATCTAGGACCTATGAGTTGCAGCTCAGAGAATTTTCAGAGACCCGGGACGCAGCGATCTCAACAGTTGCATAAGTTCTGCGCAGTGATCATAAGTGCAACTTGTCGAAGTCTGGGACGTCTGCGTAGCACCGTTTAGCTTTTACGAGTAGGGTTTAGCAACCGTTTGCAGTGGCCCTGCCTTCTTACTTGGTCCCAGTGCCCCACGCCCCAGCTCCAAGTCTCCTACTACGAAAAGCTTTGCATCCAGAAGCCGAAGCCCCCTCCGAAGTCTCGCGAAACGCGAACACCTTAGCCTAAACCGTGTAAGGCGTGCGCCGGTTCCCAAGAGCATCGAGCGATTCGACCGCGACTTCCACAAGCTCATTGCACCTCTGACGGATGGCCTTTGGATTCTCGTTTTCAGAGGCTGCTCCCACGAGATATCACTCAAAGCCCCCAGGAGCCTCAAACTCAAGCAGCAGAGCCCGGAATCTGCCGCAGCTCCGCCGTGAGGTGGAGTCCCTCCTGGTCTGCGACCTCACGAAGAGGAGCCACGAAGTTAGGGAACATGTGATGTCGGTCAGGAGAGGATTGCACCTTCACTGGCATCTTGTAAATTTTTATGTTCAGAAGAGGACTTTCAGAAGGAGCTGCGGCCACAGCTGACTTTGACCGTGGAAGCTCTGTGTTCCCACGCATCAAAGCCTCTGACATCCTTTGACTGGTGCCGATCTTCATTAATATGTCCATGCTTGTTTAGATTTACTTCTGCTTGGGTACCGTATTTTTTTTTGTCAATTTTTCTGGTTTTTTCTGTCTATTTTTCTGGTTTTCGGTTGAACGCAAACGAAAGAAAGAAGGAGAGAAACGGAAGCCAGAAAGAAAGAAAGGAGCTAAGAAACAAACAAAGAAAGCAAGAAAGGAAGACACCAGGAAGAGGAGAAAGAAAAAAAGGACGAAGGACAGAAAGACAGGAAGGAAGGAAAGAAGGACGACAGAAAGAAAGAAAGAACGAAGACGGGAACAAAGGAAGAAGGCAAGAAAGCAACACACCAGAATGGGGAGAAAGAAAGAAAGGAAGGAAGGACAGAAGGACAGACAGAAGCAAGGAAATAAGAACGCAGCAAAGACAGAGAGACAGAACAGAAGAAATGAATATCGAAAGACAGAAAGCCAGCAAGGACGACCAGAAGGAGTGTTAGAAAGAACGGAGCAAAGAAAGAACCCAAGAACGAAAGCAGGATAATTAGACAGCAAGAAGCAAAGACCAGAGACCCCGCTGTTTTGAGCTGTGTGCAAGCTTGCTTGACAGCATAGACGTCGTTCTGGAAACCCACCCTGCGTAAAATGTAAGTCTTCTTGAAACAATGCCATTCACCATGCAAAGAGTCTCTTTGCAAATGGAAAGCCTGCCCCGGGCGTGCGAGAGTGCCGAGCTTGCTTGACAGCATATATGCGTTTTGTTGAAAACCCCACCATGCGAGCATCCTCATGAACTGCCCCCCTTAAACCGCCCCGCCGCATAGATTTTGTTGTAAACCAGACATGCGAGCATCGTGATTGCAAATGGGGGGGGCTGCGCCCCCCCCAACCCCCCCGCTGTGTAAGCCGTGTGCCAGGTTGCATGACAGCATAGGAGTCGTGACAGCACATACGCATGTTTTTACCAACCACGCGAGCATCATCCTTGCAAATCGGGGGGGCTGCGCCCCCCCAACCCCCCCACTGCTTTAAACCATGTGCAAGCTCGCGTGACCGCAGCTTTGCTTGACAGCAGATATTCTTGTTTAAAACCAACCATGCGAGCATCTTGATTGCCGCCCTTAAACCCCCCCGGCCGCATGCGATTTGCGGTAAACCAGCCATACGAGGATCGTGATTGCAACTGGAAGGGGTTGCCCCCCCCCAACCCACCCGGCTGCTATAAGCCGTGATTGCATGACAGCATAGCAGTCGATGCCTAGGATATCCTAGGATGAATCTTTTACTTAGAAGCAGCACCCTTCACCTTGTGAAAAGTGTGATTGCAATTGGGAAGCATGCGCCGGGCGTGCGAGAGTGGCATGCTTGCTTGACAGCACATACGCGTTTTTTGACCAACCATGCGAGCATCATGCTTGCTAATGGGGGAGGCCGCGAGCCGGAATTCCCCAATAGCTTGACGCAGGAAAACAAGCTCGAACACTGGAATCTCCCAGTAGCTTGACGCACAAGCAAACCCTGAACAAACTACACTCCCGCGACAGCTTGACGCACAAACAAACCCTGAAAACTAGAATCCCCCCAATAGCTTGACGCACAAACGAACCCATATCCCGCCAAACCTTTTAAACATAACCTGGCCGCCAAACCTTAAAGAAAAAGACTCCACCCAGCAGCAACAACAACATGAACACCAAGAGCAGTAGCAACACCAGTAACAAATAACACCAAAAGGCATGCAACCACAACGAGAACAACAGGAAGAACAGCAACAACAACGACACCACCAGCAGCAAAATGCAACAACAGCACCAACACCAGCACCAGCACCAACACCACCACCAACAAGCACAACAAGCACAACAACAACTACTACTACTATTACTACTACTACTATTACTATTACTATTACTATTACTATTACTATTACTATTACTATTACTATTACTATTACTATTACTATTACTATTACTATTACTTACTATTACTATGACTATGACTATACTATTGCTATTACTATTACTATTACTATTACTATTACTATCCTATTCCTATTCCTATTCCTATTCCTATTCCTATTCCTATTCCTATTCCTATTCCTATTCCTATTACTGCTGCTACTACGACTACTACAACTACTGCAACTACCACTACCACGACTACTACAGCTACAACTACAACGACAACAACATCAACAACATCATCAACACCAGCAGTAACAACAACACCACGAAATCCGTACAAAATGCGACAATGCACGGAAAAGCCGATTTTCCCGAGGAACAACCAAGGTAACGTATGTTTTCCTGCTGAAAACCTAAGGAAACGACACGGAAGCCGTAGGAAAACAGTGTTTTCCCTACGAAAAACCAAGCAGGCGTCTCTCCACCCAGACCGCAACCGCAGAGTCTTAGAGTTTCAATCCAGAAGCTTCGCGGATGCTATAAGCGCGCGGGGCAAAAAAGAAGTGTGAGAGACACTGCAGCATTGTGGCAGGAGCTTCTGACAGTCCAGCAGCTGCCGCGAGACGAGCGAAGAAGTTTGGGAAGTATTGAAACCGAAAAATCCACAAAAATCCAGAAAAAATACGCAAGGAAGAATTCCAGTCACAGGTGGAGAACGGTCACGGCCACCAGGCTAGATTCCGAAAACCAAGGACAGCATAACTAAAACCAGGAAAATATACAAAAAAAACCAGAAAAATACACAAAAAAGAACTCCAGTCAGAGGTGGAGAACGGTCACGGCCACCAGGCTAGATTCAGAAAACCAAGGAAAACAGAACTAAAACCAGGAAAATATACACAAAAAAACCAGAAAAATAGACAAAATAAATACTCGCTCCTACTTCTGCTTGGGGCATGTGATCGCATTTGCAGCTTTCTAGAGTCACGCGATGCCTGAAGACTTGGCCGGGGAATTCGGTTGACCCCCTGAGCCATGAGCCATGAGCCCCGAGCCGCAGGAAGTCGCTGGCCCAGTGCCTCTCCGACCCATACGTCGTGGAGTCTGGCAAATCTGAGTCGACAGAGCTGGAAGGCCAGGCTTTCATAGTTTCGGTGAGAGCGGCTTGCATTGAAGCAGCCCTGACGTGAATGCCAAGCAGGTGGCGAGCACCTGGGCGCAAAGTTGATCGGCATTGCTGTCGTTCAGTTTCGCAGACTTTGAGACGTGAGATGTAATGGTGAAGACTTCAGAACCAGAGTGTCTTTAGCAGCTTCCAGCTAGCGACTTGAGGTGCCTGTGCAACTGGCATCAGTGATACTCAGTCTTGTCAGGCGCATCGCAATCTTTGGTGAGGTACAGTAAATGGTTGCTCGATTCGTTACACCTCGAGCTGTACTGTAAGCGGCGGAAGCGCCAGCCCACTCCGAGGAAGGTCGTTCGACAGGCTCGCCAGCGCTTCGAGGACACCTCTAGCAAGGCCACGAATCCGGGAGAGAAGGGAAGCTGAAGGGTTTGAGATCTGGGTGTTCGGTGTGAGACTTCTGAGGAATGCCAGTTTGGTGACCAGGCCTCGAGTGCAATTGCGCAGTTGCACCAGCACTCGAAGTGTGCAACAAGAAGTTTCTACGAGTGTGATTGAAGCCAAGCGCACGAAGCTCAACGCTGAGTCGGCCTTTGTCATGCTTTCGTCCAAAACTCAACTTCAAGCGAAAGCTGCATTGAGCAGACGACCTGAGACTCAGACACGAAACGGTCTCGGAGTGAACCCGAAGTCATTGACGACCCATCTTCGATCATCTTAAGGCTTGGATGCTTTGTAGTCTGCTTCTCTCAGACGGGCTCGATTCTTCTTCGAAGTACGCTCGCGTAGGGAGGTGTCGCGTTTTCCGACTGCTTTCGCCGGAGCTTTGCTGTCCCAGGGCTCCAAGATTGCAGGCTCTCTCTTTCTGAAATTCTTGTCGCGAGTCCGGTGCCTTGTGACTGTCCAGCCCAGCCGATACTGTAACCTCACTCACTCACTGACTCTCTCTCTCTCTCTCTCTCTCTCTCTCTCTCTCTCTCTCTCTCTCTCTCTCTCTCTCTCTCTCTCTCTCTCTCTCATGCACACATGAAAAGCTTCGGATAAGTCCTCCAGAGCCAAAGCTCGCAGGCCCCACTTTACAAGGGCACCTTGTGGAAGCTCAACACGGCGCCTTTGCGCGAAAATGGCTTCAGAGCCTTTTCCCGGGCTTTCCGGGTATTTTTGGAGAGTTCTGCTCCGGCATCCTGGCCAGCTACCACTGCCCCTGCTCTATGAGCGCAAGAGGGCATGATGATGTAGGAAGTCCCAAGAAAATTCGTTGGTCACGCCCATCCTCATCCTCCCGCAAGCCCCGGCTTCCGAGGATGGCAAGGCAGAAGATGCCACGCACTGGCTCAAGCGAGACATGTGGGTCGCCTGCGTAGCCCGGCAAAGTTCGGCTTCGGGGTCATCTAAGCGTCAGGGGGAGCTGACCTCAAAAGAGGCTGCGCAAAGGCTCAGAGGCCTTAAGAGAAAACAAGCCCCCCAGAGGCCAATTGGGTGAACTTGGGTCCGAGAGCCTTGCGTCCCAGCTCCAGAAAGCCTTTCAGGACGGCTCTCTGTGCTACTTCAGCATCAAGGAGAACAAGCGCCTGGTCCTCCTGGATGGTATCAAAATCTCGGGTGCCAAGGCCAGTGAGTCAGGACGTGTGGTGTTTACAGCACTTTACTCGCACAACATTCAAAAAAAGGTTGCTGAACAGAGTCAAGCGACATGGAATGGAGCAATCTAGCCAGCCAGCCACGCAAATGGTGCAATCCGACATGCTTCGCGCAGCCTGCAGCTTGAATTTGGCAGAAAGAACCTGTGGTCTTCAGTTGGAGGTAAGATGTGTGACCTTGCGATGAAGTCAGTAGCATTCCGATTTCGTCGCAACTTTACGCATGCCTCCTTGGTCGAAGGCTACCATGCGATTTCCGCTTGGCTAGCGACTAGCCGAGTTACCGCATGCAGTTGCCTCGTGTGTCCTGTACCTTCCGATGTGGACAGCTGCGTGCACTCACCATGCAGTGTTACGACAAATCTCATCCTGGAAGACTCAATGCTTGGTTGCCTTAAGCCCTTGTGCCCTGGTCCATGGCTTCAGCGGCGCAGGTCACCACGCTGCCAAACGCTGCGCGTGAGTTTGTGCCTTGGGCTACACATGGCCACACAGTCCTGCTGCCTCCGGGTCGCTTGCTCTGTCTCTGTCTTGTTTCTGCCGACCGACCGACCGACCGACCGGCATAGCACGTGAATCGTGGTCCCTTGTGGTCTGCCCGATGCAAAGGCATCACTGTGCATAGGTAGGCCTCGATTCTGTAACGGCCTCAGGCTTTCCGACTCGACTGTGTCAACAGCGTGGCTTGGATCTGCAGCTTAGTGGTTAGCAGGGGCTCTTGCAATGCACATCCGGCGTTAGCCTGGTGCCCTAGAGTCTGTGAACACTGCTATTTCCCTCATTATGGCCACTTCAGCATTGCACTGGACGGAGGTGGCCTTTGTTCACGTTCCGATGTGACGTCTTGTCATGTAGAGAAAATCCAGCGGCTCAAGTTTGTGCAAAGGGCCAAGCATACCAAGCCCTGCAGAGCAGACAGGCATTGAGTGCATGTCAGCTCTCACGGCAGGCCTGGAGCCCTCTTGCCTTTAGAGAAGTCAGGACGACCACGAGAAGGACATCTCCATGTGCTTCTCCGCTGAGTCCGAGCAGGAGTACCAGCCGCCCGGCCCCGTGTTGGTGACATCCTGCAGTTGCATCCTGATGTTCCGGGCATCAGCTGGGCAGCTAGAAGCTTCACGTGGGCATCATGGCAAGTAGCTTTCGTGGCTGGAGATGCCAAACACAGGCAGCCGAATGCGGAGCCAAACCCAAGCCTCAGTGCATCCGAAGACTCGCCCGGATGCAATGTTAGACCGCAAGGCACGTGTGAATGAACAGGTCATAAGCTCCCTGTCAACTGCCTCGCCAACCGATGCGGAATCACGCTCAAAGTCCCCTGTTCTGCCCAGCGGATGTGTTCTCAGGAAGTGGCGGTCCCTTTTGTCGCAGGCCTCCAACCTGGAAGGCGTGTGGGAAGATTTGGCCAAGCGGATTAGCAACTCAGGTTGGCTCCCTCCAAATTCTAAAAGCGAAGACTTCGGGTTTCAAGGCTCGTTAGGAGGAGGAGGAGAAGGAGGGGGAGGACATCGCCACTGCTGCTGCTGATGCTCGTGATGGTGGTACTGTGCTCTTCCAATTTCAATAGCTTTGTCCCGGCAGGTGCCATGCAGACCATCCGCTTGGGTGGCGCAGTGGCCGATGAGCTGAAACAGTTCAGGCGACTCAGCCTTTGAGCCTCCCCGGGTTCCATGCCGGTCTTTCGGGTTGAACGCAGACGCGTTTAACATGCTCTCCGAGCCGGGACCCTCATATCCAGGCCGCAGCTCAGCTTGTCCCTGCAGAGCCCTGCCGGGAGCTGTAACGAAGTGTTATGATTTGTGGGATGACGACGACACGGAAGGAAGACCAAATTTGTCCAGCTGCGGCCGAATGCATGTTTGAGCGCCGCATCCGTTCCATTGCTTGTGCCATTCCGGAAGGCTCGCGGTGAAGAACCGACGAATGAAGGTTGGTGAGGACACCAAGGACGACAGGGCTCCTACCGATTCTGCACGACAAACGCTCGTGTAGGTGCCGAGCCCCGGCTGAAAGTTGGAGAAGCTGCACAGTTCTTGCGTCTGACGCCAGGATCAGTTTGCCCCCATCTTCAAGGCGAAGCTGTGGAAGGTCAAGGCAGAAGGCCGATCTCTCAAGGGGAGCTGGAAGGAGAGCAAGGTGAAGCTGGGTGGGAGGAATGTGGAAAAACACGGGATCCCTGTTTGTTTCGTAGCGCGTGGAGTGAGGGTGCGGGATTCCACCGAGGCATTACTTAATGAGAGCTGCAGGCGACCGCAAGAAGGTCGATGACTGGTTTGAGCGCGAGATGTGGATCGCCAAGAACGGAGCCTTGTCTCGTAATCGCCCAGCTTCTCTAAACGCTTCACATCCGTACATCTTTTGGGTTGGACGGGCAACGGCATCAACTTAGGGTTTGCTTCGCTCTCGGCTCTTGGCACGTGCTGGGTTGAAGAAGGAATACTCTAAAGCCGGATGGGTGATGCATAAAACATGTCTTTGAAGTGAGCATTAGACCGGATCCTTGCAGAGCTTTTTATTTTTATTTTTTATATTTTTTATCTCTCTCTCTCTCTTGCAAGTTTCTGGATTCAGGCAGCCTGGTCTACTGGAGCAAGAAGGAAGACCGTGGCTTGCATGCAATTTAGAGTCCTTCGGGTCAGTGAGCTATGACCTTCTGTTTTCGAGCCTGCGCTATCTTCAGCAAAGCCAAGGAGAGCTGGTGTACTACACAGCGAACGACATTGCACAAGCCAAGTTTGTGCTGATCGACAACGAGGACACTTTTCACCCGCCACCTGTCCCAACATGCAGGTATTAGTGTGCAATCGGGCCAAGTTGTCCGGTGTGGGCAGCAGTAGGCGAAAGACACTTGCAAGTGCCGTGACGGCAGCAACGTCCAACAACAATGGAAAAACCGTTCTGCTTCTGTCTGACATCCACAGCAAAGGTGGGCCTTCCAGGTGCAGCTAGCGTCCTCCGGAGGCATCGAATTTGCACCCGGTGAGTTCGCTGCTGAGTCAGAGGCCAGCCGTGATCGTGGCCCGGCAGATGCATTGGTTTTGCAGTCCCTTTGAATCCATCCTGTTTCTTCTTGCGGTATGGCTCAGTGACGGATGTTCGGATTGTAACTGCTGCTGGCTGCTGTCTCTAACTCATGGGTTCGCAATGGATGGAAAGTTGCTCCTGGTTGTCGTCAACAACCTCTATAAGAACTCGTCGTCTTCTTGCACGCTTCATTGTAAACTCGGTTGTTTTGTTGCTTCTTTGATCTCACTGCAGAAGCACGCATTGAGCCATTCGACATCAATAAGTGCTACAGCTAAGGCAGCAAACAGCCCTGCCAGTACCGGAGAACAACAGGAACAATAACAATGCATGCGATGACTGCGACACGTCCACAAGTACTGGCACAGCCGCTACAGCAACCGGCGGGGGTAATCCAACAAGAACTTTCGGCCAGTACAGCCCCCCCGGAACCAGTGACATGCAAATCAGGGTTCGGTGCAGCTTCGACAGTGGCAGCCGAGGATGGATCTCCGAACTGGCGCAGTTCAAGCACGCCTAAGCAGTCCTGTCTTGGGGACGGCACCGGCAGGCAGAAGTGCTTATTTCAGTCAATCTTAGGCATATTTCATTCGGTCAAAGCATTGAAGCGCATGCAACCTCTGCCAGTCCGGGCGCCTTGCATTTCACTGTGAACTGCCGGCAGCTTTTGAAGGAGGCGCCTGTGTTACATTACGCAAGCTTGCCGCATGTGATAGCAGTTTTCGGGGTCGGGGCGTCCGAACCAGCCGAAACAGCAAGCTTGAAAAAAGAAGTGATGCCGTGCGAGCGATTCTGGTGGAGCAAGACAGACGGCAAGCCTGGTCGCTTCTCCTCCCCTAAGCTAAGCGTCCTGGTTCAGAAAGACAGGTCACCCTGAATCAGTATGTGGTTGCGAGCGCCAAGAGTAGGCAGCTTGGGACATTATGTGCCCCGAAGTGCATTTCGCATGTCGCAGTTCCAGATGGTGCAGCGTTGCTCTTCTTCGAGCTTATGCCACCCTGGCTTTAGTAGCATGTTACTATGTTACTATGTCGGCTATGTCCCTTGCTGTCGGACAGCAAAGTGGGGCTAGTTGTATGCTCAAAGAAAGGAGACCCGCGGCCCGCAGCTTGTCTTACTCTGCCTGAGCTCTGCCCTTCGCTTCCGAGCCCTGCCTTTGGCGGCCTGGAACTGGTCTGCTCAGCAGTGAAGGTTCCGGTGGCTGCGAGCCGTGGAGATTCGGGGGGGGGTTCCCCAGCCCTAGAAGCAATGTGGCCCTGTGTGGATCTGGGTGGCCTGTGGCCCTTGTTCTACCCAAGCCTCGTACAATAGCCAGAGACACCACGGCTCAAAAGGCACTGCTTGTCTTCGAATGTTTTGATGCGTGAGCGGCAACTTCCAACCTTGGGCTGGAACAGGGTGATTGGTGGTTTGAAGACTTGGGCCGTTCGGAGAGAGGCCCAGCATTCCCTTTCTGGAGTACAGATCCTCTTGACAGGTCCTAGCCCTAGTCTATGTGAGTGTGGAGACATGCTCCGGGTTGCAGGACCTTCGCTAATGTACTGAGCTGGGTTGGATGATGCAAGCCTCTTTCGCACTTCACCGCTGGGAGGGTCCTACTTGGCAGTCATAATCTACTCCCGCGTCGGACCTTGCTCGAATTTTCCTACCCGGCTACAAATCTGGCAGATTTGCAGCTTTCGTCAAGTGTGCAATTTGTCACTCGATGCAGCGAGACAGCTAATACTGGAGCGGAGAGCTCCACCGTCTTACATAGTCAGAAGAGCAAAAATATATATATATATATATATATATATCTATATATATATATATTATTATTATTATTATTATTATTATTATTATTATTATTATTATTATTATTATTATTATTATTATTATTATTATTATTATTATTATATATATATATACACACACATGCAATATGTGTAGAAGTCGTAAAAGTTTTGAGAGAAACCAGAGTGTCTCGGCATCGAGGGCAGTGGCTCTGTGTCTGGCCGGCATCCTTGGTCGGCCGTTGTGTAGCCCAGCGAGACGAAACAAGCCCTGGAAAGCACCGAGACAGCAAGAACCAATTTAGTTGAACGGTTTGCGACACCTTCTTTCCCTAGGTTATCTGATGCAGCTACAGGTTCGCAGTGCATCTGGCTTCTAGTAGAAGCAAAGCCTGTCCATAAAACTGGCCAGAACAGAAAACTCACGCACACTCCTACGTTGTCCTAGAGTCCTGCACATGCACACTTTTACATTGTCCTAGAGTCCTACGCATATCGTCGCCCAGTTGCTTGAGTGTTGCTTACCGTCCTGCCCGCGTCGTGTTTCACGGGCGGCAGTGCTTGGCCTTCTGGTTCTCCGCAGAGATCATTCCAACATTTCTACAGGTCTTCCATTGTGTGCTGTTCTAGTTTTTTGATTTGTCGGTCTATGGCTTCTTGTCTCGAAAGGTTTTGCTTACCTTCTAAAGGTTGGAAGAGTCCCTGTCAGCCTCAGTGCACTCGGGACGGAGATGAAGTCTAATTCGTCCGTACACACAATCCATACAGTGCCCTGGAGTTTCACTGTGCCCGAACCGGAACTGGAACGTGGGCCATAGCCGAACTCTTGCGGGCTTCAGCTCCGAGGATTAGGGTTCTCAGGAAAATTTCCTTGCGAGGTATCATCCATGCAACGAGAAAGAAATTTCCTTGGACAGATGAGGGTGTTTCGGCGCTGTGATTGCTAACCCATGTATGTAGAAACACGTTCCGAGACCAGGCAGCGCAAGTGCCTCAACTCAGGACATAGAGCTCGCATCTTGGTTCCGAGACCATGCTGGAAGACACCTCTAAGAGATTTTGCATGCCGTTTCGAGTACAAGGATGTAAGGCAAGCTCGTGTTGTTGCTTTCGTGTTTGGGATATGGAGGAGATGGATGCAGTCATGAGAATGGTAATGGTAGCATTAGCAAATTTCTAGTCTTGAGCTATTCCGTTCTGAGGCGGCCTGGAACGTGGAACTTGCATGCCCCGGCTGATGTTGTTGACACTTCACAATGGTGAGTGTCAAATAATCCGCGAACACTGCGTTGATCATCGAAAAGGAATAATTATCGGCTTCTCTGCTGGGTTCGTCTGAGCTTCTAGCTCCAAAGGTTACACGGGGTGTCAATTATTGTGTTCTTTCCGTGACGGTGGAACATGACGGAAGATGTCCATCTACTGCGGTGGCTTTGGCGCGGCCGATTTGGACATGAGTCAGCTGAAGTAGTGATTAAGGACCTCTCCTGCAGAAGAGGTGTGGCAGGCTGCAGGCATTGTGCAGGCAACCACATTCACCAAAGCATTGACTCGTGCCCTGGCATGCTTGCTACATGTACTGTAGTAGTGAGTAGTGTTCGGGTGTGGAGTTCCTGTTCCATGGCACACCAAAACCACGGGAGAAAGCCTTAGATACCCTGAATCTCAAAACGGGGCGTATGTGAACAGAGGATACGATCCTGAACCAGCGGCCCGGTGCCTTGACGAACCAGAAGTGACTTTGTATGAACCGTGCAACGCTCCCATTGCCAGATTTGCAGCAAGAATCGTCTTTTCAGTCTTTTTATAGGTCCAGCGACCATCCATCAAAGGAAAGCACAGCGTAAACAGCACAAATCAAAGCACAGACCGCCAGAGCCCTCCCTGTGAATTTGAGGCCCCAGCGGAAGGCCTTCAGCAGCCTCCAGCTCGGCTAGCGCCGGGAGCTCTGGAGCTGCAGTGTCTGGGATGTGTGACATCTGATATCTATCTATCGATCCATCTATCTCCCTGTCCAGGTACCTGTCTATGTATGGATATGGATATTAATGCGGATGTGGAGATGGAGCTGGAGGTGACGATGGATAAGTATAAGTATCAGTTAAGTCAAGTATATGTCTATGTTCATGTCTCTGGCTATGGTTATGGGTATGGCTATATCTACGTACATGTCCAGGTCTAATTATGTGTCCGTGTATCTCTTTGTCTAGTTTATGTGTATATATATATATACACATATACACGCACGAATACGTACATGTATAGGTTTATGTATGTGTATGAATCTTTATATGTATTTGTTTTGTAAGTATATATGTATATATATATATATGTGTGTGTGTGTGTGTTTGTGTTCACATATTATGTATAGGGAAAATATCCGTAACAGCTTTTATGCATAGGTAGGTAGGCAGGCAGGAAGGGTGGCAGATATGTAGGTATGTGAACGGTGCGCTGGTCGGCAGGTCTGCAGGTGGGCACGTGTCGTGTTGCGTCTTGCCGTGCCGTACCGAACGTGCAATGTCGCGGTGTTGCATGGTAGGGTGTGGCGCATCCCTCTGCTGCCCTGCGCTGCGCTGCGGTGTGATGTGGTGCGGCATGACATGGCATGGCATGGCATGGCATGCCAGGCTGTGGTTGGCATGCTACGGTATGCTATGGTATGCAATGGTGCGCTATGCTGTGCTCTTTGATGTTGCTGTTGCTGTATGCTATGTTGCGCTGTGGTAGGATATGTTATGCTGTGCTAAGCTGTGTGTGATGTTATGGAATCAAAAGGGACATAGTGGAGGCAAGGCAAGGCAAGGTAAGGTCAGACGAGGTCAGTCAGGGTGAGCTCAGGTGAGGTAACCTAGGAAAAAGCAATTCATGGGCTTAAGGTTTCAGGTTTAGGGTTAAAGTTTGGGGTTTGGGCATTTAGGGTTTGGGATGTACGAATGGATGCAAGCTTTAAACAAACATGCAGACCCAACTCTTCATTATACTTGTGTACCAACCTACCTACATACGCATGCATGCATATTTGCATGTGTTATAATATGCAGTTGTCTCAGAAAGGTCGCAGGCGAGGATGCGCCTGCTGGCCGTGCCTGACCGAGACCTGCGCGCTTTGCAGAAGGGCTGTATAGGTACAAATGGAGCCAATCGCTGTGTCGCAACTACACGCTGCCCAATCTGATGCTGTCACTCGTTGAGCTTGCGCCGAACATGATGTTGGGAGCAGAGTAGGCTAAGTCATCCATCGCGTTTGACATGTTACTGTGAGGTCGTTGGCGCTACCTTGCCTAAGCCCCAGTCTGGCACTGACTGCTTCCTACTAAGGAGCACCTTTGACTCCGTGTAGTTGCTTTGCACTTAGTGAGTTTGGGTGGCTTCCTTGGGTTTCGCAGAGGCAGGCCGTTTTGTTGGTCGATTGTGGCTGGGCTTTGAAATAACCATGGGGAAAAAGTTTACTAATAAGCCTTTGCTTCAGGAACAGGTCCCAAAACAAGTAATAAAATACGGTACTCCAAAGCCCAGGTGGTCATGAGGCTGGAGGCTTTCTTGGCTCGAGGCTCCATACAATAAAGTTTTTTTTTGTTGTTTTTTTTTACCTCTGTGACGTCTCTGGCGTTCACGAGCAGAGAGCCTTGGTGCTCACCTGGCCCCAGCTAGCATCCAAGCATGCCAAGCACCCAGGCAGAGTACGGATATTTCAGCACACGAGGATGTTGATAGGAATTTCGTGTTTTTGTACTTATTCAAAATTATGATCCCCAAATGGTTATACACCATATGGTCCGTTCCTGTCTGGGGTAGACCATTATTATTTCTTGCCAACCTCTTTTCACAGATCGTCATATCATATATCATGTAGCCTGTTCAGACTCTTGGCGGAATTCGAGTCTTGCTTAGCGGCGACTCAAGATCGCTCTGAGGTCCTTTTGCTGCTGGTCACCTGCCCAGTTATGCTGCACAAAGCTGCATTTTGGAATATTTTGGACAGGGTTTCTGGAAAGCAGCGGTGTGTGTCAGCCTGACAAAGCCTCGTTGCTGTTGCACGAACCTGTGTGTGTCTGTCTGTATGTAAGTGTGAGTGTGCACGCGGGTGCGTGTGTGTGTGGGTGTGGGTGTGGGTGTGTGGAACTGGGTGTGGGTGTAGGAGTTAGGGTATACCTTGCCCAGTTTGGGTAATAATACCCCCAGTCAACCCATTAGACGATTATTCCTATACGCCCCCCTACAGCCCACCCAATATATCACTACTACTTCCCCATTATACGATTATTCCTACACTCCCCCCTACAGCCCAATTATAATACATAAGCAGTTATATATTATAATTACATTAGAGTTACAAACCTTAACCCTAAACCCTGAACCAAATTCTACAAGGAACCCCTTGCCCCTTTTGAGTAGTAATGCCACCTTAGAGAAAATAGATGGGGTAATGGGTATTCGTAGAATTGTATTGATAACGGGGAAGTAGTAGTGATATAATGGGTGGAGTGTAGGGGGGGAGTATAGGAATGACCGTATAATGGGGAAGTAGTAGTGATATATCGGTGAAGTGTAGCGGGGAGTATAGGAATAATCATCTAATGGGGTGACGGTGGCATTATTACCCAAACTGGGCAAGGTATATTCTAACTGTAGGATGGTGTGGGTGTGGGCGCACGTGGGAAAGAGCCAGGGTTGGGTTGCGCGGGCGTAAAATGGGTGTGGGTATGTGGGTGCGTAGGTGTGTGGGTGTGTGTGTGTGTGTGGGTGTCTGGGTGTGGTGGGTGTGTGGGGGCATGTTTGTGCCTGTGTAGGCACGCGTCGTTGAAGTTTCGATCTGCTGCCAGGCCCGTCGGCAGTTGGACTTGCAGGTGTGCCCCAGCAGAGCAGCTTCGGGCATGATGTGAAGCTGAGCAGTATCCGTGACGATCGCTGGGATCTAGGAATCTAGGTGTACGGGATGAGTTCAACTTTGGCCGTGGAAGCGTGATGAGCCGCGCCAGTTTTGGGTAGGAGGGGTCTGCACTCCAAGTTCAGAACAATCAAGTCTGGTTCGCCCGCTGCCTTCGGAAGTCCTGACACGTACGCAATTTCACTGCACTTGCCCGAGATGAGAAAGCACCCGAAGCGAAGAACTGTCCACCCGACACTCACATCGTAACATGATCCAGCTGCGATACCCGAACCTACAGCATGTAATCAGTGTTGTTATCGACATCACAACCCTGCGGTGACAGACGTTCAAGTTGTGACACGTGTGCGGCCTCCCGTGATCGCAACGACTCTCTCTCGCAATATGAAGGTCTTACAGGCGCATCGGGCACATGACGACTGTCCGGTTCAGGCCAGGCCGCCCTGCAGCTCCAGGGTGATCTGGATGTTTCGAGGAGCACCAGGGAAGGCTGATGGCCCTTTTCTCTGGGCTTGGGATTGAAGAGTGTAGCCTGACACGCCAGCCAGCAGCCCTGTCATACAACCATGGTAGGTAACGATGGGGTGGATGAAAGACCCGAAGCCGCAATCCCACCCTGTGGAAGATGGAGCCTGGACGCATCGGAAGGGCAGTCAGCCTCGCTCGGAGCCTCAGGGCGGAGGAGAAGGGGCCTGTGATTTTCCCGTAGGCGATTCGAAGCCCTCACTCTCGCGGACCACAGAATAAGTACCTTGCATGCTGCAGCCAGTGTGGCAGCCAAGGATTTGACTGAGAACCCGCCCCCGGCTCCAGAAGTGCGGAAGCGAGCGCTGGTCACCTTCAACGCCAGGGTACGCGGGGGCCTGGAGGTTTCAGTTTGATGGGTCGCGGCCAGATGGGGGCCTTTGAAGGAAAGCCCAAGACGTCATGAGCAAGTTCACAGGCAGTTGCGGTTGCTTTGCTTGCTGGATGGACACACGATTACAGCACCAGTCACTCAGTAGACTCCGTTCCCGGCTGGATAGGAGGCTGAAGATGCAAGTTTCGTAAGCCTGTTACGCAATTTCCTGCACCGTTTGGGGGTTGTTGCTTGCTTTTTGTGGATTTTGCGAGTCTTACTGGGCACCCTTTGGTGACATCCCGTAACCATAACCCGAAGGCTGAAGTTCAAGAAATGAGTACAGCATCACATGAATCTGCACCTCCGTTACACAGCTGTGGTCGAAGGGAATCTCGTGGATATGCAAGTATAAGTAGGGGTTTCACATATACGTACATGTATATATATATACACATGT
Source organism: Symbiodinium sp. CCMP2592 (assembly GCA_905221615.1). NCBI lineage: Eukaryota > Dinophyceae > Suessiales > Symbiodiniaceae > Symbiodinium > Symbiodinium sp. CCMP2592. Next base: position 671,822 of record CAJNDT010002269.1, on the reverse strand, counting down.
ACATATACATATGTATACATGTATATACATAGCCCTTCAGACATCCATGCATCCATGCGCACATACATACGTAGGCACATATACAAACAAACATACATGCGTTCATGCATGCATACGACATACATGTATGCATGTATAGATCCATACATACATACATACATACCTATAGAAATACATGACTAAATACACACATACATACATCCATGCATGCATACATACATACATGCATTTGAACGTACATACATACATACATACATATATACATATATACATACATACATACATACATACATACATACATACATATACAGGTGTATACACAGACGTGTGCATGCGGCAATGCATACATGCATAGTTGCATACATACATACATTCATACACAGATAGGCGTGTGCATATATGTCTACGTGAGTTTATGTATTGCATGTGTAGCTGTGTGTATGCACATATGCATGATACGATGTTGAAGACACCTACATGTAGGCCAGTGAACCGAGTGATTATGCAGACTGATGCACTTCTGATTCTGTGAATAGGTACGTACATGCAAGCAACACCTGGACAAGTCATAGATGAAAGCGAACATGCACCCGAACAATGAAAATCTTTCAAGTGAAGCATAGGTAGAAACCGGCTGTGTGCGTGAGCTTTTCTCTGACAAATCATTGCCTTTAGGGTTATTCTTTTGTGCTTGATGCAGTCCTGCACGTAGATAGATCCAGGGAAATATGCTGGTAGCGGGAAAGCTGTTTTTGACACTGGATGGCAGGTGAAGGGTGGTCAGTGCTGCGACAGCGCCACGCAGACAGCTCCAGCCATCACGCTGTCGAAGATGTATGGAGGCCCCACCACAAGCTCCAAAGCTCGAGCCAAGGGCACACGTGCATAGGCACATCGATGCACGTAAGAAAAACAGAAAAGCATTCTGACCCAGTTTCAATGTCTTACGTGCGTTCTTGCATCGCTGTAGTTGAGGCATCGTGCCTCGCTACATCCAGCTGCTAGGCTGCAGATCAGATAGCGGGGAGGTGCAAGAAAGACATGGGAGAAGTGGAATGTTTAAGCTGAAATTTGTGCTTGTCTTTTGGACTACTTAACTGTGGCCCCCGAAGAGGGTGGCTTGATTCTGACAGAAGAGATGACATGCACATCGCTCTTGACCCGCTGCACTCTGGGAGACTCCTTCGTCTTTGAGCCGCAAAGCCGCAGAGCCTTCTCAAAGAGAGGCGGGAGCTCGCTCGACTTCGCCAGGCGCCGGTCACCCATGCATGCAGCTTGTTGTGACGACTTGTGGCTTTCAGGGGCCTGTTTTGTCGTCCGTTGTTGTTGCCCTAGGGCCCGGGCCGAGGCTGTTTAGTCAGAAGTTGCGCACACTGGTCTCTGTCGCTGCTGAAGTCATTGCCTTTGATAGGTTGTTAGCCCATTATACCTCTTGAGTCTTGAGTCTTATCTTGGTCCCTGAGCTTGTCAGGAAAATCAGCTGCTCCGTTATCGAATTGCCTCTGTGGAGTGAGCCTCAGATCTTGCCATGTCTGCCAGAACCAGACTGCCAGATAGACGATGTCCCGCGTCCTCTCTGGTGTAGGTTTAACGATCTCCAAATCGTAAGGCGGCGTCTCCTGGAGGTCACAGGAGCTTGAGCAAGATTGTGTCGGCAACTTGCTGCAGTCCAGGACCGTCGTCACAACCTAGTCGAGCTGTCCAAGACCATGCAACCGAGCCTACAGCCACGGATTCCGTGCCCGAGCCGAGACACACCCAGAGCTTCCCGAGGCCATGTCTCAGCCGCTCCAAAGGAGCCGCTCCGTTCGTCATCAGGCGCTTTGGTTTCTCTCCCATTGGGGCTGATCTTCGGGGTTCGGTCCGACCTGCCCCGTTCCTTTCTGTATCTGCACGTATATGCATGCACACATACTTACGCATGAGGAGCTGCATGTGCATACGTCTACACATGCTCACACGTACACATATAATGACATGTTATACATCATACATCCGTCCATGTATTCATCCGTCTATCCATACATCCATGCATGCATGCATGTATGTCTGCATACATGCACACAGACATGTGTACATACTTGCACTCAAGCAAACATACAAGTAGTTACACACTCACAAACACACAAACACACAGGCACACAAGCACACAAGCACAAAAACACAACCAAGCCCTCTCAACCACAAAACTCAAAACCACACAAACACAAACACAAACACACACACACACAAACACTCATACACTCCAACATTCAAGCACTACACATACAGTCACGAACGTGCACAGACAATGTACACATCTCTGTCTATCTATCTGTATATATATATATATATATATATATATGTATTTGTATATTTGTACATATCTATCTATACGCATGCATGGACATACGCACATACACATACAGAGACACTTGTATCTATCCGCCGATCTATCGATCCATCGATCGGTGCCTATCCATCCATCTGCCTTATCTGTTTTAGAACTGTCTGCATTTGTTTGATCGTTGATAGCTCGCAGGCAACGCAAACAGCTCCGGCCCTGACCTTCTCGACTGGCAGAGGTTGCGGCTTAGGGCCTGTAAAGGTACCCCTACAGTAAGGTCTTTTCTTAAGGGTATATTATTACGGGTTCCCTTAAGGGGGTGTTGGGACTTGAGGATTTGGGGTTTAAGGTTTCAAGCTGCGGTTGAGGGATCCAGCGTTCCGGGCCCGATGCCTGCGAGCTGCAGCTGAAGCCGATATTCGATATCCCTGATCCGCGCGGGAGAACTCCGAGGAAGTACAGTATCCTGTCTTTTAGACCCTGAATCAGGAGACCGTGGAGCCTCTGAAGCCTTTGCCTTCTGGAGCCTGGCAGTCCCCCCAAACTTGCATCTACCGGCAAGCCCGGTCTTCGTAATGGCTTAGGCATCAGTTCGTACATGTATACTTACCCCTAAGGAGAATGTACACATGTATGTACGTACGTATATAATTCATGTCATTCCGTCTGTTCTCGTCCTTCGATGCGCCCAGCGATGCCGGAGCACTCGCAGGCCACGGTGGACCCGCGATGCCGGCCGTCATGCTCCTGGCTTTTGCGGATGGACTAACTGAGAACCTTTCGGAGGTTTCCGGGCTTTTTTCTTAGAGCTTTGCCTTTAGATCCTTGGATGTCTTTTTACGAGGTTTCGGGGAGATCGGGGATTCTCCCAAGTGTCCTGAGCCACGGAGTCAGAGATTCGGTGGCCCTGTTTTGCCTACGATGAGTTGGATAGACCCTACATTACTAACCCTTTAAAGGAACCCTTCTCTAATTCTTAAGGCCCCTGCAGTAGACGATTTCAGAGGAGCCCTAAACCCTAAACCCTACGCTCACAACCTTAGCTTCGGCTTCGAAACGCCCGAGACGGCCGTAAGCTCCAGGGGACGAGTTCCTCAAAACACGGCTGCTCGAAGAAGCCATGATGAAAGCAAGCCAGAGATATGTAAATATTCTGTACATGCCCTAGGACTTAGGACTGGAGGGCTCGTAAGATGTGTGTATAAGTCTCGAAGAAATCGTGAGTTCCGATTATATGCTGTGGACTGCTAGGCGAAGCAGAGATGGCACTGGACAGGAAGTGGATGTGGGAGGAGATGTTGGCGATGCTGCACCCCTTCACGATCGCTGTAGCTAGCCTGGCCAGCCGTCAGATTCGCTCCATGTGTGTTTCTCCAAGCGGTCTTCTTATTGTGCCATACATTATCGTCTTCTGCGATGATTTCGACGGTCCTGGAACTACAGACCAAATGCTCCGTGCGTTGCCAGCCATTGACAAAGGAGAAGTGGTTGAGATAGAGATCTGCGACGGCAGGGAGCTTGCAAATCCGGTCGAGAAGCGGGACCGTTTCAGCTTGTGCCTGGGATGGCTTTTGGGCCCTTTCAACAAGCTGCGTGCTGTTTCAATAGACGTTGAATACGGGCTTGGCGACCAAAGCCTTTGGGTGACCATGCTCCTGAATCTGAAACGCCATTGTCCCAAGCTTGAACACCTCAGCATGTACAGCTATCCACAGGAGGTCATCAAGGCATTGCCCTCTTTCCAAAGCTTAACAAGCCTGCACATGGCCATTCAGAGCACCCCGCATGCTCCAGCGACGTCGATGTTGGAAAGATTGGCCGACTGTTCATCGTCCTTGCCAGCATTGGACACTCTGTTGCTGGAGGTGGCCCCAGGAACAGAAGAGTGTCTGTCCTCGCTGCAGAGATGCTTGGATGCGTTTCCTCTTTGCTATGCACGTATTATCGAAATTGTTCATGATCCTCAGGCTCAGGAAGCTGGGACACTCCCAGGCACACTCTCGCATGTTAAATGGCCGCCGAAGTGCCGCACCGTCTCCTTGTCAAGCTTGTTTTCCGGGGAGAACTTGTGTACATTGGCTGAGCAAATCTGCTTGGGCACTGTCACCTGCCTCTATTTAACCACTGGGCCTCTGACAACTGCTGCGCATGCGAAAAAGTTTCTGGCAGCCCTCGAAGGTTCCCAGCTGAAAGGCTTTGGTTGGGAGTTTCCTGACCAGACTGTTTCACACGAGGTGCTCAAAGTGATCGGGGACAGTGCATGCAGCCTCGTCCAGCACCTCAAGTCTTTGCGGGTTCTGGAGATCGGCAGCATATCTGGAACGTTTGAACCACCGGATTTGCCAGCCCTTGCTGAACAGCATCGGGTGCATTGGCGACGCCCCGATTCTCGGAGGTGGTGACTCTTGCTGGCAAATCGGCGAAACGCGTGCCATGTATGGCCTGGAAGTTGGGCGAAGGGGCATTGGCAACTAGAGTTTGGGCACTTTGCAGATAGCCGTAACTGCCGTAACTTCCTTCCAAAAGTCTTGAGCCAACTGGAACAAACGGCGTGACCTGAGCTCCAGGAGCCACCAGGACAAAGGGCTGTGAGGGTTTGAACCTGGGAGCCCCAGCTGCAGAAATCACAGTTTGGACGCCCCTGGAAGGGAAGCTTTGAGCCTGCAAGAGGGGGGGGGGGTTTAGTATAGATTGGGCAAGAGGGTCCACATCAAAGCTCCCTTGCATGCAAAAGCCTCACCTATCGGAACATGTGCCACTGGGGGTAAACGGGAGTCTGAGAGCCGAAGGTCGGAATGACCCGTGTGCCACGGTCGATGGTTTCGCAGGCCAGCTGGCTTTTGATTTCGAGCCGGTAATGTGCTTGAAGTCGAGAGCAGCTCAGAGAGGTCGAGGTTCCGCCTTTGCACGCCGTGGACCACCTCGGTTTCATGCAAGTGGTTGGCATGTTGAAGCACGCGGCATCCTGCGGAAGCAGCTAGAAACTAGAAACTGCTTCTCCGTGCCTAAACCCCGATGACACAAACTCACAACAAGGTGGTCTTCATAAAGTTATTCATGGACGAAGGAAGATATGTAATTCCGCCAGGTTGTGCCGCCGTCGCCTGTGCCTTCTCCACATGCCTTCGAGGTACGGGACTCATGATTTCCATGGGGAAACTCATCTTAGAGTCCTATAGAGGCTCCTGGGCAATGCCGATTGCACAGGATCGCAACAAATCTAGGTTTTTTGTGGTTTCAGACCTTCTTGTGTCTGTGTGTATTGAAGTCCCGAGCTCCGCATGCAAGAGTGTGCGATGCGGGCTACAAGGGTGTAGGTGTGGATGAAACTGCCCAGATGTTCTGCCGGGACTGCCGAAAGCGGCGGCGATGTCCTCGTCGGGCGTTGGGCATGGGCACTGCTGTGTGCCTAAGACGTAGGCAGAGCAACCAACCCTGAGGGACAACCGATCGACCCTTACTTCCGATCCCTTCATCCTTCCCATCACCGCAACTGAGATGGCCCCTGCGAGTCATGGCAGGCAAACCTGCTCCCGCCGATGCTGGCCCAAGACGTGCTGGAGGTGCCTTCGGCCTTCTGTTGTAAAAAACATAGTACAGTATCATGGGCTGTCTGGAGAGTCTTAGATGTCGGGCGCGCGAGCGCTTGCGAGTATTTGCACCAGCTTCACCGAGCAACTTCGATTCATTGATCTTCGATGGCACTCGCAAGTTTGCCCAAACGAGTCTACAACACACCCAAAAACAGCTGCAGCCTCTGGCTGTTAATGTCAATACATCATCCACCTTGCATGTTCACCTAAATCCAAGGCTTTCAACCTTTAACGGAAGCCCCCAAACTTCAATACCACAGGCCTTAAATCGTCAGATCCTTGGCATGGAAGGCCTCCATCTTGGCCTTTGTGCGTGGCGTGGAGCTGCAGACTGAAAGTCAGGCTAGAAACGAGTGTTGGAGTTTCGCGGTCGGGTTAATGGTTCAACGTTTAGGGGCTTGGAGTTTGAAAGTTAAGTAGGCTCTTGGAAGGGAGTTGTACATCGCTGGGGTGAGCCCTTAGATGTTTTGTGGGGCCCCAGGGCTTGTACAAGGCTTGATGCAGGTGATGGCTTGCGGTTCAGTGTAACCTTTAACACCGAACAAAATTCGAGACCGTGCATGAGTGTTGGTGGCTTCTTCCGCAGCCGGGTTCGTACATGATATACCGAAGTTTAATTCAAGTACAAGATGTCCAGACCGAGCTAAACCTTCTTCTGCTCATCCCCGGCGACGGCATACTTCTGGTGAGGCCGCCTATCGCAGGGCCGTGATCGCCAACTGCAAGCGCATCGCCCGGACCTTGCAGCGAGACGCATGCAAGGAAGTCTCGCAAGGAGAAGCAGTCTTGCTGATTGTGCTAAATGGAATTTGGGAATGAGGACAGCCACAAATAGCTACTAGTACAGTCTTAGTGATACCTCATACAGTGAGTCAAGGAAGCCGCCTCTCATTGATGTGAGCGTTACAGACTCGCCAAAGCATGTGAGATTTCCCGGATGCTCTTCGGCTCGACCTTTGCATCCTCGACGGGGCAAACCTCAAAAACCCTACTTGGAGGTTCACGGGTAGTTATAAGTAGGGCAAAAAATAGGGTAACTATACTTATGACCCATATTAGGGGACTTATCAGCCCCACTTATAACTACCCATGAACCTCAAACCCTAGCCGTGAACCCGAAGGAGCCGAAGCCCAGGCTCTGAGTTCTCAACCCCCAAACTCTCCGCCCAGCTTTTGATGTAAACGAAAGCCGAGGCACAGAGCTTGTGGCCACGATGTCTGGTGGAGTTGCGCCTTTGGCAGAAAGGGGAGGGTTGTCCAGGTGGCTGTTAATTGGGCGGTGAGGAAGTGAGGGGTTATGGTTTTGGGATTCATAGCGGAAGTCGGGATCAGATATGTCATGATGGAAACGCGAAAAAGCACGTCTGAGTCTTCTCTGCAATTCGTCATCAACAGCATCTCGAAGCCGACTGGCAAGCCGGGAAAATGGGAGAGGCTGCGACCTCTCATGCCTTTCTTGGTTGGGCTGGGATTGGGGTAGACTTGGAGCCGGTGGCGTTTGCACCGAGCGTCTGAAGATTTCCAGTCAACGGCCGATGCTACGAGTGCTTGGTCAGGAATAATGAGGGTGGGCTCTTATAAAGGGGTCTTGAGCTCCTTGTATTTCTAAGCCCTAGAGCCCTAAAGCCCTAGTCTTTGAAATTGTCATATCTTCCTTGCAGCGTCTCTGCAATCAATCCTGAAGCCAAGGTACGGCTCCTATGCCTCCGGTTTAGGCCTGCGCAGCAGCAACCTCGACCTTCTCATCAAGGCGCCGACGACGCAGTTTCGGGTTGGGGCTTCGCCACATCCTTTTCCAATGCCAATCCCAGAAGCCATAGCCATAGCCTACTGTAGGGCATGGGGCTCTTACTTAGCAGTCCTCCGCACTTGGAGATCCCGTCGGCCTTTGCTCGGGAAGCTCCGGAGCGCTGCCAGTTGCAACCGAGCCGCTTCGGGCGCGACGAGGCAGATGCCGCCGAGGCTGGACTCCCCGGTGGGTTCTCACAGCTGTTGCCCTTTTGGGACACTTTCGAGGGTTTCCCCGGACAGGGACAGAACAGGAATTCAGAGACTTCGTTGCCGAGTCTTGGGTATCGACCTCCGTGACTTTATGATTGCATAGGCTTCTGAGTCGTGCAGACCTCTGAGACTTACATACTGGCCGGGTCCAAGTTGGTCTGTGGAGCTCCGATCCAGGGGAAGGCACAACTCCCGGGCTTTCCTTCAATTGTTACACACCCCACGATTTCGGCCCAGACAGGCATAGTCTTCCCTTGATCTTGGTGGGTTGCCCACGCCCTGGACTCCCTAAACTTGGGGTTTGGGGTTCGGTGCTCAGGCACTGCTTTCTCCCATCGACGAAGATGAGGAGCAGCTGCGGCAATTGAACTTGGAAGAGGTCTCGTAGCTTGGCTACACTGAGTGGTTGCACCGCAGTGGCTCAGAACGTTTCCTGGATCGGGTTGAGTCGGCTCTGCTTCCGCGACGATGGTTTATGAGTGCCCACTAGCAACATCTAAGAGACACGCAGACGCCTGGCTTCATCGGGGCTGTAAGCACGCCGCCTCTCTTCCTTTCTTTGTTGGCTCTGGAGGCCGGGACACTCGGGCCGCTCGGTGAAGGCGGGAACACGGGAAGGGCATGGAAGGGCCGAACCTGGATGGGCCACATGCTGCGAAGGCAATCTCCTCCTCAGCGTGGCAGCAACAGCTTTCGGACCGACTCGCCCGAGAGAAGTGGGCCTGGAGCCAAGAGCAGCCCAAGCATTGCCCTCCTCGTGTCGGAACACATCCCGAGCGACTTTGTCACATCGTTCCGAGGTGTTGAGCGACTCGATTCGCGTGGCGGCGCATGCAGCCATCCCGGTGAAAGCTTCAGTTATGTACAAACAGCCTTTGAACCCCAGCAATCCCGAAGCCCCAGGCCCCAGGCCTTCGACAGCTCAGCAGGTACTGTCCTTCGTGACTGCACCAGAAGCGGCCGGGGCGCCTATGACGCTTGACCGGCTGTCGGAATACGTGATTCCGTGAGAACGTGTGCTGATTCGCATTCTGGTTACAGTCGCAAAACAGTCGACATCTAAGGTCAAGAGGGTGTCCACAGAGAGTGAGGAGCTTTTGGCAGGCTCTTCGCTGCAAGGTTTTGGTTCATGAGTGCCATGAGAATTGCCTTCTCATTGCAATGCTGTTGCCACCTCTGCTGCTGCCACCCTGCCACCCCTCCTGCCTCCACTAGCAGTTGAATAATGCTGTGCTCATCGCCCAAGAGGGAGGTTGGTTGAGCAGTGTGATTGTTTCGTTGAGCCGCGGCATTGAGTCTTTGACAGTTTGCTGCTGTGATGCTGGGCTGTCGTCGACACTCACACATCGCTGTGCGCCATCGATGCGGAGGAGTCCAATTGTTGCTTCAGGTAAGGTTTGGGTGCTAGCACGGCTCAAGCGCAACAGGCACGCAGTACGAGATAGTGCGAGTTCCGCAAGAAGATTGGGCCCAATGCCGCTCATGCCCCACGAGGTCTACGATGGCTGCATGCCGACCGCAGAGACTTGTTGTGGTGAGTGCCAGGGCATCATGGCCAAGGTCGTACAAGGCTGTGTGCTAAAGTGCGCCATGAACGCAATCGAGCAAGTTGTATGCGGGGCCTGCACAACTTCCTCCCGTTATCAATTGGGGATTGCAGACTGCGAAGACTCGGAGACACTGGAATCCCTTGTTGCCTGTGACAGCATCAAAAAGGAGTTTGCTGACATCCGTCACTTGTCCCTTGAGGAAGCTGTAGCAGAAGCTACCCCAGCTGCCATCGACCTAATAAAGAAGGCTGCCTTCTTTTTGTTTGGTCTGTCCAAACAGGGCAAGTCCACTCTGGTCAACCTGTTGCTGCAAGAGATGGGGAACAACGAGAATCCGGCGCTTGTTGAATACATGGATCCCTGCACACGAAGTGTGGAGACTTACAAGCAGACGGTTGAGGCATGGACCACACCAGGCAGGGTTGTCGGAAAATAATCCGGCCCCCCCCCCGGCCATTTTCAATAAGTCTGTCTTTCCGTCATCTTCAGTGATCCGGAATGCGGTCATCTCCCAGGCGTTAAGGAGGAGGTGATCCTCTTCGACACGGAAGGCTGGGAGCTCGGACAACAGAAATCGGCAGAAGAGCTATTCGGGCAATGCCTCCACAATGGCCAAAGGGAGGGCATCGAGCCGGTGATTTTGCAGCAGCGGTTGGTTCTAGCACCTTGGCGGTACCCTCGTGCTTGTGTCTCTTGCGGTTGCTGTTTGCCCTGAACAACAGGAACCACTTTTGAGTAGGAGGTTCTCAAACAGCTGTGAAGGTTCTCGTCCTGAATGCAGAACGTCGAGGCGACATCAACGACCCCAAGTTCTTGGACTTGGTCGGGAAGGTGTGTAAAAAAGCTGCAGAAGTGGCCAAGGTTTCGGAAAACAGCTGCTGCCTTGGGCAAGCCAGCTGCAAGACCGGGCCAAGACCTGTGCTTCTTCCGGTCGTCTCAAAGAGCGATCTCTTCAAGCCGCCAGAGAAGTGCAAGGAAGTTTGCAAAGCGTTCACTGAGACCCTGAAGAAGAAAGTCGGCGGCCTGGTGGACGTGAAGGAAGCGAAGGGCGTGACCGAAGAACCGGATGCATCTGGCAGGAGGCTCGTTGCCAAAACCGAATGAGTCCACCCCAATTCTGTCCGTCTCTTGTGGGATGTATCGGAACATGCTTGATGCCATCCCACCGAACTTCACAGCATAAACGAAAGCACAAATTCTGGTCTCGAGCTTGTATTTCTTCGAGATGTGCAGAACGTCGAGCACTCCGTTTTGGAAACGACTTTGCTCAGGCCTTCGATACGTGAGCTGCAGCAGGCCTGCTTGCAGATCTCTATTTTCTTCTTCAGTGCTGGGGTTTGACCTTTTGAGCTTGTGGACGGGATGCTTGGTTTCGCGGTTTCACATGTAGATAGGATGTCGGTGGAGCTATCCACCAGAGCATCACTGTTGGAGAACCTAAATTGTGTTGGGACACTGTTGTGGGACCTCCCGTCTGCCACACATCCAGCATCAGGATGCCGATTTGGACTGTTCGGTTGGTGTCATTGAGATGGGGCATCAAGTCTACAGGATGTCTTGTGCTGACGGGCCAGGACCGTTTCAAGAGTTCAGGGCGAAAGCACCCGGGCCCCTCGACCGTGCGGCCAGAAACGGAGGTCTTGGCCGACATCTCCAAGGAGCAGCTCCAATCAGAGCAGCTTCTGGAGAAGGTGCGAAGTGCCTCAGTTCGATGTGAATAGGGCGGAGAGCAGCTTGCAGGAAGTAAAAGGTTCTTGAGCAGAACTCCGGAGCTCCGAGTGTTGGGCATGCCAGGTCAAGCAAATGATTGAGGACGACCTGCTGAAGTACCTGCGAGATTGGGATGGCAAAGGCAGCAGCTTAAGGATTTGCATCATTCATTGGGTTCAGCGATTTTTCACTGACTGGTGTTTGGGGCTTCACTTCGACCACCCCCTGCCCTGCAAGTCCGCAAGAACCTGAATGCCCCGAAGAATCCCACAGGATTGAATGCAACCTCCTCCTTGGTTCGGCGATTTCTGTGGGCCGTGGCGCGCCACCGCGGGTTGCGCATCAAGGACGCCGCCTCATATATCTTCACACGTCTTGATGGCTCGGTTCGGGTTCAGGGCAGAACAGCTTTTGGTGAGTTACGAGGTTGCCGGTTGCCTGGTATCTGAGTCCAGCGCATATCCAGGGTTGTCTTGACGAAGGACCTTCACGGCAAGAGCCCGAGGATGAACTGGGAACAAGCCGAGAAGGTGGCTTGAATATCTTTGCAGTCCTGTGCTTCAGTTGCCCAAAATCATACAATCTAAGCAGACCCCGTTGCAAGCGGAGGGCGGTGCTTGTTTCTCTGCGGTTAATTTGCCCTAGGTAATGGCACACATCAGGGCCGCGGGCACTTCCAGGAATATCTCGGAGAAGGGCCAGGATGATTGGCACACAGATCCTCTTCGTATCGCGGAGCAGAGCATCGTGGAGCAGAAAACGCCAAGCACACGGGAACCCTCGTCCGAATCCTTGCCGGAAAGCACCAGTGGATAAACAGCCGGAGAATGCTATGAGTTTATAAATCTATAGGTACTATAGCTCTTGTCAGCTCTCTTTTGTTCAGTTTTGGGAGCTGTACTTCCAGCGGCGCACTTCTCGAGTGAGGCGTTAGTGCAGGTCTGAAGTGGCTACATGTGTTTGCACTCATGCTTGGTCACTTTATGTTATGCCTCATTCAGAGAAGTGAGGTGGCGCTTGCGACGGAAACCATTTGCCAGGATGCACATCTTCCCCACAAAAGGGCACGCACACAATGCCTAAAGCGGTTATGTGTGGGGATGTTGGCACAACGCTTTGAGTCCACCCGTAGGTAGCTTGTGCACTCAACTCATACTAAACTCCCCTTCCTTCTATTTGTTGCCATCTCGTACAGCTAGAAGGGACGGTGGACAACGCCGGTGCTGCCACAAAGCCCAAGCCGAGGTCCCTTGTGCCCTTTTGTAGCATCATCCGTAGCCTTGTTGAGTTGGGGCTTGCACGAAGTCAAGCCCCGTTTACGAGACATCCGTGTCTGCGCAGTGTCTGCCAGCCGGAAGAAGCACCTGAGACCATGGGGAAAGTCAGAGACAGAGTTGATGACTGAAAGGCTTGGACCGTAGCCTCTAGACCTCTGAAACTGAGAGCGTCTTTTGGGCAGACTCAGTCACCAGACTTGCGATAGCTACAGCAGCCCTGTCCATCTAGTGTCTGTGGCCTTTGAAGCCTTGAAGCAAAAGCTCGATTCCACCCGTCATGGAGGCTCCACTCGTGTGGACATCTGCCTCCACGACTCGAGCCACCGCGGGCTCCGAAGCAAGGCGTCCGGTCTTCTCGGCTTCTTGTGGACATTCGCAGAAGCAAAGAGCTCCGGGGGTTAGGGGAATCCATGCATCCGGTCCTGCTGCAGGCGCTCATCAACTTTCTGCTCAACCGATATCCAATGGCCAGGCTCCTTGCGACTCCTGACGCTGGGTTCGGGTCGGGTAGACATGATCTCGGGAGCAGCCGGTTTTGCATGGAGGGCTCGCAGATTGCAGGTAGTAGGTTGCCTCTGGCACGGGGAGCAAATCCTAAAGCAGAATTTGTCCGCCGAACGACAGTGTTCAAAGCTGGCGAGGTTTTATGGAACGCAGTCATCCAGTTTGCAGTCCGCCGAAGCATCACCTACGGCGAAGCATCGCGCGCCTTCAGTCGAACATGTGGCTCTTCGAAGCGCAAGCTGTATGGCACAGAGTGCATTCCCACAGTCTGGCTTGCCAGTGGCAGGCCGGTAACGCTGGTGCTCAAGCAGTGGCTCATCGCCTGTGCCCGAGATTGGATGGGAAGATCCACAATCCTGTGATTTGGGACCGAGTACAGCAACGAAGGTGGGAACTACGAAGTTTGAAAAAACTAAGCCTTCAAACTCCACGGTTGAGCTTGATCTTCAAAATTGCATGATCCCCACATGGCCGTTTCCTCTAGCAAGCCCTCGTGCATACGAGGAGTGTGACGATAAGCTTGCTAAGTCGGGCTTCCTCCGAGACAGGGATAGGCTTCCTCCGGACTTCCCTGCTAGAGCACAGCATGGGAGCGGACGTATGTGTATGCGGGTGTCTCTGCGTGTGTTCGGGTGTCGAGGATTCCACAGCCTCGAGTGAGAGACAATCACAAAGTCGTTGAACAATCTGCATCTTTGTGACACTCGCCGTGTTCTTTTTCTAGCATGCAGCGCCTCATCGTACATCTGGGCTGGCGTGAGTCACCGCACAAGCCTGTCTGGAGCCTAAGACGCTAAACCCGAATAACCTTCATCCTGCATGCTCCTGAGGAACAGGCGTACTCTATGTCGCACAGCGGCGGGCTTTGCTCCTACGGCCTCCTACTGCCTGCAGCTCGGAGTCTCTGGAGGCTGTACGTAGAATTCAGGGACCACAGGTTTGCCGTCGTGACAAGTGAATAGACAATTCTGTGCGAGTTTGTCTTGTGTGCATCATGAATGAACGTTGATGGGTGACGGAGATTTTTCGCACCGAAGAGTGGAAGTCTCTGGGTCGCATCTCAGACCTGCGACGGCGTCGTTGCTACTCTACGGGTACTCGCTGGCGAAATGTTTGTGACTGGCCGTGTAGACGAGCGGCTTCTTCTTGAGCGGCTTTGAGCACCCAAAGCAGCTATACTACAAGTATGGTGTGCCGTGGAGGACTAGGCGTTACTGCGAGATGCCATGGCACGCTAGAACATGCAATAATATGCCAGAATTCACCATAATATGCTAGACTGCACCGTTTTCTACCGTCCCATAGTATGCGACCCTATAGTCTCTTTAGGTAGCTATTTTCTGTCCCGAGGATGGTGGTCGCATTGCTGCAGCACTTTCCAGCCACCAGCCTTGCAGCGGTCTGGAGCCCGGTTTATGACTTTTTGTGTGTCGGCTTGTGGGGTTCGGGGTTTAGGGTTTGAGTGTTTAGGGTTTGGCGTTTCAGAGTCGAGGGGTTGCAGGGTTTGGCATCTGCACGGTTTTTTGAGAGAGCAGGTAAACCACTTGAACCGGGCCCACACGTTTGCCAGGATCATCACGGCTTTGGAGCTCAAAGTGATTTGTGGCTCTACCTTGTCCAGCATCCAGCATGGCGAGAAATCAAGAAGTTGTGGCAACTTCATGCTTTAAACAGTCTTTCGGTGCTGGACAACAGTTATCAGTTATCAGTCATCAATCATCAGCCAATGAGTGGTCCCATTCTTTTCTTGTGTAGCTTTGTCAGCTTGTCGTTAAAGCTTCTCCCTTCTTCATTCCACCTCTGCCCCTCGGCTTCCTCCGAAACAGTCCAGGCTCAAACCCTTAGTCTCCTTTCTCCTGGGCCATATATGCCTCTTTTCAGCACTCCAACGTGGCATAAAGTCAATCCCATCTCCGTTGCAGCTGCGGGCCCCCATCGCCGAACAATTCCCGAACACTCACGGCCTGAAACCTTGAAAGCACTGAACTGTGTAGCGAAGCCGTTCGCAGCAGGCCTTGGTTGGCTTTCTCAACTTCTACGGCCGGCGCTTTGACCCACAGTCGGTCAGCTCAGCTGCCAGACTGACAGTACCGGAAAGGAGGGTTGGATAGCATGTTGCTGTATCGACATCAGGATGAGCGAACAACTCTCAATGCTTGCCGTCTAGAACGCAGATACTAGCCCTGCAGGGGCTCAGTGCAACACACAGAGTCGCAGAGTCGAAGACCAGTGAAGTCAAGCCCTAAATCTGGCCACTTGTTAACGGATTTTTTTTAAATCCGTCCGTGTTTCGGCGCCGCCCGGCCGGTGCTCCACAACGGGATACAGGCCCGGCTCAAGCGGGTGTCTGTGGAGGAGAGGGGCCGAACATCATGTGCATCCGCGGGTCTCTGCGGCGCGGCAAGGGCCGAGCATCATGCGCATCAGCGGGTCCTTGGGGGGCTGGAAATCGAGTCCAACCCAAGTCCAACGAAATTTAATTTCGTTGGACTTGCTTGAACCTTGCGGCAATGTTCGCTCTAGGGGCAAAAACAAAGCGAAACAACGAGAGCGAGAGGCAGCGAGACAGAGGGAGAGTCCCAGTGCATGCTTGTTGATGTGATGAGGTCCCAGAAAGATCCTGAGCGACATGTGTTTTGGATTTTGTATTCAATCAAGACTTAAACTATCATGTGGCAGACAGCACTGGAAACAGTTCGGTGACTTTTTTTGATTCCTAGACTCTAAACATGACATGGAACTTTGACCTCATTGAAATATTTTGTTTTCAAGCCAAGGATTTGTTTCTTTGTCGTCAGAGACCAAAACTTGAATTATCGTGCGGCAACAGTTTCTCGATCAGACACCTTTTCAATACATTGTACTTAGCAACATCACACCGCGCAGACAAATCAACTCATTTGCCACTTGCTTGTTCTTAGTTTCCGTATGTGGTCCTACACCTGCACACATGCACATGCATGCCATGTAGAAATAAAAGGCCATGACGTAAAGATCACACATTACTAGTATAGTGTTGCATCCTGAGTGTTCGAGTAACTGGTCGTGTCTTAGCGATATTATAAATAGTTGGGACCTCGTAACTACTGTCAAGTTACGTAGTTGTAGACTCCGGATCCCCATAAGCCCTAAAGCCTGTAATGCCCTTCTAGCCTTAAGGCCCCTACATCCCGAACCCCGTGTCTTTTCAGGGCCCTGCAGGCAAGCTCGGGAACAAGGTCGCGGAGCTAATGTGCCGTGACGGCGCAGACGACGACGAATGCGCCGTGAGGGCGCAGACGACGAGACGCGACGACCAAAATGCGCCGTGATGGCGCAGGAGAAGTTTGAGCAAGAGCAGGCGTGTTAGAACCCGAAAGAGGTGAACTATATGCCTGCCGAAAGGCAAAGTCAAATGTGCCGTGATGGCGCAGACGACGACGAATGTGTGCCGTGAGGGCGCAGATCAAACAATTGGGAGAAGCTTGAGTAAGAGCATCGTGCGTTAGGACCCGAAAGATGTGCCGTGATGGCGCAGGAGCGAGTCGATGTGCCGTGATGGCGCAGATCGAATATCGATGTGCCGTGATGGCGCGCATCAAACAATTGGGAGAAGTTTGAGTAAGAGCAGCAGCGTGCGAGGACCCGAAAGATGTGCCGTGATGGCGCAGACGACACAGACGACGAGTGCGCCGTGATCGACGGTGCAGAAGACGACGACAGCCGACGACGCAAGATTGTAGGAGTCCAGATTAGGAGCCTAGCAAGATCGTTCTGAAGTTGCCTGCAGGCCGCAGACGCCCAACAGCATGACTTTTCAGGGCGTCGCTATATAGTCGCCGGCAAGTCAGAAGCTTCTAAGCAACGTGTCGTCTAATTGGAAGCATGCAACCAGCTCCATTGTTTCGACTTAGCCGGGCGAGAATCCTTGGGACCAGGGGAAAGCCGCATCAGTGAAACATGACAGGCAGGGGTTTGCATTCAATTGTTTTATTCCTGGGTTACGCCACCGAGACAGCTGCGCAATCAAGTGCTTAATGGCAGGAGATCTTCTCATCCTCCTCGTTCGAATTGCTTGGGCCCTGAAGCGAAAGCCATGCTCAGGGTTCCTTGGTCTAGCTGGAACACCGGGGTAACCATCATCGATGACAGATATGTTAAGAATGCAGACTGCGCCTAAAACCCTGAAGCCTCACCCCCAAAAACCCCAAGCCAATGAACCTTGAACCCTCGACCCCCAGAAGCCTCAACCCCTGCACGGACGGGGGCTTCAGTGGTTCATTGAAGGGCTGCGTGAACGGGCCTAAACCCTAAACCGCTTCCTCGGAGCTTCGGATTGTCTTAGACATACCCGGTGCCACCGGGGCCGTGAACCCAACGCCAGGATGCAAGGCGAGGCGACCGAGGCACTGTATTCGCGAGGCCGCCGGTTTGTGTTTGGGTTTAGGGTTTCAGGGGTTCTAGGGCTCTAGGGGTTTAAGGGTTTAGGGTTGAGGGTTTTAGGGGACTAGGGCTCTAAGGGGTCTAAAGGTTTCGGGTTGAGGGTTTCAGGAGTTTTAGGGCTTGTTTAAGGGTTTATGGTTCAAGGTTTCAGGGGTTCTAGGGCTCTAGGGGTTTAAGGGTTTATGGTTGAGGGTTTCAGGGGTTCTAGGGCTCTAGGGGTTTAAGGGTTTTCGGGTTGAGGGTTTCAGGGGTTCTAGGGCTCTAGGGGTTTAAGGGTTTAGGGTTGAAAGAGAGCTCGAACCCGGATGTGATAAGGCCTATTGGGCAGCTTTGTCGGCGGTTTTTCATGTGGAGATTTCGAGAAGTCGTGGGTTGAACTTATTATCGAAAAATCTAAATCCTTAAACCTAGAAGCCCTATAGATCCCTTTACTTGCTTCTGACCCGATCGTCTGGGCAGCCCCGGGCATGGCAAAAGCGGCGGCTCCGCAGGATGGTGCCTCACCCCTCGGGTTCTTGACAGTCAAAAAGCGCGGATCGCGAATCGGCCTTGGACATGGGCGTGCTACAAGAGAGTCGTTGCTTTGCAAGGCAATTGGGCAGAAGCTGAGCATGGAGTCAGGGTAATGTTTTGTCTAGCAAGCACAATGACCAGAGCTGAAGCACTCTCAGGTCTTGCCACGGACAAAGAAAAAATCCAGAGAGCCGAAATTAAATCCGCCTGCGGCTGCATGGTCTTGAGACGGGGTCCTCGCCGAGGACATTTTCTCAGCAGCCCTTCCGGGTAAGGAAGGCTGAGACCCAGGGTACCGGGACCCCTGTTCCTAAAGCTGAGAGGATAGCCCTTGCTCTCAGCTTTCGGAAACCAGGGTGCAGGACCCTGCCTCTCAGCCCTCCTTACCCGTAAGGGCTGCTGAGACAACTACCGGCCGTAGACTTCGAACTCGGGCTTATCTATCTCCGAACCCCGGTTCCAGGACCTCACCACTCAGCCCTCCTCTGAAACAACTCCCGGTCAAAAACTCTTCGCTCGAACTGATCTAACTCCCGATCTTGCGGTTCGCGAGGGCTGCAAGTGCTTGCAGCTGTGGCAAAAGAAAACATGATGCGCGCGCATCATGTTTTTTTTGTTACGTGCGATCTAGATTAAGAGTGCCTTGAGAAAGCCTCAACAAACAGCAGCGAGTGCTCCTCTGAAGCGCCTGAAGCTCGGCCCAGCCTGAGACGCTGAGGCAGCGGTGAAGACCAGAAGCGGGAGGAGCGCTTTAACGCTTTGGGCCCCTGGGTTCACCCATACTTAGAGGATCTAAGTAGCTTTGCATAATTCTAGATCTTGTGATTGACTCTGGTGAATACAATGTCTGGACTTAGGCCAGCAGCCGGATGTCAAGCAGCTGAAGTGGTCTAGCTACGGCCTGAGTCTTACCCTGCACGTGTTGTCCAGTCGAGATTAACGATTGAGGTATCCTTGAAGCTCCAGGTCTTCATGAATGGTCAATCTTTCTACGTCGGGTCTCCGGCTCAGCTTCATTATCCAGTGCGACCCTCCCGAGCTCCCTTGCACATGAGGACCTCCGACTCTTCCGTTCTGAGTCCGAGGCTGATTGTCCGCTCAGACCTGGAGTGAAAGTGTTTATTCACAGCTTGTCGTAGAGGCTGCTATACGCGCTCTATAAACGTTCTCTAGTGCAGAAAGAAAAGGTCTTCCAGACAGAGCTGGCTATCTAAGCAAGCCCACTTGCCACTCCGAATTCTGATGATGCAGCAGCAACAGAGGGCTGGATACTGACAAGGTTGCATTCTGGGTGCAGTAAGTTTGAAACAGCTGTGCTAGGGTTCATCAGGGACGGAGTGCAGAAAGCTTGGCTGCCCGGTGCCCACAGACGTGCAGCGTTCCGGCTTGCAGTACCCAGCCTCTGCGATGAAAAAAACAAGCGCTTGTCCTTTGCAGGAGTTAGGTCTCGATAACAGTTTTGCGTGCGCCCAGAGACAGATTTGCAGCATGGGAAGATCCTGCGATCACTCCTCCAAACCTCAAAAGCATCCTCGTCCGGACTCGTCCGAGATCCAAAATCCCGACAGCCATGCATCGCTCAGTCTTGCGTGCGGTGAACCTTTCAATCCACCAGCTCTGATGCAAAACTCTGAGTTGATGGCTCTCGTTGAGGCGATGTTGCCCCACTGCAACGGCGAAGATGAGCCGCGCACCAAGAGAGAGAGAGAGAGTGCGAGAGAGCGACAAAAAGATGAGAGAGGGAGGGAGGGAGAGGGAGAGAGAGAGAGAGAAGGCCTTGTTTGCGTCGTCCTGTGTCGTCGGCTTTGATCGTCTGCACCATCACGGCGCACTCGTCGTCTGCTGTAGTCGTCTGCACCATCACGGCACACTCCTAGTCCTAGTCTCATGTTGCGTCGTCTGCGCCATCTCGGCACAACACTCGATCATGCGCCATCACGGCACAAACTTCCGCTCTTCGCAGGCATAGTTCACTTCTTTCAGGTCCTAACACGATGCTCTTACTCAAACTTCTCCCAATTGTTTGATGTGCGCCATCACGGCACATCGATTCGATCTGCGCCGTCACGGCGCACTCCTCCTCGGCATCTGCGCCATCACGGCACATCTTTCGGGTCCTAACACGCGATGCTCTTACTCAAACTTCTCCCACAATTGTTTGATCTGCGCCATCACGGCGCATCGACTCAAACTGCGCCGTCACGGCACATTTGACTTTGCCTTTTGGCAGGCATAGTTCACCTCTTTCGGGCTCTAACAGGACTGCTCTTACTCAAACTTCTCCTGCGCCATCACGGCGCATTTTGGTCGTCGCGTCTCGTCGTCTGCGCCCTCACGGCGCATTAGCTCCGCGACCTTGTTCCCGAGCTTGCCTGCAGGGCCCTGAAAAGACACGGGGTTCGGGATGTAGGGGCCTTAAGGCTAGAAGGGCATTACAGGCTTTAGGGCTTATGGGGATCCGGAGTCTACAACTACGTAACTTGAAAGTAGTTACGAAGTCCCAACTATTTATAATATCGCTAAGACACGACCAGTTACTCGAACACTCAGGATGCAACGCTATACTAGTAATGTGTGGTCTTTAAGTCATGGCCCTTTATTTCTACATGGCATGCATGTGCATGTGTGCAGGTGTAGGACCACATACGGAAACTAAGAACAAGCAAGTGGCAAATGAGTTGATTTGTCTGCGCGATGTGATGTTGCTAAGTACAATGTATTGAAAAGGTGTCTGATCGAGAAACTGTTGCCGCACGATAATTCAAGTTTTGGTCTCTGACGACAAAGAAACAATTCCTTGGCTTGAAAACAAAATATTTCAATGAGGTCAAAGTTCCATGTCATGTTTAGAGT
This sequence comes from Symbiodinium sp. CCMP2592, assembly GCA_905221615.1. Taxonomy (NCBI): domain Eukaryota; class Dinophyceae; order Suessiales; family Symbiodiniaceae; genus Symbiodinium; species Symbiodinium sp. CCMP2592. The sequence goes on along the minus strand of CAJNDT010002269.1, from coordinate 651,073 downwards.
CTAGGAATCAAAAAAAGTCACCGAACTGTTTCCAGTGCTGTCTGCCACATGATAGTTTAAGTCTTGATTGAAAACAAAATCCAAAACACATGTCGCTCAGGATCTTTCTAGGACCTCATCACATCAACAAGCATGCACTGGGACTCTCCCTCTGTCTCGCTGCCTCTCGCTCTCGTTGTTTCGCTTTGTTTTTGCCCCCAGAGCGAACATTGCCGCAAGGTTCAAGCAAGTCCAACGAAATTAAATTTCGTTGGACTTGGGTTGGACTCGATTTCCAGCCCCCCAAGGACCCGCTGATGCGCATGATGCTCGGCCCTTGCCGCCCGCAGAGACCCGCTGATGCACATGATGCTCGGCCGTGCCGTCCCTAGAGACCGGCTGATGCGCATGATGCTCGGCCCCTCTCCTCCACAGACACCCGCTTGAGCCGGGCCTGTATCCCGTTGTGGAGCACAGGGACTGCGAGAGCCGGGCGGCGCCGAAACACGGACGGATTTTAAAAAAATCCGGAAACAAGTGGCCAGAAATCGCAAGGGATACCGGCCGAAACGTGCACGCACAGGCTCTATGGTGTCAGCGTTGCCCGTGCCGCGTTTCTCAAGAGGACCCCCGCCTCTTGAGGGGAATTGAGACTTGCAAGCCTTTGATGAGGCAAGGCTTGAATTAGGTCAATTAGGTGTGGACTTCGACATGCACTGCGAAATAAGCAGACTACAACCTTCGAGTCTGGAGACAGACACATCGCACCTCCAATCCCGCGGTAAGTTTGAGACACAGAGCTCTCCTCCCTCGCAGGAAGAGTCCCACGACGTGGCCGCCAGAACAGGCTCGGGTCTCGGGTTGTGCATCCACAGGAATCCGGCCCGTCCGGTGGAGGGCCTGGCTTCAGGCAGTGACTCTTCTTGCTCCTGGCAGGCCGAGTTGGTGGAGCGTGGCCTACTACACCCCACTAGTGCGCCTGCAGGCAGGCACCAAGAATCTGTGGGGTTAGTGCATCGGGCTTGGGTATCTGCGGATCCATGTAAGGGGTGGAGCGACGGGGGGAGTCTCACCCTGCCTCGCCAAGAGCCAGAACCAGAGGTCTTGGTGGTCCGTGAGGCTTTCTACTTTCTACACCCTGCGCGTGCCTTTGTCCTGCCAAGGCAAAGAGATTTGCGGTGAGGAAGCGCACAGGTTTGATCCGCTATGGGCGAGCGCCTCATTCGGAGCCTGGAGTCAGTTCGGGTTGCTGGGTGGAAGTCGCCGAGTGGTCCAGCCCATGCACTTGCCGCCAGTGAAGTGGGCTAGCTCAAGACAGCCATCGGTCAGTACGAGTGCGTGTATTGATACAACTCACGAACGTTGCTCGAGTTCCTGGGACTGTTTGGGTCATGTGTTCTTTGCCAACCACCGGCTGCATGGTGAGACAGGGTTGGCTGGACACGGTTTTTGTGAAGGTTGTGCCATTTTCCACAGCGTAGCTGCTCAAGGGCTTGGCCCAGCGCATAGCAGAACACAACAAGAATCCACAGCCCCGACCCCGCCAGAAGCACAGGAGGTTGTTTGTTTGGGAGTGATCCTTGAGACTTGGACTGCCCGTGTCCCCGCCCACCAATGACGACGGCAAATGCGATCGCGCAAGCCGTGGTGGCGATGTCAGAAACACGCGAAGAGGTAGTGCGCCGACAGACCCTCACCTGCTCGAGTGGACGCAAGAAACCTATCAGTATCACCTTATTGCTAAGTATTGCTTCTACGGTGACTATTTGGCATATGTTCATGATTTCTGTTGCTACCAATGGTACTCTTGTTGCCGGTCTTGCTGGTCTAGCTTACGCACAAAGCCAATTCTGTCATGGTAGCAACTAGTATGTTGATTCGATTCTCGCTGTTCTTGGTGCTCCGGTATTGTTCTTACACAATTCTTGCTCTCGTTACTCTTGTTACAAGTCTTGTGGTTAGTAAGGGACTACGACTAGACCTGCTGAATGCAAGACATATCCCCGCTTCTGCCTGCTTCTTTCTGTGTGGCAAGCAGGCTTCTGCACTGCATCCCAGGATCCAGTCGGAGTATGTTGACTACTATCTCGAGATCCAAGCGACCTTCGGCGGTGGGGAGCGATACTACACCGTGGAACCGAAGAACCTGGACAAGACTCAGCAAACTGTGTCACCATGCTTCGAAACAACTCTGGCACTCTCCCTGCCCAACCCACGAGTCGAAGCTGATCCCAGTGGGTCAGTCTTTGGCCCGTCCCCCCTTCCCCACGTCAAAGCACAAAGGATCGATGATGGGCACATCGTTGCCCAGACTGCCAATGGATACGAGGCTCCCGGCGCCAAGGGGTGCTGCAGAAAGCTGCAGACAAAGCACGACATACCATTGTCTGGCATGTAAATGCGTCTCTGTGACCGGTACAGTGCTTGCTTGGTCGCATGGGTGCATGGATACACCCTGACAGCAAGAATGCAAGAAGGTGATTGGTGCAGCCCTTACGAATTTGCGATTCCTAGGCCAATTAAGCAGCTTAAAGCAGAAAATCCACAAACCCCTGAATCCTGGATGCCACATCATGTCATATAGCAAGCCACCGCCGACATAGTTTGGCGAGGTGAAGACGCTGCATGACATGGGCCTGGCCTCTGACTTCCACTCTGGGATGCAGCTGGTCAATCGTCTGAGGCCTCGCGTGGCGGTTGTGACGGTTTTGCTGTCGCTTTACGAGCTCTCGAATACGTTCCCAAAAATGAGTTTATGAGTAGGACCTGTGTTCCCAGCTTCCTTCCCCCCGGCCCCGATTTTCTAGACTCGAAACCTGCAGAGTTGCTCTTTCCTTGAGGCGGCATGGCTTCAATCTCGTCGGGAACAAGCCAGAGGTGGGCCTAGGGAAGCTCTCAAAGCGCTTCTCTCATCAAGCCGGGACAAGATTTTGAGATCGTCAGCGGCTGGCACGGACATGCCCCGCTAGGTTATGATTCGTCACGTCATTGCAATTTTCATGGACTGTGCTTCAACTGCATGCGGCAGTTTGTTGTGGAGGACTTGGTCCCCATAAACAACACACACCCTTCCTCCAGCAGAAGCTGGGAGACGTTCTTCGTGTTCAGCATGAAGGCGACTCTGCCCTTGCGATTTTGAGGGATATTGGTCGGTCATGTTTGAGTTTGCTGGAGGTTGGGGACGCTTCCCTCTGCAAGCCAAAGAAGGCATGTGAAATCCAGTTTGTGCACGAAGGCCATTCTGTAATGAGGCGGACTGTCCCTGAAACCAAGCTTCAACCTTCAAACCAGACCCGAAACAGAAGAATCACATTCGCCACTCAAACAACTGCCACGTCCCAGAGTTTGAGAAGCCCATTGACTTCAGCAAGCCTGCGGCCTCACAGGTACCTCTGAGCTTCCTTCGTGAGCACCCGGAGGTGGCGTAAGGACACGCGCGTGCTGCAAGTGGACAACAGCTAGTCGGTGCCTAACGACTTACATACAGGAGGATATGAAGTAACGACGTGTGTTCGCAGATTCGCATACAGTAAAGAAATGTAGAGTTATGTTGTCAGGAGTGATAGATAGAGCGTAGCAGCATAAGAGAAAACGGCAACAGCAGCAGCAAGGTGATTCAGATCATGGTTAAAGTCGGTTAAAGTTGCTTTAACCGTAGTTTGACACTGAAGACGATGATAATGACGATCAGCATGCCAAAGACTCATGGTAGCAATTTGATGGCGATAATTTTAATTTCACTGCTCTGGTTTTAACGGTGATTGCAATGATGCTGCGATGAGTCTTGGTAGTGGTGATAGCGGTGCTGCTTTGGATCATGCTGTGGTGATGGTTATGCTGGTGACCATGATCACGACGACTTTCTTGAGATGTTGGCTGCAATGGCACAGGAGAGCTGCACGAGAGCATTGATTTCAGCCAGTGTGATGGCAAGTCTTGCATTGCATGAGTGATGGGCCACAAGAGCCCCAGACTATGGTCCTGGTGGCTGCTTAATGTATGGCCGTGAGTCCTGGCTATGCCGACACAGGATACGATGTCCCTACCTGGAACACTGCATTGAGGACTCTGGAATCTGAAATCCTGGCTCAGAGCACGGCTTCTGCATCAGGTTACCTGTAGTCCGTTGGCTTCAAGCCAACTAGTCTCGGGGGTTCGATGCAGCCGACCCTGCTGGCTCCTGCTCCACCGAGAAAAGGAGAAATCCTGCTGAGTCCTCGACCTCTGGCCGTGTCCATGTCTCCCAAAGACACCCCATGGCAGCCACAGAGCACCTTGCTAGCCAAAAGCAATGCCCCAAGGTTGAGGATCCTGTGAACCCGACGAACAACGTTGGGCTCGGGGGCCGAGTTGCGAGGGCTGAGCACTGGCAGGCGTGCACGTACAAGAAGTTCTCTCTTAAAGCCGTCGTTGGCTTTGCTGAGCACCGGCAGGTTTTTGCTCCCTTTGGCTTTGGCTTTTGTTTGCTTTTCTATGGGCTTGGAGGCGAAACTGCTTCCGCATCCGCCAGATTCAGCGGTCGCTAGCGCGGGCCGCAGACGTTGTTGCTGCAAACGAGGCCGGCGGTCGACACGCCCGATGGATCCCCGATCGGAGAACTTGTGGTTGAACCGTACAGGATCAGTCCGTAGTCCCGTCATTGGGGCTCGCTCATTTGTGACCGCGTGGCTGCGGGCAGAATCGAAAAATTCGCTCTCCCCGAGAGGCTGGTGCGACTCTCCGGGCCATTCTGAGGGTGACCGTGGCGCGTTTGCCTTGTACAAGGGTGCCATCTCGCCATCCCACTTCTCCTGAGCGTGAGCCCATGAGTGAGTTCGTGAGAGAGGGGTAGCGAGTGTTGTTCAGACATCGGAATGGCAGTGTTTGTTGCGACTGTTGCTGTTTCTGTCTGGTTGTACGGGACAATGATGCCAGAATCGTTGCAGGTATTGCTGGTAAATACCCTACCTATTGACTTGTCATCGCATTTTCTTTTCCATGTCGAGTGATCTTGTTGCTGATGTTCGTCTCACTGTTGTTGTTTCTGCTGGACATTTTTCTGGACTTTGTCGCCGTCACTACCAGCACCACCAGTACCACCAGTACCACCAGTACCACCTGTACCACCAGTACCACCAGTACCACCAGTACCACCGGTACCACCCAGCACCACCCAGCACCACCCAGCACCACCCAGCACCACCCAGCACCACCCAGCACCGCCAGCACCACCACACCATCACCATTCACCAACGCCCTCGTCATCCCCCCGCAGCATCATCATTGTCATCGTCATCCTCATGCTCATCCTCTTCATCATCATCGTCCCACGAGCATTCGTAACTTCGTGTGGGTTCTCTAGGTTCTTCGAGGCCCAACACTCTGTCGATGACCGTTTCCACTGGTTTACAGCATCCATTCGAAGGCCCTTCATTTCTTTGTTGAGCATCCTTAGAGAGAGCTGAGAGCTGCAAGTTCAGTGCAGGCCACATTCTCGCAAGAAATCGCCAGGTCGAAACGTACGGCGCCGGAGATGGCCAGGAGGCTGCGCTTCAGGTTTAGGGCCTTGGGGGGTGCACTCCGGGCTTCAAAGCTTCAGGGGTTGTATGGGTTTCGAATTCAGGCTTTGAAGCTCTGTGCAAGGGTTGAGGTTGCGGGGTTCCGAAGAAGTGATTCTGAACGCTTTCAACTCCATCCAAAAAGCCAGGTTTCGTTGCTGAGGGGGGGACATCATTGAGAAGGGGAAGCTTTATGGTAGCGGGTAGTCGTTCCGAAGTCCGGCTACCCAACATCTTTGTCCCAAACAACACCTACTGTAACCCTCAGCCCTGGTTTTCCCATCCTCGGAGGCAGAGAGAGTGTAGGGAAAAAGAGCCGAAGGCCCCCCGTGAGTCAGAGGCGAAGAGAAGCACTGAAGCTGTAGCGCTGTGCATCTTTGGAGATGAATGACCAAGGCCCTGTCTACAAAATTCTGGGCAACCCGAACCCCAGACCTTCAGCCAAAAGCCGGAGCAGATGCAGGCAGAGGCAGAGGCCTTGTCCATGCGTGCCAAGCATGACCTCCAGGAGGATCCCAGGGGCGGCTTGCATGGGGCATGGGTTGTAGGCAAGGTCAGTTTGCAGCTACGCGTAGCAGGTGAAGTTAAGGTTAATTAAGTGTTTTAAGTTCAGGGAGAAAATGCCCTCAGGCCACCCTCGTCTGCCATGCAGAGCTTGTCTAAGCTTGACAAAGGCACTTCACGACAAGCTTCGTTTGGCCCCAGCCAGACCGCAACTTAGATGGCCCCGGACATGAGAAAGACTGCCGACCAGAAGCATCTGCCCCATGAACAGCTTTGGTTACTTGCAAGCTAGCCAGACCTGGTGTGGCTTCACTGTTTCCGTCCGTTATGCGCACTCTTAGAAAGCTTCCCCTGCCCCTAGATCCCCTTAGAACAGCACTCCAACCCCTGCAGTCCTCGCCCTACCAAGCAGACCGAAGACCCCCCAAACTCGAAGACAGCCCTCGACTCTCCCTACGAACAGCTCCGAGCCATGCCGCAACGCACCTTGTTGGGCCTGCGGCTTAGTGCTGAAGTCCACCCGACACGCTCCAGTGCTCGTCTTGAAGGCTTCGTGCCTCCAGCTGGGGTGGAAAGCAGAAGAAGAAAAACACAACACGAGCTCTGGCGATGTTTCACTTCTCAGGCTTGGGGCTCTTGGCCTACCTGCACCTCGGCTGTTTGTTGCACCGGGGAGCGCCGATCGAAGCTGTGTTTCGAGGTTTCAGAAATCAGGAAAAAGGATGATTCTATGCGAACTCATGCAATCAGAGTGCATGCTACGATTCAGAAAACTTACCCTCCAAGGGGAGCAGGAGCGTGGGTTTCAGGTTTAGGTCCCTCGAGACCCGGAGCATCGGCATAGCACCGGCGTCCATGTTGTTGAGGTTTAGAACAACTTTAAGTGGGATTCCACTACAGGGCCTGCAGCCAGAGCTTTTTAGATGGCTGCACTCGCATCTGCCTCGCAGTTCTGCAACAGCGCCGCTCGTGCCGCTGCCGCCAGCAGAGCCGAACCCTCCAAGCTGGCCAAGTTCGGTGCGGTGGCCCAGCAGGGAGAGAATGCAATAAAACCCAGCGGCACAGCAAATCCCAAAACAGCGAAAAGGTGACAGATTCTGCATTGCTGTGCTCCCCAACATAGGGAGCAGATGAGACTTGTCCGAGGTCTACATCTTCGGCCCTGAGGCGTGAGCTCACGGTTCTGCTCTTCTGGTTTTAGGGCCTTTTTGGGGGTTTTGGGCTCGTTGATGCTCGTTGGGATGTATGGCTCCGGACGCCGGGCGATAGGAATGGACTACAGTGTCTGGCCTTCAGTAGACGACTTCAGTTTCAGCTCTTCGCGATCCTCATGCCGGTGAACAAGCGGTAACGACAGTCGATGACTCGAGATGATAGTTTAAGGCCTGGTCTCCAGGATGCAGTGAACGGGTCCGACCTGACTGCGCGCATCGCGGCTCTCTTGTCGGAGCTCAACAATGCCCCTGGGCTGTTTAGCTTAAAGGGTCTGTAGGTCGACTGTGAACCCTGAACCCAAAACTCTTAAGGCCCTCAAAAAAACCCTAAGACTTTGACAGTCGGAGGGAGTCGGAGGATATCGGAGGGAGTGGGGAGGCTCTAAGTCCAAGCTTGAATCGTGGTGTAAGGAGGCATTAAAGAATGGCAATAGTCGTGGTGGTGATCGTGGTGGTGAGCCAGCGTCGGAACCAGGTGACCACCGGCCACTACAGCTCCGATCGCAAGGCGCTGCTCTTCAAGCCTGGAACATACGCCACGTGCACCGCATATGCCAGTGTATAGGTAGTCCCTGCGGTCTCAAACTATTGCAGTTGCCACGATTCGTGTAAACTCAGTACAGGAATGCTGTAGCTGTCGATCCGGAGAGAAGCGAGCCTTGAGTGCTCCATCGTGGCCACCAAGGAAACAGATATCGAAGTGGGCTACTATGTCCAGGCACGGAGCAAGCCGGATACTGGCAGAGCTCTTTTGCTTTTGGGCGTTGTGGTAAGTCTGGACATGTCTGGACCGTAGCTCTGCTCTAAACCCAAGCGCCCTGCAAACTCGTGCGGACGAGGTTTGGGCTCTCGAAGAAGAGCGGCTTTTAAATCATGTGTCCGAGACCGGGGGTTCCCGAAGGAAGCTTAGCGTTCGCTTTTTGGAATTGAACGCCGGCTGCGGCCCCAGGCCACCGAAAGCGAACTCCGGACGCCTCATTGAAACCCAGATCTGCAAAATCTCATGAAATCTAGGTCAATACCGCTCGAAAAGAGGAAGTCTCACAGGCTATAAGGTTCCGGAGCATGCGCCCCATCAGTATATACTAGTATCAACTCTTACGAACTTCTTTCAGTCTTTCAGCTCTAAGATGCTGGTGCTGTCCAAAGTCCCTTCGCCCTTCGTTTATATTATAGTATATCATAGCATACTATAGTATATCATAGTATATTATAGTATATCATAGTATACTATAGTATACTCTAGTTTAGTATGACCTCCGCAGCTGCACGGAAGGTTCTCGGCCTCGGCGAGCGGCCGGAGGACGGCCTCGAGATCAGACCTTCGATTCTTCCTTGGCTTCCTTGGGAAGTGATGGATAACAGCTCTTGGTGAGCGGTCTCAGAGGTGTCTGGGAGTCAGTGCTTGGACTCTCTTTCGCGAAACCGTTCCGCGTCTTCTGCCACATGCTCATGCGGACATGTTGTTCTCGAAACAAGGCGGGTGTGTAAGCCACCAAGATGATTCAGCGACGGCTTTCAAAATCCTGCGCTTCGAAACTATAGCCGAGAATGAGAAAACTCGAGAGGACGTGCAGTTCACCAGCGCGTCAGGTCCTTGGTGCATCGCAGCCATCTGGGCAAAGTCTAGACCGATAGATTTGCAGGATGCACCCTCAACGCCCAAATAGGTATCAGTCCGAGGTGTTTTCGCGAGGGTCGCGTCGGGTGATGACGCTCCACTAAACGGGCAAACTGAAACTAACATCCTGAGACCTTCTGATACTGTCGCTGATTCATTCTTGCTTGCGAGTTATTCAGGTGGGGTGTCCACTCCAAGCCAATGGGCGCCATCCCGGATCCAGGATCGCTGGACAATTTCTGGACGGATGGCAGCACAAAGCTTGTAACAATTGCCTCGAGGGCAGAATCTTTGGGATACACAACCCCCTCTGTGTGTAGTTGTTACCGATTCCAGCTGCCTCACGCTCCTTTCCACCCGCTTGCCCCTTTGCTTGCCGCGTATGTCGATGGCTCGGAGAGAAAGCAACTTCTGCATATCCGAGGCGTAGCGCAGAGAATTTCCACCATGCCTCTCCCTGGGGCATGCGCCTGGGCTGCTTTGGGTTTTTTCTCAATGTCTACAGTAGCCACTTGCACAGAGCAGGTAAGCAAGTTCGAAACGGCCATGTGATGGCCAACTGGTTGCTCTGCTTCCGGCACCGCAATTGAGGGTCAGCTTCGGCATTGCTTTGTTCCAGGCTCTGGGCCGTCTCACAAGCATCGCCTATCCGACGAATTCGCGTCGACAAGCTGCTTGGCCAGAGTGTAAAGACGACATCTGCCGGGTCTTTTCTTGCGGCGGAGAACTGAACATATCCAACCCTATGCCAGCAGTCTGATCAGTGTCTCTATGCCTGCAAAACCCTGCTTTCAAAGCAAGCCGAGATACCGAGTAACACACCAGTGATGCCGCAAACAAGTGGCTGGGAGCAAAGGGTGGAAGCACGGACTGGCCTCCACAGGTCGGAGAACAGTAGAAGACCAAGGGCTCCCACAAGAAAATCGGTCATAGCCGAACCATGCTCAGGCATCACCGAAAGTAGGAAGCCCTTTGCAAAACAGCAGCCTGAAAACATGGGACGCAGAGTACCCAATCTCTTCTACAAAAGACCTGTAAACAGAGCTGCATTGCAGAGAAGTACGTGTGCGACAGGGGGTTCCGTGACACCGAGTTGCTTCAGGAACCTTACTCTCTCCGTGCCCGGTGCCTGGGCCAGCGGAGGCCGTGGGAGTTCAGAAGTGGGGCTTCAAATGCAGACACCGTAGACTGTGAAACTGTGGAGTGGTTTGCAACTTCACGCATCTAAATGGCTCGGCTTTCCTGCAGATGCCCAGCCTGTGCTGCAAGTCCGAGACTTCACCCTCGATTCGCAAAGAGTTGGAGTTCTTCATGCTACTACTTGTGACCGTGTGAGGGTTCAAGATGTCGGCCACTGATGCTGTTTCAAGCCTCGTGCAGGATACATGGCCGACATGCAGGTGGGCCGCGTGCAACTTATGGCACCAGGTCGTTCAAGAACACTAACTGACAAACTTTTGCAGCCCTCAAGAAGTGCAGTTTGACCCACCTGTCCGACTCACAGTCAGCAGTGTAGATTCTCATGCCTTCAGGTGGGCGGCTCGACCGTACTGGGCGGCCAGCAGCTTCGTCCAATCCATGGTGCAGTCGTTCTGCTTTGCGAGGGCTGGATTCTCGTGTAGGCTCTCCAACAAGAAAAAGGCTAGCAGAAGAGGAACGGTTGAGCAACGGATCCATCTGTTCACGATCTACAGCTCTCGGTTGGAGAAAGACTTTGGTTTTGCAATGATGGCGACCAGGCAGCAGTGGATTGTCCGAAACTCCAACATCTCCACGACGGATGCTGCTGTATTGGGTGGCCAGTGGAATGTTGTGCTTGTGGGATGCACAGGCTTCTTGGTTGCCACTTTGCGTCGGTATTCTGCCGAGAGGACGTAGCTCCGAACCTTTCCATTGCCATTCCCTTCGCTACTGCCACCTCCCTAGGCAAAGAGGTTCGAGTTCGAAAGCCAGACACAGTTACGACAGGTCCTGTGCCAAAGTGGCTTTGTGTGGGCTAGCAGCGAGGTTTCTGCATCAGCTTTGGAAAGACAAGACGCCCTTGCGCTGCTTCGGGATAGGCTTCGAAACTTCTGACTCCGATCAGAGTACAGAGACATACAGGGATTCATGTGCTTGAGTCATGGATGGATTACGGACGGATTGTTTGCATTGTCCATGCCTAGATTCGGCCTAGATGCGAGGCAGCCCACGTGAGACCCTGCCGGCAGAGGGCTCGAAGACTGCATTGACAAATGTGCTCCTGAATGCAACTGGCATGTACATGTGCTGGCGGTGCTATCAGGAAAAAAGGGCCCACATTCAGGAACCGTCCCTGTTCTCGGCCAGTGAAAACCCTAGTCCGCAGCTATGACTGACGAGCGTGGATTTCCGCGACGAGCAAACCTGTACAAGCAAGGGGCAGCATCCAGCACAGGTTTTCCTTTCCTACTGCGTTTGAAGTGCTGGGCACTCCAGCTGTCCAGGTAGCACTGACCCCTGTCATCGCTGAGAAGCCTTACATCACTATCGCCACTTGCCTGCACACACGTAGAAGCTGCTTCCCGGTTGCTGTATGATACTTCTTAGTCACGGGGTGCCATGCAGCCACGCACGCCCGAACCCGAAGTCCGAAACGTCAGCCACATGCTTCCAAATATGTAGCTCCAAGTAACTGGAGCCCTGATCACCTAACGAACCCCGGCAGTCGCTTGAAACGAGGAAGCCAGCGGCCGCTACAACTTGCAGGTCCCCAAGCCAAAGTTTCGCCACATGGCACAGATACAATGGCGACTTTGCATGTAGGGGTTTGGGGGGCTTGGGGTGTAGAACCTAGGATGCCCAGTTCCTGGACCCCCAACGCCCCAGCCCAAGCTCCAAAAGCCCTACAAACCACAGAATTTTGGAGTCATGTCAATCGCATGGTCCTTTCGGCTATTCACCTGGATATCGATGCCGACCATATCGCGCTCAGTAGCTGTAGGCATACCGTGTTTCATGTCTACATGTACATCTCCCTAGCTTTTTTGGGCAGGCAGTTTCTCAGATGCATAGGTAGGTGGGGCTTACAACAGGTCAGAAAGAAGGGTCAGTATTGCATCTTGGGGGTTGAAGGTGACCAGTAGAGTCAGAAGCAGCAACTCCGGTGGGTTGCAGGCCTGTTGATTCGTTGAACTTCGCTGCCGGGTCCCCAAATTCCGAAACTTAAAGCCGTTGCTGCTCAGGCTCCGTCGGGCCGGCCGTGGAAGAAACCACGACGACCGTTCCTTTCGAGCAGGTGCGCGGGCATCATTCTTTGGTAAGGGCCGCCCCATAGGAGAAACTTCCGCAAGGCGAAAGGAACCAGCAGAATGACAGCTTGCAGTGATTGCTTGGGATTCCATACTTCAGTCAGGGCTCCATCCCCCCCCTTCTAGAATGAAAGACCAGGGAGCATCGGCTGTGCTGTGAGGATCTTCAGTGCTTCCGTTGTGTCTAAGCACTCTGTAGGCCTGCCGCTTTGGCCCTCGGGTTCCACACCTGCCCAGGTTCAGAGATTCGTAAGGACCGCTTCCCAGCCATCATGCAACCACGTTCCGAAACCATGCGCCAAAATCCAGGTCTACGTAGCTCGGCGACTTTGATGCAGCAAAGCGTGCAGAGCTGACACACGTTTCAGGCAACCTCGTTACGCAAGCTCCTTATTAGGACCCTTAGTATGGCCATTTATATACCCAGTATATCCCCATTAAGGGTCCCTCCTTTTACCCTTGGAGTCTGAGGGCAGAAGACCTGACCTCGACGATTCAGTCGAAGCTGACCTCCGGGCTTCACGTGGTGCTCTCCCCTGGACCTTCGGCAGACCTGGAGGGCTGTAGGAGATGCGTGGTGCGACCATCTAGAACACCGCAGCCAATGACTCCGACTATTTTGATAGACAGTGAAGGAGCTTTTGACTGTGGCATGGGAGCTTCGATGCGAGGATAGTATTGGCAGCGTAGGCGTTGCTGCTTCGGACTTCACAATGCCCTTCATCTTAATGGTTTTGCAGGTTTAGTCTGTGTTAGAGTTCAGGCATTACTTGATTTATGTTTATGGCAGCGAAAGGGATCTTCACTCTCTCTTGACAGCATCCCGCTAGTGGATGCCCCAATGTTGAATCGTCTGCTCTAATTCTGCGGTTGGGTGTTCGAGACTCGCGCACAAAAGGAATCTACAACCTCACCGCGACCCTGACCCTCACCTTCAAGAACCAGGCCTGCTGGGATAACCAGAAGCTTGGGTTCCCAAAAACCTCCAACGCCCCAGAACCCAACCCCCCAAACCAAAAGGCAGATCCAACATCCTAGAGCTCTACACTTCAAAGGGCTGCTGCGGTACTCAGAACTGGGTACTTCGATCTGAGGGTTCTCGCCAGACCAAGGAGGGGTTTCTCTGCTCGTGTGCTGCGGTTGGTCGGGACTGATTGGAGAGAAGTTCGCCGTCTTTGGCAGGCTTTTCCCAGCATCCCATCTGGTCTTCTTGTAGCCCCTTCTGGCGACACTCTTCTGTCGCGCGGTGGGCTCCTTACTTCGAGGTTCTCCCTGAAGCTGAGCCACAGGTCTTACTGGGAATTGGCATGGCGACGCTGGTCGCTCCCAAAGACGGCTCCTTGGTGCTGTTGGTAAGACGGGGATTTCTGAAGATCAGGGGTCCCAAACTAGGGATCTCTATTGCGCATTGCGAACCATGGCGAAGTTGTGCCAATTTCAACAAGCAAGGCCAAAGCATGAACGTTGGCCCCGCTGTGTAGACAGGGTTGAGATTCTGATTGACTCCTGATTCCTGTAGCTTTCGTTCATGGCCCCTCGCCCAAAGTCTCAAAGGAAGTCCATGCGTGCTTGTTGAAAACGCCGCCACGGGTGCCCGCGTGGCTGGGATTGTGCTGCAGGCAGGGGCGAGATTAATTTGAGGTATTTCTCAAAGGTTTGTCTGCGCACGTTCCGCATATTGATTTGCGTGCATTTATGTGGCTGCTACCTCTGGTTGTTCTGGAAGTCCTGGCCGCCACATGAACATGTAAGTCTGGTCAGAGAAGTCTACCATCATTTGAAGCCGCAGCGGGTGGAGTTGCGTGCCCCGAAGAGGTTTCTGCTCAAGTCTGTGATCTGAACATGTCGCGTGTACTCCCGGGCACCACCCGGAACCGTCAATAGGTCTGAAGTGATCCCAGATCAAGCCGTCGCATTGAGGTGGTTTGGTTGCTATGTTTTTTTTGAATTTCCTCACTCGGTAGCCCGAAACCCTTACGCCATACATTGCCAAACCCTATTGCTGCCATCACGCCTTGCGACCGCCTTGTCAGGCCAATTTCGCCTTCGATAAAGCCACCGCGCCGCTTGATCCTTGCAGTTAGTGATGTTGGGAGTGCCAAGAAGAAGAACGGTCAATGCTCCACCACACAAGAGCCAGCAGCGACAAAGCAAGACTAGGGTCGATTGTTTGGAATCTCTCATCTCTCGTCATGTCCCGTCCGCTAAGATCGCCGCCGCCGTCGAGCCTGCTGGAGTGGGGCCGATCTGGGGTCACGGGCGATGCGGATCCGGCGAACCCAGGTCGGGTAGGGGAAGAACTTTTCAGGTGCCGGCTTTGATGACTTCCAGTGGTTCACGCCCAGGGTTTTGGCATTTTCAGCGAGCTGGAATTCAGGTACAGATCGGAGTGGCAAGTTATGATGCAAGGCCTACTCCGGAGCCAGAAATGCATAGTCAGGTAGGGATTTCTATCTCGTGTATTCATGTGTACTTTGATCATTGTTGCTACTGCTGCTTCCGCTGCTGGTGCTCCTGCAACTCTTGCTGCTTGCTAAGACGACGAAGGCGACGACAGCGACGACGACGACCACGGTGGCATCGATGAGAACGCTTCTATAGATTCTATAGTGCTCTTGCTGAAAGATGCTGTTGGTACATTTCTCGCCGCGCTGATCTCAGAACTCTGGAAAACGTTGCGTCAGAACCCTGGCAGAGGTGTTCTCTCCGATATCTTCGCCCGTGTTGGTGGACCGGACACGGACCGCAAGATAGGCGCCTTACTCGAAATTGTTGATTCAGATTAGGTTTAGGGCTTTTAGGGATTTAGGGTAGGTTAGTCCGGGGTGGTGCTCGATGAAGTTTGTGACAGCTGCCCATCTGCAATAGGCGAAACAATCACCACTAAGCAAAGTCGGCTGGAGGAAATTTGAAACAGTGCCTTCAACGTGCCCCTAGATTGACCACCTTTGAACTTCCAGGCGCTGTAGATCCGTCAGTTTGACTTTCAGTCTTTTGGTCGGGGTTTCGGAGTAGGGTATTTCTTGGCGCATGGGCGCACGCGGCGCGTGTGTGTGTGTGTGTGAGTTCCTTGAGGGCCCCTTCTCCGGGAAACATGCAACCTGGGGGCTATGAGCGGAAGGCATTCATATCTGGGCAGTAACATGTGTGATGCTATCCAACATGAGGTGCAGATGTGGCTGTCCACATCCAGTCCGACAATGCTACCTGTTGGCAGAGACTTTGTGTTACTGCGCGTCGGGAGTTTTTGTTGGAGACGGCCACTGTTGCAGCATCGGTCGCAGTTGACCATTGACGGACTGTTGACTGTGACAGAAGCGGATGAGGGTGAAACATTTAAGCTGTTTGCAGACACATAACCCACTGTCAAAGCGTTGATCGAAGTCTGTACGTCCTGTCACGGGTGTTCCTAAACTCCTACTGCTTAAAACCGAAAAGCCGTGACATACGCCACGACGCTGCAGCTGTTTGGCTTTCAGAGCTTTTCCCTGGGCAAGCAAGTCTTTCTAGCCGCTCGAAAAATGCTGTGGGAGGATGTGGGAGGGGTTCTGGGCTGAGTTTAGTTTCGGATGATTTATTAGAGCTTCAGGGCCTCGCGGCTCGTGGGTCTTCAAGTATTTAGGACCTTCGAGACTTCGGGCTTCGGGGATCTATAGTGTTTTAGACTCACATACATAGAGGGTTGAGCTGCCCGCTACAAGTGCCAGCAAAAGCAAACTCGACGTCATAAGTGTCGGCGAACCTGTCCTGGCCTTCGGTAGAAATTCACCAGCTCGAAAGCGAAAAATGGTCGACTTATCCTGAAACGTCCCAGGACATGAACACTCTGACGAAGATTGCTAGACTATCAGGCCCCCCTCGTTCGATGGCAGAAGCCCGGCCCACACTTTCAATCAGGGCATCGCATCTGGCTCTGTACCTTAGCCCTCAACCCAAGGAGACATGTCATGCCCATCGTGCTCCATAGCCGAAATCGCTGGTCGCATATTGGGACTCTACAACCCTGGTGCAAGACGCTCGGCCTGAAAACACGGTGATCTTCGAATTGCGAGGATGGTTCGGAAGGGGTTGCTCTTTCGTCCGGGTGTATGCAATGTTGAACTTACATGGATTCGGCTGGTGTGGGGAGCTTGTGTGCACCAGGTAGCCAACTTGCTTCATGAGTCCGGGATGGTGCAGAAAGGACATCCCCATCGAAAGTCTCGCATGGCTCCCTTGCTGTGAAGGCTGATCCCTTAGCCTTCTGATGCCCCCTGCTGAGTTTCAGACTGGAACTTGTGCAGCAGTGGCTCAGGAGTTTTGCCACAAGGGCTTGCAGCATTGTGTGTTCGTGCGTTTCGACAACAAGATGCTGGATTCAAAAGCTTGACCCAGTCGCGATTTGTGGCCAAGTCACGCCTTATGCCCTCAACAACTCCAGGTCCAAATCTCAAACCCAAGCCTCCAGGTCTAAAGACGCAACCCCGCCTCTGAGGTGCGGCGAAGCCTGCGCTCAACCCTGACGGGACCGTCCCTCTCTTTGCACTGTCCCGGGTTTACACTCTTGGAAGGTCTTGCAAGGGAGTCGGCTTTGGGAGCTAAGTAAGCAGAGGAGTCGGGCTTCCTGTGCTCCGTCCCTTGTGAGGCCTGACAGTGGGGTTTATGGGAGCAAGTCCGTATTCTCTTGGAATTCCCGATAAGTGTTTCACTTTGACACCATCTTTGTGCGACCCGTGTTCCTAGAGTACGATACACCGAAATCAGCCCGAATTGGTTATTGTCACCAGAACACACCATGCCAATGCCCGTTGCCTGAGCTCTAAAGACGGGCCAAGGTCAACTGGGTCAAGTGGCATGAGCTGGTGAAGGCCTGTCCAAGTCCAGGGAATCCTTTCGGCTTGTTTTTCCAGTTTCCCCATCATCATCTGGTCGGTACAGACACGCAGTACCTGTACGAGCTTAAAATATCATCACCAGCACCGCAAACAGTAATGGATAAGTGTCAGCTTCTTCATCTTCGGCAGCGTCCAAATCACCACGATCATCAATTTCAGCGTGGCCATCGTCGCCAAAGTCGTGCATCAAGAGTGTCGTCGTGGCGCTTTCATGTTTCGCAGTTTGCATGAGTGCTTGAGTCAGACAATGAAAAGTCGTGGCTGTATCGCTGCTTTTGTGGTGCATCCAGATAATGTTTCCACATCTTCTTCCCTTCTTGCAGTGGCAGGATTCAAAGCTCCCCTACATGACGTTTGATCCGCCTCAGAAGAAGGCGCGTTTGAGAGTTGTGCGGGCTGTTTATGCGCCGTGCAGCTTCGTTGACTACTCACGGACGGCTGCATTGGATTGTGCTACTGTGTTTATGGTTTTAACAGTTTCTGGCTTGCCATAGCGCGTTGCCTGGATGTTGTGAGTGTTTTCAGTGTGCTTTCTGCTTTTTTTCAATGAGTATTACCGCTGTGTGTCTGTTCGTTCAGGCTTCACGGGGTTGACAAATGCCGGCTTCTGTGGCTGATCTTACGCCTGCTTTTTAATAACGAGAAGTTATCGGAAACTAGCGGACGGCAGGAAGTGGCCGTAGCATGACAGGCGCTTCGTGACGCTGATGACACACAGTCTCAGCTCCAATATCTAGCACGTGCTCGGACAAGCAGAACGACGAGACGCTCAACAAGAAGCAGGGCGGGTTCATCTGCATCACCATCACCTCATCATCATCATCACCATCACCATCACCATCACCATCACCATCACCATCATCATCACCATCACCATCAGCATCCATCATCTTCATCAGCGTTCATCATCTTCATCATCTTCGTGCTAATCGGCATTTTCATGTTCATCATTGTCATTCAGCATCATCATGTCCATCCCTTCGACTGGGACCCTTTTTCACATTCCTTTGAGCTTGTTCTGGCTCCTCGTCTTGCTCAGAAGACCTTCCGCCAACATTGTCGGCGCCCTTGCGGTTGATCGTTGTCATTCTCCCTATCTTTAAAAGTCAGCAAAAGAGTCAGGAATGCCGCAACAGGAACTTCACAAAGGGATGCAGCAACCGCAGCGGTTTTCTCGTCTCTCAGGTTTCGTATCCCAGGCTCGAGGTAGTTGGGAGTGTCGCTGTCGCAATCAGTTGAGGCAGACTCCTGCGAAAAGCAAGCTGCAAAGCCACCGGGGGAGACCAGGGCTTTTGATGTAGCTGCAGCTGCCCATCGCATGCTGACTCAAGTCCTGTCCAGTCGGAGACGCTCACATCACCTCCGACAGTCTCAAGCCGATTTGGAATCCGCATCTCCTGACCCCAAGACATGCGACTTCTGAGTTCTGGACAGCACAGTCCGATTGCAGCGTCGGAGGTCAGCTTTTCCAAAAGCTGCCGCAACTGCTACTTCTTCCCGCCGAGGCCAGCCGCAGGATGCTGACATTGATTGCCATGGTTACTGTTGTACCTATGATGTTCTGATGGCAGTACTTTTGACAGGGTGTACTTCCGAACATCACGATCTCTGCTATGCTGCTGGCTGCTGCACTTGGGGCGTGTTGGTAAAATTGCCAGTCATCGTATGGATATGCCGATATGCCATGATCCAAGAATGGGCATATGACTTTTGCAAAAACAAATGTCAAGCGTTGCACGAGATGAAAACTTACCAGTAAGAGTGCGAGCGGCATATTCTTGGACTTGTCCATCGTCGATGCACGGTCTGTTCTGTATGTGTAACTAGCTGCCTCTCCTGCTCTTTAGCTGTTTGTTCATCTTGGTTCGGCTGTGCCAAGCTGTCGTAGGGCTTCTTCTATGCTCATGACCGCCGAGCTCGCGTGATCATCGTAGCCATATCTAAAGAGAAGTCTTGCTGAACCAAAGTCACTCTCTTTCCGCAGCCGGCGCACCTCGGTCCACCAGGCTCGATCCTTCGATTTCACCTTGACTCTGCCCACACCTGCAGCAGAAGGCAGTCTACTTTTGTGACCTGCAGCAGGTCTTGGATCGGGAAGGCCCCACCCTGCTGCTTCGCAGATTGCCTCCAGTACCAATGCAGCTCTGCCAAATTAGCAAGGCTGGTTTAGAGACCGGGGTGTAGGGTTTGGCGTTTCTGGTTTGAGGTTTAGGAAGTTCTTGGGGGATGGAAGCGCTCCAGTGCAGCTTGTTGATATCGACCTCACACAAGTGCTTCGTGAAGAGGCTTTACCAGTGGTGCATCAGCCTTTCAAAAGCGCTTTGGACAACACAATCAAAGGTTTCGGCTGCGTCGGAAAATTCAATCCCGCAAAGGTACATTCCCAGTAGATGTTTTTACGTGCTCAGAAGCTGGAGCCTTCACCTCAAGACGGGACCGACGCCAGAAGCACCATCTTCCTGACGAGGAGTGTAGCTTGCTTTGTTCCAGCATTTCAATTTCGTCTTCACACGGCAGCTTGAGCATTTGGGTGAAGACAATGGGTTCAGCAAAATGAGACTTGGACGATGGGAAGTATGAACGCTAAGCAGTGGCGTGTCAGGAATGTTGGACAAACCGATGAAAGTCCTGGGCCAGAACGCCTCAACATCAACACATGGTCGGTTTGTCGGAATCATGCCTAACGCTTGAGCTTCCGAGATGGCCCCTATTCCCACCTCCAGATCTCCGATGCGGATGCCCCTTGTCGTGTTACAGTCTGGAGGCATTGTGCAGCCTTCATCCGCATGGGCATTTTGCACTCGTTCGGAAGTGAATTGAGCCAGCGGCCATAGAAGCTCCAGGGGGTGAAGTAATTCAAAACCTTTGGTATCGACGACTTCCGTCTTGGTGGACATGATGCCACCGTATAGCCGGCCGAAGGCCTACTTGCCTAGTCACGAACACTGGCGAGACAAGGGCACCATTAGTGCCACTGCATCCAAACTACATCCTAAACTCTCAGACTCAAGAACCCATCGTGGGGGCAAGCGGGCCTGAATTTTGATTATGCCTCTAGGCCTGTAGGATCCTGTAGGCCTCTTAAGGTGTCTTATGCCCCTGGCGCTTCAACTAGACTTCAAGCCTTTAGGCCTCTATTACCGGCCCTCTTCAGGGACGAACTGCGACCCCTGACCCGAAACCGTCAACTTCCGTAGTGCGTCTCGTTGGCAGCTGAGGCGTGGCTCGGTAAGATGCTCGAACGCGACGCTTACTATTGTCCGGATTTCCTCCGTGGCGTCTGGTGGATGCGGGACTCCATGGCTTGGGTTATCGCATACGCCCCATCCCCTTTCAGAACCGCATCCTGAAGCTGACTCCTGCCCGGGCAGTCTCACTGCACTATGGACTTCACAGAAAAGTTCGAACCACTCGCATGGCAACCTTTGCCACCTTTGCCTCCATTTGATTCCGCAATCCTGCAGCCAGGACAACGTGGCAAACGAGACGATGCTGACGTTTCAGGATGCCGTGCTGCAGCACACGTGAAGCTCTTTGGATGTGGGGCAGCTCGAGTCCAAACCCTCCCCCAGTGGACAGTGTTCTGGTTCGCGTCAGTGATTAGGCGAGCTTACTCTGTGTCGCCCAGCTTCTTTCTGATCGCAATGCCACCTGCCCGTGGCATCATATTCTTCCGCCAAGTCGTTTCCTGCTTAATGAGATCCACATGGACGAATTCATGTCAGACCCTGTGAGACTGCAATGTAGTGCAACGGATCGCTGAGTTAGAAGCAGGCATGCATTGCTTCACGTCGCTGCTTGAGCCGTGATGTTGCGCGAAATCCAGAAGCATCCCTTGGAAGCTTTTCACAAAGTACACTCCTGAGCCCCCCGCTGAATGTCTGTTCCACTGAGCTGTTTCTGCTCCATTTGCCACAAATCTATATCTGGAGGCCTGCACTATCTAGATCATCGTTTTCATCATGTCATCGGCATGATGACCATCCTCATGATCATCTTAATCATCATCGTCATCCTCATCATCGTCATCATCACCATCCATGACCATACTCATCATTATCATTATCATCATCATTATCATCGTAACCATCATCATCATCATGACCTTCATCATAGTCATCACCAGCATCATTTTCATTTTCATCATCTTCATCGCTTTTGTCCTCGACTCGTCCTCGTCCCCGTCCTCCTCGTCGAAATCGCGGTCGTCCTTGTCGTCGTTCGTCATCGGTGCGTCGTCATCGTTGTCGTCTTGCCGACATCATCGTTTTCGCCATGATCATGCATCATCTTCGTGTGTCATCGTCCTCATCAGTATCCAATCGTCCTCAGTATGTCAACAAGTATCAAAGGCGGCATCACTCTCACCGCATCCTCGTCAGCATCGTCAGCAGCGGCAATGCAGTAGCGAAGGAGCCTAGCTGAGGTAGCAGCAGCCGCACGGCGACAGGGGTCAGCAGCAGCAGCAGCGGAAGCCGAAGCGCAAGCGGAAGAAGCAGCAGCAGAAGCAGAAGTAGCAGCAGTGAAAGCAACAGCAGCAACATCAGCATGACCATCACCATCGCCATCGCCCTGACCGATTTCATCATCATATTCATGTCGGGCCCACTCAAATCATCAACATCGTCGGTCTCAGATCCTTCCACGTTGACCAGTGCGATCATTCTCGTTATCTTTCTCTTAGCATCATCTTGTTAGCTGGGTGCCCAGCTGCATGGCCAGGATGGCAGCTGGAGACAAGATGGGCGAGTAGGACTGAAAGAGACTCGATCGCACATTCGACAAGGAAAGCCAAAGCTGGGTACGTAGCCTTCTCTGCGTTCGTCTGGACGTCACCAACACCCTTTGCAGATTCAATGCATCAGTGTTCAGAACAATGTAGAGATGCCCTCGGCGAAGTAAGCAAGCTTCCGTGATGTGCATACGTTCCATTCAAGCTGCCGACGCCACCAGTGCAACCTGTCATGATACAGCATGACACGAGACACGGGGATATGACGTAATGTGCAGAATTTCTGCATCAGGCTCTGATGCTCGGATATGCAGCTTTCTGGTGATGTCATTAGCAAATGCTGGCGAGTGGCCCGTTATCGACACTTGCCATTCGATCCTAATGTCTGCCGTGCAAATCCCTCAGGCGGTGACGAGCGGCTTTAGATTGTTGTCCTGCGATGTGGGAGATTCAGCAAATGGCGGTCCGCGCACAAACTGGATCCTTCTTAGAAACGCGAGGCAATGATGTTCACTTAGAATTATTCCGTTGCCAGACTGTTTCATGAAGAACTTGAAGAGTCCCCAAGATGTCATCAGACTGTCCGTATCAGCAACAACCAAGTCTTGCTCATCACGACCAACAGCACAGCAATATCGGGAAAAACCTCAGCAAATATGATCGCCCGTCAGCCTGCACAATCAACCGTGGAGCGCGCACACCGCATTTGCATTTGGCAATCGTGAGCTTGGAGCATCTCTACTGCAGCTGCCGCGAGCAACCGTGGCACGCCTGACCACACCCAGGATGCCGGAACCAACTGGACCACTGGCACCAGCATGTGCAGAGCTCAGAACCATCAATCCGACACTGCAGTGAGGGTCTGGGCGGTCTGGGTTCAGAGAGGCTTTGTAGAGCCGGCTCGAGTCGCAGTGAAGGTCTCACCTAATTTCGAGCGTAGTAGTAGTAGTAGTAGCAGTAGTAGTAGTAGTAGTAGTAGTAGTAGTAGTAGTAGTAGTAGTAGTAGTAGTAGTAGTAGTAGTAGTAGTGGTAGTGGTAGTGGTAGTGGTAGTGGTAGTGGTAGTGGTAGTGGTAGTGGTAGTGGTAGTGGTAGTGGTAGTGGTAGTGGTAGTGGTAGTGGTAGTGGTAGTGGTAGTGGTAGTGGTAGTGGTAGTGGTAGTGGTTGGTGGTAGTGGTTGTAGTGGTAAGTAGTAGTAGTAGTAGTAGTAGTAGTAGTAGCAGCAGCAGCAGCAGCAGCAGCAGATGCCAAACTTGGAAAGCACTCAGGTTCGGATCCCTTCTGGCAGCGGTCAAGAGATTCCCTGTCACGTTCGAGATCGAGCCTGGAGAGTGCCTGAGCCACTTTTAGATTGTTGCACACCTACGAAATTGGCCCCCGTGTCTCGAGCATTGGCATCAAGACTTAATAGTATGCAATGGTCCCTTTCCACCCACATCAGGAAGGAGGAAGCATGCTTTGGTTGCCATGAGGAACCCGAAGTGGATGGGACTTCGGAACGGTGATGACTGGATATATCTCCTTGGAGAAGAGGTGGGCGGAGTCGTGAAATACAATTGAGGCTCCGGAGGGTGCCTGGTTTGCTTGATGAGAGTACATCTGCAATACAGGTTTGGCTAGTCACGGTCTTCAGCAGCCGTGACACTGTTCGTGGCGGGGAAGGCATGTCATGGGGGTGCAAATCTATGGATGCCGCGAGGTTTGTCTTCGTCCCGATAGGAGCATGTCAGAGAAAAGCCATGACAGTAATACCTGGTCAGGCCTGTAGGCATTGGCCGCATATCTGTGCATCCCTTATCCCCAGCTGCATCCTGTCTCCCTCTGCAACACATCGGCTTGGAGAAGCTTCCGTAAATATAGTCATGTTCTCCAATGCTGACCACCAACACCATCAGCACCGTCGATTCCGACCGCCACCTCCACAACAGCAGCAACAGCAACACCCACATATACAGCCACGGCAACAGCAACACCGCAACAGAACATAAACGGAAGCACCAGCGACGACGACGACGACCGACCACCACCACCACCACCACCACCACCACCACCACCACCACCACCACCACCACCACCACCACCACCACCACCACCACCACCACCACCACCACCACCACCACCACCACCACCACCACCACCACCACCACCACCACCACCACCAAGGTTGACACAGGCTGCTGCGGGCCGAACTATAAGAGTACGGAGAAACTAGTCTTGACCTGCCCACGCAGAAGTCAGGACAAGGGGAAGCTCTTGTATCCTGACGGATCTCCGGTCGACTTCATACCCGGTCTCGACTTGCTCAGGTCAGATTTGGGGTGAAGGGTCTGATTTCGGGTTTGTGGTCAGGGCCCGCAGTCTTCTTTTTGGTTTGTGAGTGTTATTGAACGATGCGCCATGACTGTACTTGGACTTAAGTTTTTTGATGCATGGTGGCCACAAGCCGATACTGATTTCGAGGTGTATCATCTGTGGGCACATACGCTGCGAAGTTTCGGACCATTATTGAAGGGTCTGGCTCGTATGGCGGTGTTGGAGTTGTCTTCAGTCTAGTGACTTGTGGTCGACTCGTGCTCAAAGCTCGGGAAGCAGCTGCTCGCCAGCACACTTGTTCTTAGCACTGAGGCCACAAGTCAAAGTCTCAAAGCTCATACAGAATAGTACAGTCGTGTGGCTTTTTGCCCAAGTGCGGGCAATACCCTGTGTCGTCAGTTTCCGCATGCAAGATGAAAGCAGGAAGCAGCATATGCGGGGCAATGAGTATGATATGTCGGGTGCATTATGGTTTTACATAGACAGAAGGTCTGCAGACCCACACCTGCACACTGTGCATCCGAAACCAAAACGAAGATATGGCCACAACATGCATCTCTAGCATTCTGTAACGCCGCAGCAAAACCATGGATGCAGTTGCTCCAATCATGTTCGCACACAGAGCGATAATGTAGCAAGTAGTCGAAATAGCCGCACTGAGAACTGCTGTCAGCGTTTTCACCATTATACTCCATAGCACCATCACTCGTCATCATCAACAGCGGCACCGCCGTTGCCTTCTTATCATCATCAGCATCATCATCATCACCATCACCATCACCATCACCACCATCATCATCTTCACCGCCATCATCATCGTCGTCATCATCAGTCACCAGCACCAATACCATCACGATCATCGCAAATGACACTTATCAGAGAACCTCCAGCATCATCATCATCATCATCATCATCTGCTCCTGCATCCTAAGACGAACAGTGTTTCTCACAAGCAAGACCGATGTCGGCACCGTTCAACAGCATCACGGAGACCACAGACTAGCAATACTGAGCGGTCTGCCCCAACAAGCTTTCTGTTCACCATTCTGATGGCAACGATGATTGCCAGGGTGTCTGTGCCGAATGGCGATCCTTATGGTGGCCACTCGTCTCGAACGGAGAAGATTAGAAGTTGAGGTCTCCTTCATCAGCCCGTTGAGGAGACGGCTTCTCTTGTTTGCAGTCGACCCACTTCAACTGCTGGCGTTTACACCTAAACTCCTTTGCCCCAGAAAGTGTCAGGATCCATCCGAGTCGTGGATCTGCTATGCTAGAAACCAAAACTATTGCCAGGCAGTGCCTGAAATCGTTTAAGCAGACCAGCAGGTTGAGAGTGTGCAAGCATCCACCCAGCATGTCGTCTTCCATTGAGATTTCCATCCCTCCAAGTCGAGGAAGCAGAAACAATGAAAGGTGATTACACTCTGCTGAATCCAAAATCCAAACCCTCCTGCCTCAGGCGTCTTCTACCAGTACTTGGTGCGCAAAATTGCGTTCAAGGCGCATGCCGTTTGTCTTTCCTGCTGTGTTCACTGTGAAGGGGGTTTGTGATTCAGGGTTGCTGAGAACCTGGTGTTACGGGTCTCCAGAACATAGCACTGATACAGCCGGATGGCATATCCACCTGCCAACGGCTTGCTCTTGCTTATTCTTGCGTTGTTAATGGACGTGTTTAGCCCTTGTCTTGCAATGCCTTTGTCTTATGAAGGACTGCGATGGCAACATCGTGAAGACACAGGCAGAGCTGAGTGGTGTGATGACGGAAAGCCTTCGTTGCTCGCAACAAGCATGCTTCATCCCGTGGTTTGTTTCTTGCCGGGTCAAGCATCAGTTTTGTGGCAAGTGAGGGCGCGGAAGTGCGAATTGCGGGTGCAGAACCGAAAGGAGTCAACAATCCCCGAGTCGCCACGAAAGCACCAGCCTACTGTCTAGTTGGGACACAGGACACGCAGCATAGAGCCCGCGGCCCGGTCATGGTATGTTATAGTCTTAGTATATCACAGTTCTGTTCTGCACATTATAGTAGGTTGTCATATATTCTGATTATAACAGCTTAGTGACTTAGTATGGTGTGGTCGGCTATCTATATCTCCTAGTCACCTTTGAAGCCTCCCTTCTTCAAGCAGCCAGTACTACGACGAGATCAAGGAGCGAGCCACACGGCCCACCCCGCAGGGCTGCTGTTGCAACCTCTTCCTCTGCAGCTCGATTCTAGTATGCTCTACTATGAGAGTATGAGAGTATAACTATAATGTCTTAAGTTTGCGTAGACTGAAGTGTACCTGGGTTTGGGGCCGTTTAGGGCCTAGGGTTTTAGGGACTTCATGTCCAGAGACGATCTTCTCAGTATGCTCTCTAGAATTGAAGTCTGCGAGTTTCCAAAGGACGCTGGTGCCTGCGCTAGCCTGTCCTAGACGTGAACTGTTTGCGCGACAGGATGGGACAGGAGGCCCTAGTAGAGCAGCGACTCTGGGGGAAGCAGAATCGCCACAAAGCGTAGTCTGCCAGAAATACGCATGATAGGACCCGGTGCATCTGCCTGAAAAGCCGCACGGAAATTTCAACCACATCCCATCCCAAGGCAACGTCAGCGATGAGCCTCCTGG
This sequence comes from Symbiodinium sp. CCMP2592, assembly GCA_905221615.1. Taxonomy (NCBI): domain Eukaryota; class Dinophyceae; order Suessiales; family Symbiodiniaceae; genus Symbiodinium; species Symbiodinium sp. CCMP2592. Next base: position 624,426 of record CAJNDT010002269.1, on the reverse strand, counting down.
CCGAATTTCACCATTCGGAACGGTCAGTCTCGTCGTGTCTTTTGACATTCGGATCCTTTGGTTCTAATGACCTGCGGCTGGAGTGGATTTCATGTCTTGTCCGCGGTTTTCGCGGTTTTCATCTTCCTTGAGGGTTGTGAGGCTGAGAGGGGCTGGAGGTCTGCTTCCTGTCTGGAGGTTGCAGCTGCATGATGTTGCAGTGTCACTTTTTTCGCTCACACTGAAGCCCGGTAGTAGTTGCTAGGCTTAAAAGGTCGGTGACATCGTCTTACCAGCCAACCCAGCAAATCTCTGGTTCATGGAGAGCGGTTCGCAAGCGCAACAGCAGCAGTGAACAAGCAACAACTATGTTTGATCCCCGTAAATACCGAATACTACTCCGCAGCATCCATGTGGCCCAGGGACTACCCGAACGTCTACGACGCCCTTGATGACTCGCAGATCGTCATCTATACCCAGGATAAGCGACTTGGAGCCTAGTTACTTTAAGATTCGGCGTTTGTTCAGGTGCTTTACCGCTCCAATCAAACATCAGTGGAATCCTGAGTGGACTGTCACTGTGGGGACATTCCACCCAGTGTGGCAGGTGTCATCTTTCATGAAGCCAAGACAGCGTCCGCAAACCAACCCAAAATGCCGATTCTCCCGCGGCACTGAGCCCAAGGTATCCGTACCCGGCAACAGCAGGTCCGCAGGAATGAGCCCCGCCGAAGATCGGCCGCGCAGAGTGTGAGTTTGTAAAGTTTCTGGCCTTGCAAGATTGCCGAAAATGCTGGCCACTGTATCAAAGCCTGGACTTCGGGGACACAAGACGCCGCGCGTCTGTTTGAAGCTGTATCTTGTAGTACTTTACCGTGCGCAAACTGGCCCAGAGACAGCACGGACTTCATGGCAGTCCTCCCACAGCCGAGCAACGAGGTGATGATCTTCTGGCAAATGTGCAACGAGAGTGTGGTTTCCGTCCTTGCTGAATGGCATCGGCTTAGTGTGATTGTAGGTAGTAGTTCGAGTCGCCGAAGACCAGAGCTTATAGACTCGAATGCCGCCAAGGAGTGAGCGCTCGCTTGCTTGCGGATACACGCGTTCTGCAGTGCAGCGCGCACGCCAGGTTTAGCAGCAGCCCGCGTGCCCACCTGAATGTATGACGGTGTGGGTAGAACTCCGCAGATGTTGCACGCTGGGCACTCGACTCTATGAAGAGTTTTGTGAGTTTCACTACGTAGGTATCCGGTCCTGCCGTTGGACTGCGCCACTTCTGCCCAGAAGCTCTGCAGCCCAAAATCATAGACCGCCTGCTCAGATTTAATGGTCCTTGATGGAGACAGGCAATAAAACCATCAGTTCTCAGCACGGTGCTTAGGAGATGGGACTCAGTGGACTCAGACTAAAAAGCATCTCACGCTGTCGTCAGAGAAGTCCTAAACCATCTAGGGGCCATTCGCTACCAGTTTCAATGCTCTGACTTTCCGAAGGTAACTTTACCAGTCCGCGAGTCCGTATTATCGCGCGTGTGTGTGTGTGTGTGTGTGTCTGCATACATACATATATATATATATATATGGCATATGACTGTATGATACCTATGTAAGATCAACAGCCAAAATGCCGCTGTCCTTGAGAAAGAGTTATCAACACCCTTCAAGTCCAGACCTCCGAAACTCCGAGCTCGAGTTTGCAAAGTCGACAAGTAAGTCCTGAGAACATGACAGTACGGTAAATACAGAGAAACATGGACATGCCCTTAAGGTGTAGAGCAGGTGCAGTTGACATTGGGGCTACTACCTAGTATCCACTAGTACTACTAGTACCACGGCTTCTACGACGACGACTACTACTATACACTACGACGACGACTACTGCTGTTGCTGCCCCACCACCACCACCACTACCACCACCACGACGACTACTACTAGTACTGGTACTGCACGGTGACGTTTTTTAATATGTGGGGGCCCGGCCAGCCGCACTGGCCGCAGAGGTAGTATAAAATATTTGTTTAAATCCGTATATTTAAATCCCAGTATGAAGTGATGTAGCCTTCAGTCTTACGAAGGTGAAGGCTGGAATGCTGGAGGGTTGAAGGCTGGAAGGGGTTGAAGGCTGGAAGGCTTAAGGGGTTGAAGGCTGGAAGGCTGGAGACTGCAAGGGCTGGAGGGGTTGAAGGCTGGAGTGCTGGAAAGCTGGGCTGGCTGGAGGAAGGCTGGAAGGCGGGAAGGTTTGGCTTCCACCCTAAACCCTGAAACGCTTAAACCCTAAACCCAAAACCACCAAGCCTTGAAAAGGTGAAGGCTGGAAGGCTGGAGGGGATGAAAGGGGTGGAAGGCTGGAAGGCTGGAGGGGCTGAAGGTTGGCGGTTGAAGGCTGGAATGCCGTGAAGCCTTCCACCCTCAACCTTCCAGCCTTCCTCCAGCCCTCAGCCTTCCCAGCCTTCCAGCCTCCCTCCCGCCTTCCAGCCTTCCAGCACAGCCTCAAGCCTTCCAGCCTTCCAGCCTTCCAGCCTTCCAGCCTTCCAGCTGGCTGGAGGAAGGCTTGAAACCTGGCTAGAAGGCTGGAAGGTTGGAAGGCTGGAGGGCTGGGGCTGCAAACCAAAGCTCAAAGGCTGGGGCTTGGGGCTGGAGGAAGGCTGGAAGGCTGGAAGGCTGGCTGGTTTGGCTTGAACCTGCAGCTGAAAGGTTTGCCTAAACCTTTAAACCCTAAACCCCAAAATCCTAAACCCCAAACCCACCAATGATCTGCCAATTTCCTGATATTTTATTTCTAGGCGGGCCCGGGCGATGCTTCACGGAGGTAGTGTAATATACCTGTTTAACCTATGTAAATATCCGTGTATTTAAACACAGACGCCGTACCAGTACCAGGACTAGTACTGGCACTACTAGTGCTACTACTCCTACTGCTACCACTACCGCTGCCGCTACTGCTCGCCCTAGCGCTAGAGCTGCTTCCACTGCTACTGCTGCTGTGGCTGTTCCTACTGCTACTGCCGCTAGCAAGAGCAGAATAACACCACTGAGATAAGAACACGCATCCCTGCCAATCATAGCATGTATTCTTGTCTCATGATGCATGCAATGCTTTGCTGGCGACAGAGCCGACTTCTCCGGGCAGAGCAAAAGGAGTTTTACGCGTCCCAAGCCTTCGACATCGGCAACGCCGTTAAAGGAGCAAAAGAACGCGAACACGGTTCAGGTTTCAGAGTTTGCTGACGGTTGCTATAGGTTGGTGAAGTTGTGATCAGAGCAAGCTGCAATGAGAAGTTGGATGAAGTGTGACAGTGGTATATAGCAGGTGTCAAAACTGAGGAGACAGGGCCTTAGCCCGAGACGGAGCGCTAGCGCTGGCAATTGTAATGCTGATAGTATAGCGGTGTGCTGGCCCGCATCACCCCGAGCCCCAAATGTACTTGTTGTTGAGTTTGGTACCTGTGCCTTGGCCCACCAGCTACGGCACTGTGTCATTAAGTCTTTGAAAGATCATCTGCTAGAGTACGGTGCACACTTGTATCTAGATTACATGCACGAGATCCAGCTGGGATGTCGGGTTGGACATCAATCCAGCGGCGGACTCCTCGCTCGTCCAAAGCCTTCAACACCAAAGTTGCTATAAAACTTCGATTGCCCGAACCCTTATTAATAATAATAGTAATAGTAATATTAATAATAATAATAATAGTAATAACAATAATAATAATAATAATAGTAATAATAATAATAGTAATAATAATAATAGTAATAATAATAATAAGCCTGAACCATTGATTTCCAAGTTGGAGAACTTCCTTGTGCCTCCGGGCCATTGTCTACTAGTTTTGTTTTGTCGTCCTGTTGACGCTTGTGTTCCTATCTATTTCCTGTTCTTCCTGTATTGGACATCATCAGACAATGCTGGACCTAAACCCTGAACCTTGAAGCGCTTGCTCATTGTCACAACGGCCAAGGTTGTCGGAGACAACCTCTGGCTCTGGCGCGCTGACCACGCTTTGATCGATCCGAATGCAGGAAGCTTTGGCCGGCCCATGAGTTCTTGAGTGGCTTCGGGCAATCGGAGTTTCCTCAAGGTCCGCACTCTTTCCGACTGAGTTCTCATGTGCTTGGGCGGTCACAGCTCTCGATCTTGCCGGCAAGACCATCACCGAAGTACGGATTCACGTTGAGTTAGTGGACCTCGTGCCTCAAGCCAAAGAGGGAAGAACCAGGAAGCCCTAAGCTTTAACCTCAGCCCTAAACATGAAGCCCGATACCCCACGATGTACCCCAATATCTAACTGTTAGACCCGAGCCGGTCCCAGACTGCACCGTAGTATTCCGACTATAGGAAGGAGGCAGCAATAGCCTCCACAACATCCTTCCAGAGCTCCCAGTTCCGATTATCATAAGCCCTGCCCAGGAGAGCAAAAGGACCCGCAGAATTCTGCGGCACTCATGGAAGACCGTGTGGGGCGCTTACTTTGGGATCAGGGTCGGAATCTACGAACGGATTGCACCCTTTCAAAACCTTCTACTGTCATCTTCATTTTTGCAGGTTGTAAAGTCACGTACTCGTCCTCAGATGTATGAGCTTTATTGCCACTGTCGCCGTCATACCTGATGTCAAGCTCAGTATTGTCGTCGTGCATGCATCCTTGCCATCCACCATGTTGCTATGAATGTTCTCGTCGCCGTCATGACCATCATCCTCAGCCGCATCCTCATCACCGTCCTCGTGCCTGTCATTCGTCATTGTCAGCGTCATCATTACCAGCAGCAACAACACTCTCCCTTCGTCACGTTTGTGAAGAGTTCTGTTACACACCTGCTGCTGCCGTCGTTGTTTATGGTTATGAGTATGTCGGTGATGAAGATGTTGCTGTCGTCGCCGTCGTTCTTGCTGCTTTCGTTTGGTTATTCCGGCGATGATCTTCATGTGGTTGCTGCTCTTGCTGTTTCTACTGCAGCACAAGACTCACCTCCGGGCATGGACTTCTTTTCAGCCCCCGTCCCCGCATAAGCCCACTAGCCCAAAGCTCGAGCGGAGCAGCTTGGAAGGTGCCCAAGGCGAAAGAGTACTATCTCGTAGCTTCGGGCGACTATCCGGCCAAGGCTCTTTGCCGGGCGGTTTTGTAAAGGTGCTGGTGGCGCTTGGAGTTCACTGTGTTGTGGGCTATTGTGCCTTCTCCCAGAGTCAATGAAGGATGTTTCTGCATGCTTCTGCATGCATCCAAACGCATTGCAACTCAACGACACAGCCATGCCCGCATCGAATCCTATCTCAGCAGCAATCTGAGCTATGGTCAACTGCTCCAGTAGAATCCGTCCAGACCACGGGACCCAGTTGAGACAGACTGACTCAGACCTTACACACGACGGCTTGAGTAGTACGAACCGGTTCCTTCTTCAAGTTCATTTTTGTTGCATCATCCTCTTCGTCTTGGGCTCAAACTTGATCATTCTTCACGCATCTTTCAATGGCAGGTCGGGCTGAAAGTCTCCGGCGATCAAGTCACCATCTATGGGTCTCTTGGATGCTCAACCACGATTCTGCGTATCAGAAGTGCATCAGCACATCTTGCACTAATATTGATGCTACATCTTAAATCTCGGTCTGACCTTTGGCTATCCATGCTGCACTCGTCGTGTGTCTGCACTAGGACTGCCAATGCAAATGGCTGAGAATTCCTCCCAATCTGCGTAAAAAGCCATACCTTTGAAGAGATACTGGCCAGACTCCCGAAGAATGAGTGCAGAGACGGTTCAGCTGTTATGGGGGCCTCGCAGAATTTCCGAATTCGCTTGAAGTCGTCCTGACAAGAAGCCATGCATTTCATCTCGCGACATCAATCAGTCCTTCTGTGAGCAGTATGGTCTGCTCACACAGACAACACAGTCACTCCTTCTTTTTGAACGAAGCAGCCATGCGAAGCTCGCGCCGGAAAGGTTAGCCGTCGAACACTTTCTCGAGGACAACACGCTCTGGCCCCTTGACCTCTCTTATAAGATTTTAGGAGCATATTTTCAGTCCGGCACTTTGTCATAATTAGCGTGTCTTACCATGCGTTTCTGTTTCAGTGTTATGCGATCTAGTTCTTGGCCCCCGAAACCGTAGCCTTTTTTCAGTGCAGGTTGCGTATCAGTAACGTCTGACATATGAGGACTGCTCCACTCGATCAATCTCGGTCATGGAATCACATGTTTTTGGGTTTGGGGGCTCCAGGGATTCGAAAATAGGGTTTCAGCCAAGACTTGCATAATCTGACGGATTGTGAAAATTGGCCCAGCAACAGCAATGGATCGTACCGATTTCCAGAGATTCTTGTGGCAATGTCCATTCTGTGTTGACATAGCCTGCCTTTGTGGGGTCGTAGCGTCGTAGAGCTGAGCTGCACGGACATGAGAACGCAGAAACCTTGCAGAGCCTACGACAGCCAAAGCTTGAGGATGGGCGAGGGTGGCGCTGTGTACTTCTACCAGAATGAGCTGCCCTATGACGTCGATCAGGCAGGAATTTCGTGATGCTCCCTGAAGTTTCACACCTCTGGGAACGAAAGCCATGCGGAAGGCATCAGGTCGTTGGAGTAGAATTTCTGAAGCAGACCCTTCCTGTACTGCAAGACCTAGGAAGCGACAATTGTCAAATGTTAGCCCAGCAACTCCAAGAAGACGTGCCTCACAAATTACGTGGGCGACGAGAGGTCGGTTATCTGCGGGAGTGTTACTTGAAGTCTTGTGCTTGCCTAAGCACACCCTCTGGCGATGAAGGCCAACTTTGGCGACAAGGGCTTTGCCGGCTACAAGGCGGTTTCGGGTTGCTCCTGCACATCGCATGGCGTTGCAGGGGTGCGGCAGCCCCGCCAAAACCTGGCGTCCGGTGAATTAGAAGATATTAGAAGGAGGACTTGAAGTTTGGAGATGTTGCAGCCCTGATAGAGGTGGCTCCCCATGTACGGACGCATGAAGCGCAGGGCATGGGCCAGCACCTCAGTTTCCTTCCTTCGTCAGATTTGGAAATCAAGCGTTCTCATGGAGCGCAAAGAGTCTGCGATGTTGAGGATTCAGAGTCAGTCGCACCACCAATGAAGAGTTGAAACTCAACATGCGGCTTTGCAAAGTCTTGCTGATTAATCTGACCGGGCCCCGGCGGCCAGAAATGTCAAGGCGGCACTGCAGAGTTGATTAGGTCGAAATCGTTCGGTCTTGGAGCGCTCCAGGGTTGTTGAAGATGGTCAGCCCTTTGGTCTGAAGCATGATGCTGTCCGCACTCCAAGTCTTCAGAGGCGTTTACAGCTACTTCCGCGACTTCAAGTGCATCGTGAACAGTGGCTTCGTTGCTCCGAGCACCGATGGTGAAGCCAAGCAGCACTGGCTTTCACCCAAGTGCTTCGTACTTATGACTCTCATCCCTTACATATTGACAACCCATTGCATTCCTGTTGATCTCTGGCACCTCGCGTTATGTGGAGTCTGTTACAGCTTGTGCCAGCGTGGATGTCAGAATAATTAGGATGTCCTTAAGGGGGGGTGGTCCCAGGGGGGTAGGTAACCTAGTAATCCCCATTATTCCCCAATACTCCCTAAGCTTCCCTAAGGTTCCCCAAAGCTCCCTAGTACCGGCCCCCCTTGAACCACCCCCCCTTAAGGACCCTACAAGAATAGTAATGCTTGCACAAGAGCGAGTTGCAGACCCTTCTGCCTCGTGTCCTGTTGGTCTTTAAGGTGCGGTTTACCAACATCTTCACCCGCTTCCTGAATGGCAAAGCAGGCCCGACGAGAATTGCGGTGATCCTGTGCCTGCTTTCTTGCTAGAAACGGGAAATCGGTGCTCTGCGCCCAACTCGACCGAGATCCGTTGGAGACGACAACACTGAACTTCATCCAGCCTCGTGCACCGTCATTGATCGTCATTGCTGAGGCTTCAATGTTCCTCTTCACCGAACCTCAGGTAGACGTTTGCAACACTCCTCTGTGCGACCCCGCCGTTGCAAGTCCGTGGACATGTCTGCCAAGTTGCAAGCATGAGGGCATGTTTCGTTCAAGTCGTGATGGCTTTGTGCGCAGCCGAGACATTTGGAAATCACGATACTTCACAGGGCATGCATGGAGTTGAGTTCTGTGCTTGAGCCTGTTCATGCAGCTGCCTTCATAAAGAGTACTGAGCACTAGGGCTTACGAAATCACACCGCCCACCGGAAGACCCGACAACCTCTCCAGGCATCGAGCACGTTCTCAACGATCAGGGCGGATCAGTGATGGGCTTTTCCGACCCCCTGAGCGACTGGGACCGCTTTGGCCGAGGGAGGACTCTTAGGTTTCAGAAGCGCTTCCTCATACTTCCAAAGCTGTTAGGGCCGTTGGGGATCCAAAGCACGGCCGAAGCAGACAAGGTCGGCTCGTGACCTCCGTGCCTGGGCCTCCGCTTTGTCCTTCAATGCCTCCGACGCGCCCTTCAGGCAGACGAGCTTACAGGGGCCGCTTGAGACTGCAAGGGGCGCAGGATTCTGGGAGCCCTGGAGTGCTTCCGTCGTCGGGGTGCACTGAGGCCATGGGTATGTCGGGTTTGTGGTCCACATCTTTGTTGGGCCTCAGAGTCTCGAACTGCATCATCTCTGGGTCCAGCACAGAAGGCATCTTTTTCGTGATTTGTCTGAAACCTTGGTGCAATGTGCATACATCTGGTGGGTGAAGAGCTCATTTTTCTCGAGTTGTGCTGTCTGCACGAGGTGCATTGTCTTTCGAGCCTCAGTGTGGCTCATATCGGTATTGTCAGCGGTAAGTTTGAAAAGGTGTGCCGACTACGTGTGAGATTTCAACAGGGCCGGAACGTGCCCGGATGTCGTATCTTCAAGTGGCATAGCAGCTTGCTACCACCAGGAGCCCCCAAACCCTAAACCAACCCTAAAGCACCCGAATAGCCGGCCACTATCGTACGGGGGACAGAGCCTCCTGCCAATGCTTTTCTCCAAAAGTTCTTCGAAGAGACCGGTGGTGCGTCTCGCATGATGCCAGGCTCGCCCTTTTGGAGCTACTTCTTTGTGGCCATTGCCTCAGCCGCTGTCGGCTGGATGTCTTCAATGGCATTCTTCCGCTGGCGAAGAGGCACCGCGTGACGAGCTGTTCAAGTGCCTCCAAGTTGCAGGTCCTTTCAGGATGATAGACTCATGGCTTGACGACCATGCTTGTGTTTGGGCTTGGAAGGATTGCACTTTAGGTCTCAGACACCACCCGGCTAGCAATCAGAGAGGATTCGCAGACAGAGTTCCAGGGATGGATACAACGGTGCCGGCCAACTGTTCTCAGAAGGTAGGGCAGCGCCAGCACCACCCCGCAGTCCCGCAGCAATGCCGGACCGAAGATGTAACATCCGGGATCAAGAGAAAACAGTCTTTCCGCATTCATCCGAGCCGGAAAGGTCAGAGCCTTTGCCCACGCAGCTACGACTCGACGGAGTCTGCAGACGAGAGCGACTACGAGAAGTCTTCCTGAACGTCATCCATCAATGACACGTAGTCTGCTCGCAACTTCAACCAATGTCATGCCCATAGCAGCACTAGGATCACTAGTGATGCTGCCGATGGACAGAATCCTGCGCCTTAGCATCTACGAACAATGCGAGACACCATGGAAATCACGAACTCTCTAATAATAATAATAATCATAATAACAATAATAATAATAAAGATTTGCACAGGATTTTGTCCACGGTACCGGCGAGGCCGTGGCCCAAGGGCGGCGTCGGCTTCGACCCGGGGACCCAGCCTGGCAGAGACTGAGTTGCGCTCCTATGTGGTTTAGAAGTTTAGCCTCTCAGCGACCACTTTTCTGTGCTGCCTAGTCTCGGAATCTGCCAGCTGTCGACCCTTCATAGTTTCATGACGATTTCAATCATATCTGCTGTTTGTGTTCCTTGCTGGCAGCGGCCTTACGCAATCCTCCATGCTAACAGCAAGCCACGCAAGCGCAAGAAGAGTACGTGGGTGAATCCACAAGATGACAGGATGAAGATGAACAGCAGCAATTAGCGGTTAGCAATCGTTTGTGCATGGCCACGGAGATGCCGAACTTCGACAGTGTCCGCATCTGCCCTCCAGCTCCGATTCTGGAAGCAGCGCGCGCAGCGCCTGCAGAATCCTTCTTTTGTGCGGGGCTCCATGGATCGCCTTACCAACATTTTCCGGGTTCCTCATTATAAATATAGTAGAATATTATACACCCAAACCCTATTCTAACGATTAAGGCCCCTTTTGCATGGCCGCCAGTTTGGCAAAGCAGTTTCAGAGATTGCTCATGTCCCGGAGCCTCAGCGCTGGGCTTCTCAGCCCTGTAGTCTCGGACGGATGTGCTTCCAGGCTTTTATCACTTTAATCGTTTCGGACGGCAGAATCAAAAAGCATGACCTGCTTTCTCTGCGTTGGAGCATTGGTACAAACTAAAAGCAGAGGCACAAATAGTGATGGCTTCACGTGCCATTTGCCGGATTGGTTCTTCTGCCAGCAACCTTGTAGTTTTTTGCCAGACTATCTCAAGGTTGGGTGCTCGCGGGTCTGCCTTGACTCGTGTCAGTGCTGCGGGTTGAATGTTCGAGGTCGCCACATCTTGGGCTGTTCTCCAGCGATGACAACCAAACCCGGCTGTCAAGAGGCAACATGATGACGGTGATGCTGATGATAGCGATAGTGATCATGATGAACGTTTTGATAAGTTCGATGTTGATAGTGACGATGGTGGTGATGATGACAACGATCGCGGCAGTAGTGCCAGTGAGCGGTCGAGGGAGTGAGCGAGTCAGTGAGCGAGCGCTAAATGACAATACACGGACGGCATCAGGAACTGATCAAGCAACAGCGATGATCAAACTTCGCAGGACTTGTACCTCAGCCTTGTGGAGCATGGTGGCAACCTCATGTTGCCCATCTCGGTTCCCGACTTAGCCGAGGACATGAGGTGAACACACTGCAAGGCGCATAGATGACCGGGTGTGTGGCCTAAAGCCAGCGCACAAGACTGCTCGAAGAAAGTGTAACTACTGAAGAGTCCAGAAGCTTGATGTCTGAACTCCGTGAGCCCTCACCCACGAGCGAGGCCCAGGGGCGAATGGCCAGGAGCCACCTCCCTCAACAGTCGGAGCCTCAATTGAGATCGCGCCCTATTTCAGCTTGGTAAGCCAGGGGGTGTGCCGCTTCATGGTACCCGCCCTAGGTCCTGGGTCCTAGGCCCTAGGCTATAGCTATTTGGCATCGCAACACAGAAATTGAAACTGGTAGTCCTTCGAGCCACCAGCGATGCTGCAGTGGAGCAGGTGGGACAGCGTCGTGCGCTACGCTGAGAGCTCCATGCGTCCTGCAGGTCCCCGAAAATACTGCCGCAGAGTGTGCGAAACAAGCAAGACCAAGCAAGCATAGCAGCAACTGCCAGTAACCGTGACAGCCATGACGGCCAGGTTGAAGTGCACCTGCATCTAGGGAGGTCGAGCACGATGCTGGAGAGAGAACTTGTCTGATCCCTCCGGCCCCTGAATGGCCAAGCCGTGCACCCACATTAACACGATGGTTGAGACAAGGAAACGATGTACTCGGGTGGGACCACCGCAAGTTTCCTGACTTGTACAATACCCCAGATGTAGACCATGCGCCGCCACTCATATTTTGCAGTAATCTGCGGCTCAGTGCTTGTCTTCTGAACCATTGGTGTCTATCCTTGCAGGCTCTGTTGCGCGCTATTGATGCTCAGTGTCCAGCTCTCGGTCGTGAACGAGCTCGTCAGGGAGTCAGGCAGTGAATCTTACATCGGCGCTCTTCTTCGTTCGGAGAAAGGAAGCTTTTTCTGGATTTCGGGGAGGGTGCCGGAGCACGGGCTAGACCCAGGCATGGCTGCACGGGACAAGGCTGAATTGGTACCCCGGATACTCGCACTGCATACTCCTGGTCTTGACCTTGACCACGACCCCGTACCTCAAACTTGGGATTCGGCTGGGGTCTGTCTCAGAAAGGCGCCAATATGACAGTCCACGTTCATCACTTGAGCTTTGTGGTCAGGTTGGCGCAGGAGGCACAGCGCTTTTCCCGGCCGGGGCTTGCACAAAGTGCTGCAAGCTGGGTACCATCTGGCTTCATGCTCTCGTTATGAAAGCTCTGGCTGGCTCCTGTCATTGCATTAGAGTATCATCGTTTCACAATGGATGTTGAGGCCTTGCATCCTCTCGTTGCACAGCCATGCTGTATTGGCAGGAGCCGACTTGTACATGTGTGGAAAGAGGCTCCCAAGCCTTGTGCACGTCGTGCAGGACGTGCTGCAAAGCTCGGCCTGGAATGCAGCATCCTCGTCGGCTTCACACAAGATTGGCCCAGGATGATCCCATGATGCCCATCGTTTTGTCGACCTCAGGAAAAATGCAGCAAAATGAAGACCAATCGTGCTGAGTCTGCTGCGCAATGTAGAGAGAGAGAAAGAGAGAGAGAGAGAGAGAGAGAGAGAGAGAGAGAGAGAGACAGAGAGCACTCAGACACAGCAAGAGGCTTGAGGCAAGGATGCGTTTAGCTCGACGCATTGTTGCAGACGCTTGACACGGTAGCTCCCAAGCAGGCCATTAAGCTGCTCAAACGGGGAGCCTCATCCATATGTGCACGCAAACCTTGGCAACCATCGTGTGGTTGGGGATGCCGGATACAGCCCTCAGTCGACAAGATGAGCTTTGCAGCAGCACTATCGAACCGGCCTTGATACCGAACCAACACGATCAGCGGAATATCCCAGCTAACATCCAAGAAACTGTGATTGCTGGTTCCCCCAGGCCTTGCCCACTGTTGCCCCCGAGCCATAATACCCGAGAGATCAGTGCATTGATCAAAAAGGGACGGACTTAAGATTTGCAGGTAGCTTAGCTTAGAGGGGATTTCAAAGGGGAGTCCAGAGGGCACAGGATCCACGGTCTCTGCTCTCGCTGGGGCGCCGACACTGCAGAGCCATGGCTCGGCTGGCGCTGTGCTTTGGCAAAAATTATGTTCCTGGACCTTGCGGGGACTTTCAATTGAAGGCGGACTAACATGAATCTATGGCTATGGCTACTGATGATATGTGTCTGAATACCTGAAGTTTGTGAGGCACTGCCTGCGGGGCAGGGAATCGTGCGCGCAGAGTGCGTAGAGTTCTTTGATCCAGGCCTGAAGCTTTAGCCTTACATCGTCAGCGAGCTCGAGTCAATTTCTTATGCTCGGGAGTGGTGCTATGAGGGTCAGGCCAAGTTGAAGTTGGGGAGATCTAGTAACTAGTAGGAAGCTCCGAGGAATCTGACTGCTGGCATCACCGAGTTTTCGAGTGCAGAGCTCAGAGCCTGGCGGCTAACAGTTGTGCAGCTTAGGTCTGACAAATATATGTAATTAGGCAGGATGAATGTAAAGATAAGAACGACAACGCTCGTCCCTGTCATACAGACGAGCCGGCTCAGATGTAAAGCAGGAAGTAGATATTGTCATGGATATTGATTGCCCTGATTCCGGTAGTTGCGGCCAGCCTGAGACTGAGACTGGTTGTTACAACGGTAATGATGCTGGCGTGGACGACGTGCAGATGGGCTTTAGCGTAGTTCTTTACCGTCGCAGGCACAGCTTTAATCACACATGGTCTTACCTTTGCTTGTGTTTTCTGAGCATCTCAAACCCTGGAGTCAACATACTTGAAAATTACCTGAATGAAACAGCGACATCCTGCAAGATCAGCATCATCGCCACATATCTTTACCGGATGAATATAAAGCTGTGTACGTACAATCCAGTATTTCTTTCGACATGGTTCATCACGCAATCAACTAATCTACATAGCTTGCTACTGGCCGTTCAGGTATACGGTCTCTATGCATGCACATATAGATAGACATAGTATCCTACCCGCCCATGTATGTATCTATCCTTCCTGACGTGTAGATGGGTATGCGTAGCTGCATATGAACAGGAAAGGCCGTACAGCGGTACTGCCGCATTGCGGTATGCATGTTCTAGCAAAAGGGCATTTGCTGGTCTTTTGCAGGTTTGGCCTTGGGTCATACCGAAGTGACATGCGCACAAGGCATTGCTGGTGGCCATTGTTGCATGCTCTTCTCCTTCCGAGTGGCGGCACATTCCCTTGTGGACACGGCTGACGCACCATGATAGCGTTTAGGACTTAACGATGCCGAAGCAAACAGCTCGGTAGCTCTGCCGTGGTGGCTATGACTATGAGCCAGCTTCTCGTTCAGGCCGGATGTCGCTGAAGAGCATGTTCTCACAGTTCGGTGAGGCCTGTGCCTCGAATCGTTGGGTCCAGACAGATAGGCACGAGACCTGCTGGTGGCTTCCTGAAGAATGGTTGAACGCAGTACTGCCATCTCCAGCAGGTAGACTCCTCCTGACCGGGGTTTTGGCATCACGTGCATTTGGACAGCAATCGGTCCATGCCGACGGCAAAGTGATGCATTTGACACGTCTCACACCTTCACATTTGTGCATGCTGGCGAGGTGACCTCCTGCTGGGTGCCGCCAGTCGAAGCGCGCAGGAAGGAAACAGCTTGGGTGAAGCCTGGGCCTTGTGCTGAAGAACCTGCCGAGCTTCGGCTAATCTCGTCCAGGATCAAGGAGAGTACCCTGATTATCCTCGTGCTGCAGCGGGTTGGAAGCAAAACCTCAGTTCCGAATTTCGTGACCATGAACACACTGTACATATGACCAGGGCTCAAGACAGCCCCGACCGTCAGTGTGCTTCGGCTTCGTGACTTAGTGGCATCTTGGAGACTGTCTAAGGTTCCAAACCAGCGCGCAAGCGGAGGCACGTGTGAAGGTTGATGCCAGCGCAGGTTTGTCATGGATTCATGGATGGGCAGCGGCATGTCGGTGACCTCAGTAGATCCAAGATTTCTTCTTATGAGGCTCCAGAATCCGGTGCAGCATGGCTTCACTCTAATCTCTGTCCGTTGCCGTCTTTTCATGCAGCTTGCACGAAACCACGATTCACAGGCAGACTGGCCATATCTGGCGCAAGTTGCTGGAAGTTAAACCTCAGAGTCCAGTCAGAACCTCCACTCACCCAGTTCGCATGTCTGGTGCAGAACGTTGTGCACGATCCTTCCACCGGTACAAGCTAGATACTGCACGACCGGCTGGGCAGACCCAGCTACTCAACACCTCTCCCCTTGAATAATTCGCATTCCATTTGCCTCATGGCAGCTGTGGCGTCAATGCCGGTGGCGAGCCAGGCCGGGCCCAAGGTGTCTACATGCAGCATGTTCTCGTCATGGAAGCGGAAACAAGATTGAGCAGCGACAAAGACAGGAGCTGAAATCTTTGCCTGTGAAAGACACCATTTTCCATGTCCAGCAATTGGTGGAGGATCGAACACAGCAAGCAGCCTCATGTCAATCAAGCATGCAGGTGTTGAGGCCGCCACTGACAATACTGACAATAACGCGTCATCTAGGATTTCGCAGGATGCCCCGCAGGTTTGTGCGCACTGGTACACGGTGGACTTCCGCCTGAGTGACCAAGACCTGAAGCTGCCTCCGGGTGAGCACCTCGTTTCTGCTTCAGAGAAGACTTCGGCGTTATTTGGAGTTGAGGTCTGCGGCTACGCGTTGCCCGCTGTTTCCAGTCGGGGTGAGTGGAGTGCGCGGTAACGGGGGCTCACAGCAGCCCTTGATCCTGGATTCCCTGGATCCTTGAGCCCGATTGCCCTCAGAGCCCGGTGCGACAGCCTGAGGTACATCTACTCGCAGATTCAGGGCCCAGAGCACTCCTTCCGGTTTCGCTTGTCCGTCTACCCCAGAGGCAGGTCGATCAGGGTATGCTTGATAGCAGGCAGTGGTGGTGGTAGTAGTAAAGCAGCAGCAGCAGCAGCAGCAGAAATGGGGCCGTCGCTGTTGCAATTATGCCGATGAGAATCATCTTGGTCGTTTCTGGATTCGAGGCTTTTGCCGTGTATTGAGGGCTTTGGTCTCAAGCCGTGTCAGAGGAAGATTCTTGGGTTTACAATATTGCCTTGCAGGTCTCTTGGACATGCGTCAGCGCAGGTTTCCCGGAGAGCCTTCCCAAAATGTCTTCACGAAACGCTGACGAGATACGATGGATCCTCAAATCCATGGATTCGCGGATTGGGCTACTTTTCCGCGCTTTTTGTTTTGGGAATGTCCGAGAAGTTGAGCCCTTCTCGAGCTTGATGCAAGCCTCTCTTTCCCAAAGGGCGGTCGGAGCATTTTCAATATTCGTCTGGTTCTTGTGTTGAAAACCGCCACTATGTAATGTTGATGATGATGCCCAATGACTGATCAGCACGACTGTGTGCACAATCAAGATAATCATGAATCATGCTCATGATTACGGCGATGGTCTTCCCGTCAGCAGCATCATCACCCTCATCCCAAGAGCCAAGAGCCATCATCGTCAGAGGAAGAGGTCCATGAAGTTGCTTCGTAAACTCCGGGTGAAGCCGTCCGGCGCAGGGCATGGCGACTGGGAGGCGATCAGCATCAGTGCCTACATCGAGATCCTCCCACCTCCAGCCCTGGCAAAGATCGACTGGGCTTGCAAGGCACGCTTCGAGATCTCGATGTGCCTGGGCCGGATGTGAGGAGCGAAGCGTTGGAGATTTTCCTACCTAGCCAAGCAGACGGTTGCTTGTCTCCGATGTGGTGCAGAGCAGGCAAACGGTCTATGCAAATACTTAGTTGTGAATATGGAAGCAGATGAGTAGAATAGACACGTAAAATAGCCGTAGGTAAACGCATCAACCATCAAACAAACACATAAATCAATGTGCACATGTGTGGGTATGTCACATGGCGAAGTTTCACACACCAATGTGTGTAACGCAGAGGTTAACCATGTGCAATCAGTACCGGTGCGACGCGCACAAACGGCAAATGCAGCCAAAATCCAACAAGCAAGCAAGCAAGCATATATATATATATAGATATGTGTAACTATATATATATATATATATACACATAATCGCGCCTTGCTCGAGAATGGAGTCGCTTCGGTTTGTGCCTCACAGTATGGAATCACAGGGCACTGCTCAGAAGGTCAGGTTTCAACATGGCTATACTTCTTTTTGGCATTTGACATTCCGAGCCGGGACTGACATCGGCGGCAGTTCTGCAAAGTCGAAGGCTATACGAGTACCTCGATGAGCTGTGGAACTTCCGCCGCGAGGGCGGGGTCTTCATCTTCACCAACAAAGTCTCGGACCAGGGATGGTGCGCTCCGGATGTGCAGAGGTAGGCTTGCAGTGACGCTTCAAGGTCACTTCTTTCCGGAATCTGGATTGTAACCTCTGCGTAGGCATCCGACAAGCACAGATCCGATTTTGCAATCGAAGGCAGTGCAAAGCCAAGGTAACTTCCTGAGCCTGGACCGGATTACGCGCGAGCCCGGCTGGCTAAAGGCCGGGGATCTGAGTGAAAGCTGCTAAGAAAGGCTGACAAAGCCGCCGACGGCTCCGCCGACCCCAGTGTCAACGGCCCGCAGAGCTCAGCGAGTCAGCGGTCACTCTGTTTTGAACTTTGCATCAGAAGTCCGAAATAGTGATCACGTCAATTACCTCCTTAGTCATCACTACCCCATGGCTCCAGAAAATGCTTGATGCATAAGCGCACCAGCCCTTCTGAAGATTTCTGAAGTGTTAGCAAAGGCCTCGTGCATCTCCCTGGCAGGCTGGCGGGCTGCGTCTGCAGGGACCCTTGGCTCCAGTTTATAGAACTATGTGTCGATCTACCTACCTATGAAAAACTCTACGCATAATATATTACATACATCTATAACGCGAATATGTATATGTATATATATATATATATATGTGTATGTAGCTATGGCTATATCTGCAACTATACTATATACATACACACGCGTAGATGTATATATATATATATATATATGTATACATGTGTTTATGCATACATGTATACATGTATACATGTATACATGTATGTATATATGTAACTATGTATACATGTATATATGTATATATGTATATATGTATATATGTATATATGTATATATGTGTATATGTATATATATATATATATATATATGTATATGTATATATGTATATATGTATATATGTAAATATGTATATACGTATATATGTATATATGTATGTATGTATGTATGTATGTATGTATGTATGTATGTATGTATGTATATATGTAGATATGTATGTATGTATGTATGTATGTATGTATATATGTATATATGTATATATGTATATATGTATATATGTATAGTCGACTGAGCAAGGTTCTCTGCTAACAAGTTATTGCGGACCACTGCAAAGATTTCGAATCTGAATGTGTGCTGTCCTACGCTTCTCTGACCAGAACACGTCTCCTCTGTTTCTTCGGCCAGAAATCTCATACTCTAGAGCCCTTAATAATTACCTATACTATTGTGGGGGTTCCTTCTTGTAATTATAATGTAGAATGCGCCCCCCAAGTCCTATTCTAATTATAAAGGCCCCTAGATCATGTAGTTCTCGAAGGCCATATAGGCTTGCCGGCTGGCCCCACATCACGTAGCTCTCCAGGACCCGCCTTTTGGCTTCAGGGTCGGCTTTGTGTGAGGTTCCGTAAAGTTTCCGATGTCGGGGTTGCAAGCTTCAGTTATTGCGTAGCATTTCTAGCCCAGGGTAAGGCTTACTTGTCTTTCCAGCTGAGGACATGTAGAGCTGCCATTCACCGATGCTCCGTGCCGGGGACAGCCGCTGGACTTCACGCGACTTGGCGAGGAACGTGCAGCCAGCTGAAGGATTTCGGTCTTTCTTCAATTTAAGATGTTCAACCGCATCTTCGTGAGTCCCGCAGGTTCTAGATTACGCAGACTCGAGCGGCACCATAAGTCTACGATGGCCCATATTGAACCATAATGTGTCGTGAGCGTCACAAGAACCACCACTACCACCTCCACTGATCATCATCGTCCTCATCACCATCATCTTCATCATCAGTATCATCATCTTAATCCTAATCATGGTCATTGTCCTCATCCTCATCTGCATCCGTATCACCATCACCAACACCATCACCAACACCACCACCAGCACCACCATCACGATGACACCGCCATCTTCCTCGTCATCACCGCCACCAGATCCTTGAATGGGCACATCGTCAGCACCTGCATCTTGCCAATCCTCCCAGCTTCTCGTTCAGCATCACTAGGCAGGAGGCAGCCTTCGTGACGTGGCCCGGCTGCATTGGATCATGCTTAACCCCTCAGCTACGCTTAAAGCTGTCTTGATCTCCTGGAATCCAAGGATACGACTCTCCGAAGGGCCTCCACTGCTCTTTGACAAGCGAGCCTCTCCTGAAGGGGTAGACACAGCCTCGAAACGTTTCACTGAGGTTCAGGCAGCAGTAAACAAGGGCACCATTTTGAACAGGGGGCTTCGTCTGAGCATCGAGCCTCGAGTTTTAAGCGGCAGCCGCATGATTTTGCTATGTCCAAAAAGGGCATTACATGGTACTGGTAAGCAGTACTAGATTCTAGATTCTCGACGGTTTAGGGCTTTAGAGGATCCTGTTCCGTCTAGCTGATAGTAACTCTACGGGCTCCGACAGCAGCAGCAGCAGCAGTGCTGCTAATCGCTGGTCCGCCGAGACCGAAGACGTGCCCCAAACCCTAGCGCCTAGGCGCCTCGACGGCCTAGGCTTGGGTATCCCCAAGACTCCGAACCGATAAAACCCTGAAGCCTAAACTTTAAACCCTGTTCGGGCCTATGGTGTCCTAGCTCCGCCACCTCCTGAGGTATACTCAGCGAGCGCTCGGAGTACTTCCGTGAGATGCTGGCATCCAAGTGGCGGGAAGGTCAGACCAACGAAGTCGACCTGAGCATGAGCCTCGACTTGAGAGATCTTCGGGTTCTTTGGGGGGCTGAGGAAGTTTAGTTTTTTTTGTTTTTTCGGGGCGGGTCGGGGGTTGGAGTTTCGGGTGACCCCTTCTTTGCTGCGTCCTGGCCGTTTAAGTCAGAATTGCGAGTGACTGCCCCGTTTCAGGCACCTGCACCAAGAGTTTCCTGAAGCAAGAGTCCGGAACCAGACTTACTACAAATTCCGACATGATGCTAAAGGGCTGACTGGAAGGGGGCAGCTCAAGGACCCCCGACATCCAGCGCAACTCCCTTGATGCGGTGCTCTGCTATCTCATGTCCAGCCGCTTCTTCTCCGGTACCTGGACGCAGTTGTTGATTTGGCGAGGGATTGGCTTTCAGGAGGTCTTATTCTGGGTGCAAGTTGCTTTGAGGCGGAGACGCAACGTTCGCCTTCGCTGTGCGGAAGCTGGCAGACCAGTTCTGCCTGAAGGACCCTGACCTTTTCTGAATCTCTTCGGGTCATTGCAGAGAGGGCTCACAAACACCGGCAGAAATTTTAAAATTTGCCCACAAACGTGAGTCGCTGTTTTGGAGGCGCATACGTACAGTACACTGGCCGGATCGGATGCAGCTAGCAGCTAGCGGTTTCAGGTGCAGATCTCGCTTGCAAATGTGCAATCCGAACACTCAACTCAGGACCTTGTGGACACGGTAGAAGCCGAGTTAGTGACGATGCTGTCGCAACTCGACGACTTCTGGATACTAGTATGCGATGCGGAAATAAGCTTTGTTCCAGAGTGTGCCACCGGGACCTCCAAAAACTGCGGATGATCGCTTAGCGGCCTAGCTGCCTGAAGACTCACTTATCTAAGTCTTGTCGCCTTTTGGGCTTCAGGCTGGGCTCTCTGCCCCCATGCTTAGACACACGCCCCACCTCTAGCTGCATCATCGAGGAAGCAGCGCGTCCTCGCCTTTTTGGGTCAGGCGGGGTGGACACGGAGAGCAGGGCTTCAGGCTGCGTGAAGGATTCGGGACGGTAGGCTTCACTGCAGCTGGGCATACTACCCAAGTGAAGGCCCACGCCGACCCGACCCGGATGGCAGCCATCACTTATGCCCTGACACAAATCATGTTCAAGGCCTGAAGCCACTTAGTTCTATATAAGTCCTCGGTCTCCGCCTGCACGAGCAAGATCCCCGGCTGTTCTGACTCTTCAGAAGCTCGGGAACGATCGGAACACAGCTGAGGAGATCTTCACCCCAAAGGCTGTTCGCCTAGAGAGCCCCCTGGTAGTCAAACCCTATATTTCCTCACAGAATCCTTGCGGATCCCTTAAAGGATCAGAATCCTTGCGGATCCCTTAAAGGATCAGAATCCTTGCGGATCCCTTAAAGCATCACTCAAAGGAGCCCTTCAAGGGTGATTTTAAGGAGGCTCGAAGTGAGGGACGCCTTCGTCACCAACGGCAGGTCTTCGGAAGCGGCGGCCGACTAGAGTTGGCCTGCTGGGAGATGGTGAAGGCCTTCCCGGAGACGTAGAATAATTATATGATAATGTATATACATACATATATAATGCACATACATGCATACGTACATACATACATACATACATACATACATACATACATACATACGTACATGCATAATCATGCATACATACATACATACTTATGTACAGAGTAATTATGAGATGGACGCATATATTCATTTGTAAACATACCATGCACATAATGTGTCATTTTTTGTCTTGAGTGTGATTGCATTTCCCGACCGGGCGTCGACAATGTTGAAACAGTGCCGAGTATGCGTGGTGCAAGTGTGGCAATGCCTTGCTCTGATGTCAGCCTCATCATTGCATTCGATCGTGGTCTACGATGGGGATCTAGTATGCCTGCTCCTTCAAGCTGAAATGCATCTGTGTGCTGCTGTACTATTGATACTTGATCCTGGTCCCAAGCTCCTTCCTATTCCTTACAGGCCAACGACTGTGCTGTCCTCCGCCGGCAACGCGACAAGCTCGGCCAGGTAGGCGAGCTGAGAGTTTACTTCGTCGGAATCAGAATCGGCTTCTGCTTTCGCACAGCTGTGCGACAAGCCAGCGTAAACGCACACAGTCCCTGTCTCGGCACGTGCCGCATGCTGGGGTTCATCCTCTGAGCCGATGGTGATTAATTTCAGGTGGTCGACGAGAACCCAGAGCTCGCCAAGGAGGTGATGAAGTTGCTGGCCTTTGTTGGACAAGTCTTGCGTGCAGTTTACACCACCTGGTGTCTGCTTCAAGGGTAGATGATGAGTGCAGCAGACAGCAGATATGGTTGATAGCAGATAGCAGGGGTCCAGTCAAGTTTGATGGACGTGTCACTCTCCGAACAGCATTGCTTGTAGGGTGTCCCGCAAGGTTTTTCAGATTTGCATTCCTGCAGCCACCGTCCGAGGACTGTGTATTGCTTTAATTTGGCCGAGGATCCAACCCACATAGTTAGAAGGGCCCAAGTCCGACGTGGTCGGCAGCGGGACCCAAACCACGTAGCGGAGTTGCATTCCACTGGCGGCAGTCGCACGCAGATCGATCCCCACTCAAACAGTAGCTACGCAAGACGCTGGTGACCAAGGCTTCTGGCTGCACGCGGCAAGAAGCGAAGATGGGAAAGCTCTGGCAGCTCCGACTCAGATAGTAGCTGAGGCAAAGATGGAGCACACAGGAGCACGAGGCTTTTTCTGACACTGGATCAAGGAGTCAATATAGACACTGTGCAGAGTATGCTTCGTTGCAGACAAAAGCCTTGTGCCGGCCGAGCTGCAGCCCGATGCCGAGAGTTGAAAAGAGCCGTTCTTGCTTTGCGGCTCCCGATGCTTGCTGAGATTTTGGGTCCGAATGTTCTGTGGGATTGCTAGCAGACTGGGCGAGATCTAGCACGAAGCAGCCGAAGTCGAAGCCGGAAGATTACGACGATTGCCGCATCTACGACCTTGCTATGAGTGCCCATCATGTTCAGTACTAATGGTAGTCGGCCATGCACGTTCGATTTCGCGAACTCCACTACTGTCAACCCTCAAAATGAAACTGAGGCCAAAGAAGCAACGATCTCAAGTCAGAGCTGCTGCGAACTGTAGCAAGATGACGGTTTGAATGTGCGGTGATATTTCAGTGCTTTCGTGTGTGCTTCTTTTTAGGGGAGGGTCCCAGCAGCGACCTGAAGGAGAGGCTTAGCCGTGGCCGACCTGATTCTGACCCTTTCTCCGGACTCTGTAGCTAACTGGGCCTCAGTTACTTTCTGAACATGACAAGTAGAAGCTAACAGGAGCCTGGGCCACAGCTACGTGGATTCCATAGCTAGACCCCTCCTTCTCGGGTGCCAGGCCGCCCTCACGGCTGTGAATGCGGGCCAGATCTACTTGGATGGCGTGAAGGCGCGAGCCCGTAGTGTGAAGCCGGGTTTCAGAATCTCTGCCGACACGAGACATCCACGGCGCATGTGACAGCTTCGTTGTGTGTTGAACACCTGGCATCTGCGGATATCGTAGACTGCTTGCATAAACTTAAACATTAAGCCTTGGCTGTGGCTCTGAAAGAAACAGTGTGCAGAGACCAGCGACACGTGCTTGTTGGATTTTGGGCAATTGTTGATGTGGTTTTGTCATGTGTCGTTCTGGCAGTTGCCCCCCGGCCGATCGCGGCTTTACTTTCGTAGAATCTCAGTACCTCTCTTGCTCGCTCTTTGGCTATTTTTCTCCTTCTCTCTCTTTATCTCTCTCCGTCTCTCTCTCCGTCTCTCGCTTGAGATGTCTCTCCGTCTCTCTCTCCGTCTCTCTGGCTCTATCTGTCTCTCTCTCTCTCTCTCTCGCTCCATCTCTCTCTCTCTCTCTCTCCATCTCTCCGCCTCTCTCTCTCTCTCCGTCTATCTCTCGTGCCTCTCTCCGTCTCTCTCTCCGTCTCTCTCTTCGTGTCTCTCTCCGTCTCTCTCTTCGTGTCTCTCTCCGTCTCTCTCTTCGTGTCTCTCTCCGTCTCTCTCTTCGTTTCTCTCGCCGTCTCTCTCTTCGTTTCTCTCTCCGTCTCTCTCTTCGTTTCTCTCTCCGTCTCTCTCTTCGTTTCTCTCTCCGTCTCCCTCCCCGTTTCTCTCTCCATCTCTCTCTCTCTCGCTCCCTCAATCTCTTTTTCCGTCTCTATCTGTCCATCTCCATCTCTCTCTCCGTCTCCACTCCATCTCTCTCTGCGTCTCTCTCTCCATCTCTCTCTGCGTGTCCTTCTCTCCTTGTCTATCTCCGTCTCTCTCTCAATGTGCACACACACACATGCACAGGATTCTGCAATTGCCCATGTGCTGTTTGATATGTATATACAGATATGATAGACATAGTGTACATGTACATACGACATACCCACGCGCACATGCACAGATCAGTTCAAGTGCACACACATCAACATACACGATACATGCGCTTACGTGAATGCATGCCCATGAGTGTATATGTATATTCCCTGCAGGTATGTATATGTACACGTCTTTTCTGTGTGCCTTTGCAGCCCCGCACTCCTGACTGCTGTACCGATGTGCACGGTGGGCTTGTGTTTTGTGATCAGGGAGGTATGAGACGACCGCATTGGCATGTTTTGATATGACGAAACTACCCCCGTCTGCATTCAGGTGTCTGCGGAGTGGCGGAATGCACCCGCCAAAACCCAGGACATGACAAAGCTACGGCTTGTCGGAGTTGAAGTTCCAATTCCGATACACTCGGTGACCGGCCTGCCTTCGCAAGACAAGAGGGGCCTGAGCAGTCGCTGCTGGAAGCCTCGTTTAGCCTGGCTGTTCTTGTTTGCCACGGCGAGGTCCAACTGAAGTACGTTTATACAAGATCCTTTCGAAGTTCTGCGGCGGCGGCTTACAATGCTTTCATCACGATTCCACTGGGCTCGTGGTCGTACGTGTTTTCCTTGCAGGACAGCCGCGATTTCGACGCCAAAGGTAGCAACCTGTTTTCCTCCAGAGATCTAATGCCGGGCGCCGAGCCGAAGTGCTGTCGGGGGCTTGAGGGTTCTGTGTCAAATGTTCCTGATGCTCGGCGATGTTTGCTTGAGGATGTTGGACGACAGAGTTTTGTCGATCACATCGCATGCCGCAGCAGGGGCCACACAAAACACCAGGTATGACATGGTATGACATGAGAGTACAGACACCACAGCTGATTCCTCTTGGTTTATCGATCAGTCTGCAGCGCTGTGCCTCCTTTACTTCGTTCGCCACCGATGCTGTGCATGGCTAAGGGGCGATCGCTTACGGAAGGTGCGGTGGGGAAGATGGGAGTTGAGGCTGTGATCTATGTTGGATGCATGCTTTGGGCCCGATGCGGCGAGCAGGAGTATGTTTGGGACTCGCCTTCTGCAGAGGCTGTGGAGATCTTTCAGAGTAGTCTCCGCCCGGAAATCTCCGTGCGAGCCTCCTCAAACGACTTAGCCCTTCGTTAAGTAAGATCACACTCTTTCCCGCCAGTCACAGAGCCCTTCCTTCAAAACATGTGCCCGGGTCAGTGCTTATCAGCGTCAGCACCTCCGGTACCAGGTAGCTGCATCCCAGGGATTACACAGCCCTGCGGAGCCTGATGCCTGCACTCTAAAAACCGATGAGCCAAAATTCCACCTGGCACTGGCATTGTCTTCATGACTTCAATCCAGAAGCCCCAAAGTCACAGACTCGGAAAGCCGAAAAGGACCGCGAGCGAGACGATCGAGGCCGCCATGGCCACGGCGGCCGGGCCGAAGGTCGAATGGCGCAAGTTGAGAAAGCCATGAGTTTGACAAATCTGTTTATGGATTGTGTTAATTACTATATGCAGAGAGTATGCTCTGATACAACCACAAATAATCGGTTTGCATATTGATAATTGGGCTGTTCCCTGTCTTGAAGCTTGACATGCCACTAGACACATATTTCGCAACCTGATCAGTTTTCGCTTCTTAAGTTGGTTTGTTACTGCACTGCTTGCTGTTCAGTGAGGTCGTGACCAAGATCGACACCGCCGAGGACATCGCAGCCGCAGTCGCGGGAAGGACAAGGACTGAGCCTTTTGCCCGACCCTCCGGCGCGCGAAAAACACAGCCTTCCTACCACCAATCCTGGGTGACGATGGAAGCGGAAGCCAACCAGCCAAGACCAGACGAACTAGTCGGGGTTCAGGATGGGGAAATCCGAAGTGTTGACTGCAAGTGCAAGGGCGCGCAAGTTCGGATGAAAGTGCGTGCCAGTGCGATATGCCGTTGAATCCCTGTGTTACCTAAACCCGGTGTTGCCTGAAATCTGTCGTAGCTCCATAGCCCTCAGTCCCAAAACGTGACTCGAAGACTTGCATAGCTCCTCTAGATGAGGACCGGCAAGATCGAAACAAGAAGGGCAAGAGGAAAAGCAGCCGCGAACTCGGCAGTCTCCGACTGTTGGTTCCAGGTTCCAGAGTAACGGTCTGCCTGCGAGGTCATGCCACTTGGGTCTGTAAATGTCTCGGCACATATTTTCGGGTCAAGGGGGGCCGCCGCCATCTGAATCTGCTCCGGCGGAGGAATTTTCCGGCACTACCTCACTCTTCGTCCGTAATACTGGTGCCCACTGCCGCAAATGCCCAGCCAAGGTAGCAGCAGCAGCAGTAGCAGCCGGCGGCACAGATCTCTGCAGTTGAATTGAAAGACTGGCCGTTGGGGCTGTTTGGATTAATTGGCTCCTGGCCATGCAAGTGCCTGGATAAAGCGTAAAGTAGCTTGTGGATGATGGTCTTACTGAAAGCCCATTCATAGGGCAGGAGAGATCCAGCTTTGCTGTTTGGCACAATCTGCCCCTTGTTTGTAAGCCAGTGGCCCAGGCAGCAAAAGCAAAGGCAAGAAAGAGAAGAAAGACAAAGAGAAGGATAAGGAGAAGGACAAAGACACAGAGACAACTGCAGGAGGAGGCCCGACAGTTTTGATATGATCTGACGACTCACAAGGCACGTAAGTGCTTCGGGACATGTTACACCAATCTGCAGAGCCTGTGTCTTCGACACCCAGCTCGTTTGGGGGATCTGGTGCTTCCACTCAGGGATGCGGTGTGTACTAGTAGCATCACTGCCCGGGCCCTTTCTCATGAATTTATCCTCTCCACAAATTCCGCGCTCTTCCGCAGTCAAAGTGGTGCGACTCCCTCCCTCGCAGAAGGAGAAGGGAAAAGGCGGGCTCTCTGCTTTTAGGGGTTTTTGGTGTAGGTCGGGCCAGGCCCAAGCAGATTGGAGCACTCGCACTGCGTGTTAGAATCTGTTAGAAGTGTTCGTTCTGTAAGGGGTCTCTGCAACTTGAGGAACTGATGGCTTTGTTTGTCAGTTTGATCGGGGTCCTTACAGCTTTGGGGATTTCGCAGCAAGGCTTCCGATCAAAGACCTTATGGTACGGTAGGCCATGCACTACTCCACACTTTCTTCAGCTTGCTGACTCTTACTCGGACGATGCACTACAGGGCTCCATCAGCCCCGAACAGTATTGGAAGTTGGGTTTCAGGGTCTCCACCCGAGCCCGCTCCGGTGCCTGTCTCACAGCTTTGCAGGCCCTATCGAGATCGACAGCGACTGAGGCCAGAATTCCCTATGGTCGCCGAGTAGTTGCCAACATACTTGTAGCAACAGCAGTAGCAAGAGTAGTGGCAGCAATGCGGGTGATCTGACTGTAGCCAACTCAACTGAAAACCCTCTACATAATCGCAATCCCTGGGCAGGCTCCATCATGTTGATCTTTAAACGGATCTGCAAGATGCTAAACACACATGGCAATCTTCACGGGTTCGTAGGTTGGATCGGGCACCTTGGTGCATTGTTCAGTCGGCAGCCAAAGGATGCACTATAGGCCTCCGTGCCCTCCACCCCCACCATCACATCCCTGGGGCCTACAGCCAACCTTCCGCTTCCATGGGGTTTAGGAGGCCGCCTGCTCAAACCTTCCACTCTCGATCCCCCTTCCCGAGGATTTCTCATGTCAGGACCTGGAGCCTTTCAGCAAAGCCTTCGCGAGAAGCCAACAGAATCCGAAAAAAACATGGCGACTCGACTACGGGCCCCTGTAGGCAGCTGGCACGACGCGAGGGGGTCCCCTGAGCTTTCTGGCAGATCTGCGCTTGAAGTATTGGTGAGAAAAGGCCACAGTCGAGACTGCATGATGATGAGTCTGAGTGGGTTTCAAGACGCATGTCTTGCTTAATGGTATGATGCTTGGGCACATATACACCGACGGGCGAACAGACTCGTTTGTCGAGAGTGCCACACATTCATGCAAGTACAGCGGCATACAGTAGCAGCAGCACTAACGCACAGGATGCTGAAGGCCTTCACCCGATTTCTTCCAGATTCCACATTCCGGCTCAAGGTTCCGTGCCCCCAACCCTGTCCGCCCTGTCTCCACGCCCTCGCATCCAGATATATCCAGATGGCTTTCTTGGGTCAGTGAGTTCCTGCCAAGCTCCTTGGACATGATCCTAGGCCGGCAGTCTTGAATGTGCCATGTGCCTCCGCGCGAACCTCTGCAGGCTAGACCGCGGCCTAGCAATTAAGATGATTTCGAAGAGCTATCGTCATTTAAGCTTCCTAGGTCAAGCAAGCAGGGCAAGCATTGTCGGCTGTCTAGCCTTGTTTATCGTTCCGCTTGGGTGAACCGCAAACAAGAGGGGAGATCAAGTGGTCCCAAGTCTGTGCTGCATGTGCCTCTATATGTCCTGAGCGCCATTGGATGAAATCGACATGTCCACGTATTTTAAGTCCACTGCCTGACAGGATCAGATGCAGGGTGCTGATAACTCATTGGGTGTAACGCAATGTTTTCTGTAGCTTCCTTGAGGTCGGAGATTCAGGATATGAGTCTTGTGTAGGGTTGAAGACTTGTTGCTACGTTATAGGCTTGGCGGTCGACGTGCAGGCTCCTTGTTGAAGACTGAGCACGGGAAGTAAGATAAAGTAAGGAGGCATGGTTGTGTGCCCGGCCGTGCGGTTTTGGCTCTCAGGGCATTGTGCCCATACAGACACCTCCCACAGCATTTGACTCGCCGGCGTGTGTCAGGAGCGCTTTGCAATCTTAATTCTCCTCTGCCAAGATCTATCCGTAATACTGGCTGTGAGCAGGGCCGTAGCTGCGACCAACTCGGAGGTTCAGCTGCGATGGATCTAGAAAAAACCCATCCCAGCGGACAGATTCACCAGCACACTTGACATCCCTCAAGCCCAGTGCCACTTGCTGTTCTACGCTTCCGCAGTCGGCCCTCACACAGTCTACGCAGGAACGCGATGAGCAAGACTGCAAAGGAGGCAGCAGAAGTGCACGGGTTCGAGCGTCGGCAACTGCAATCCTTTGTCCCAGTCATGGAACTCCCCAAAGCCCAATCCTCAACAGCCCCAGCTTCGGAAGGGAAATGCCAGTCTTGTTGAGAGAAATCTGATGGAACCTGAAGAGACAACAACAAGACGTTTGGGCGTCCTAGATAGCTTATGCCACAGATGAATTGGGCAGGTCTGGGTTCCTTTGGTGGTTTAGCCTGAGGTGATGCCAAAGTAGTGTGGTATGTTGTGCATGGCCTGCTTAAGTTACACTGAGATAGTGGATCCTGCAAAGGCCCGAGGTGCATGGGTTGAGGGTGATGGTGGTGAGAATTCCGTTCTTGGCAGGGCTGTATGCAGGAGTGCCACTCACTCAACCAAACTTGGTAATCTGAAGGCAGTGGCTGACGGACAGGAGGGCACAAAAGAAAGACGGAGAAGCCCACGTCGCGCAAGCTTTGTAAGCCCCGATCCGACCCATGGCCTTCGGTAAGCCATTTCGCGGTGCACGAAGGAATTGAGCGCGGTGCAGCATGCCATCATCGGTGCCGCAGTTGGTTCGACGGAGCATCGCGGACGCGTTAAAGGGTCAGGCTTTGATTGGAATTGTGTAATTCGGGTTTCAGGCTGAAGGTCACGTTCAGGTTTTGGGACTTTGTTGAACCAGTTGGACCATGGCACCCGGGAGTTCCAAGAAAGACTGTGACTAGCATTCTGCGTGGATTCGGAACTCCTACGAAGGCTGCAAAGACTTCGGTCGTGAAGTCCATCAGTGTATGACGAGCTTTATCCTATAACAAGTTGACGCTGATGCTCGCTAATTTCCGTCTAAAGCTACTTGCACGTTCATGAATGTCCTGCATGCACATTGGGCAGGTCGCATTAAGGCGATCCAGAAACAGAACCGTAAATTTCTCAAGGGTCCAAGTCACTGCCGGGCAGCACTTAATCCTGCGCTTGGTATCTTGCGGCAAACCGCCCTGCGGCTGCAAGCAATGCCCGTCTGAACGCCGCGACTCATGCCCTGAATGTGGCATACTGTTAAATTTGAGCCTTCAGCTAGCAGTGCGTCTTGACCTCTCAGCGCTTCCTTCGTGGCCTTTCCTCTCGAGGCAGGGCCCCCTTGAGCTTCTTTTCACGTGAACCGCTTCCGCGGAAAACATGTGCGCATAGCTGCTTGTGACTTGCACGTCTCGCAAGTGCTAAGTCGAGTTGGCACCGGAGCCGACTGCACATGCCGCGGGTTCCAGAGCTCTTTGAGATGTTTGGGCAGACGACGGATCAGGAAGACAGCCTCTCCGCTCAGTCGCTCCCCGACCTCGAGAACTTGGAGTCCGTGTCGCAGGTGCAGAGACCAGGGACCTCGGCAGAGCCCAGCGGTGACGGCCCTTGGAGATGTTCGGCCTGTGACGGCCGTCGTTTGACCAGGGACCCAGCTGGCTTTTGGAGTTGTGAGGAGTGCGGATCCACTCTCTACTACCATGTGGAGCAGCCGGCCTTGAGGCGCGCGGCACATGGCCGCGGAATGTGGCACTATGTTCCAGGCGACCCACCGGCACCACCGAATGGCGAGTGGAGCCCTCCTTCTCCTCCAGGCTTTCCAGGACCTTCGGGCTCTCCAGTGGCAAGCTTGACCACGCCTTCTGCAGGCGCCCGCCGGAGGAGGCGACGACGGAGAGGAGCTGGACCACCAGGAGGCGACGACGAGACAGCGGAGGGGTCAGAGCAGCCTGAGTCCGAGGCCTTGACCTTGGACCCCGTGATCTCCGTGACCCCGGCGCACTCGGTGCCGTCCCGGCGAGCTACCAGGCATGATCCTTGGTCGCCGGTCGCTCCTCGACCCCGTGGACCCCCCGGCCTACCACGTGCACCACGACAGCCCGGAGGAAGCGATCCACCGCGCCTTCCGGGAGACGACCCTGCCGAAGATCATCCAGCACACCTTCTCGACTTCGAGGCCGCCGCCAAGACCCCGGGAAAGAGTGACAAGGCCTCGAACGCGTCGAGCTGGAACTCTCGCATGGGACCGGAAAGGAAAGTGAGGTGGAGAGGCGGAACCCCGCCATCACCGCCTGCCTGGCGGTACGATCCTTCAGACCTTCGCGCTTATAGCAAGTGGGCCAGGAAGGTGCAGATTTGGCAGGTGCAGATCGCGAATTACATGACGAAGCGCGAGGCGGCTCTCCTGCTCTACACCTCCCTGACCGGGGAAGCGGAGGCCGAATTGGAACACGTTCCTATCGAGAAGATAAACTGCGAGAACGGAGTCGACTACATCTTGGAATCGCTCAAGGAGCCCATGGCCCAGAAGGCGGTGTATCAGAAGCGGAAGTTCCTCGCTGACTACGAGAATGTGAGCCGCTACCCCTCCGAAGGCTTGAGGACTTATGCTAACCGCTACCGGAGGATAGAACGTTCTCTTGAGGCACTTGGGGTCCAGATCACCGGGATGTATGACGACGAGAGCCGTGGCAACCGCCTTCTCGAAAGGGCCCGGCTGAGCCCGGCCGACCAAAGGCTGGTGCTTGTGGGTGCCAGGTACTCCCTCTCCTTCGAGGACGTCATGGAGTCGATGACCATGCAGTATCCAGACTTCAGGGCACCGCCGGCCGTTGTGGGAAGAGACGGCCAGCCAATCAGCCGGGGTAAGGATGGCAAGGACGGCAAGGGTTCCAAGAACGGCGGCCCAGGACACCATGCTCCTTCTGGGCCCCGGCAACAGTTTCCCAGCCAGGGCAAGGGCGGCAACGGCCAAGGCAAAGGAGGTTACCCTCCGAGAAGGGTCTTCATCACGGAGACCGGCGAGGAGATCGAGGCCACACCCGGCGACGACGAGCACGCCGACGGTGGCTTTGAAGCCATCCCTGAGGGCGACAACGAAGACCAGGAGCAGGAGGACCAGGCAGCCGACCAAAACGACGACGGGAACGATGACGCAGCCGAGCTTGAGAACTTGGCTCAGGTCCTCACGGTTACTGCCAGGAGGCTGGCAAGCACCCGTCTTGGACGAAAGTACAGTGGAGCCAAAGCGTCGCCGGCCGAGCTGAAAAAACGCACTACATGTTCGGTTTGCGGCGAAGTGGGCCATTGGAAAGGGGATCCAGAGTGCAAGGTGAGCGGGGGAAAGGGAGCATCCGGCAAGCAGTTTTCCGACAAAGGCGCCGCGAGCGCCGCCCAGCACACCCCCGGCAAAGGCAGCCAGAAGCCCGGCAAAGGGCAAGCACATCAAGCACTGACCGTGACACACAGTGACCTGGGAAGCTATGAGGTCTACTCCACCGAGTACGGCCAGGCCTTCCAGGATCCCACCTACCAGGTCAGCGTTGTGTTTTCTGCGCAGATGGTTCCAGCACTTGGGTCACAATACGTGGGCTACATGGTCCTAGACACCGCTTGCCAGCGCACTTGCTGTGGCAGGAGCTGGGCGAGCGACCACTTCGATCACATCAAGGACACCGGGCTCACTGTCGGCCAGGCCCTCGTGCGTGATAAGTTTCAGTTCGGGAAGGGTGCGCCTGTGGAAGCGACTATCGTGCCTACCTCCCGGTAGCCTTCGGGAACCACGGGCCACTGCTGATTGGGACAGGCGTCGTGGACGCCAACATTCCCCTCCTCGCGAGCAACGTGCTGCTCAAGGCCTTGGGGATGATACTCAACCTTAACGACATGACTGTGACGTTTGCTGCTTTAGGGACCACGGCACATGTTGTTATGCTTGGGGGGCACTTGGCAGTTCGCATAGACGAGTTTTCTCAGCAAGCCGTTCGAGAGTGCACTGAGCTTTTGCAAACCACGGTCTGGCATGCCGCTCCCCCCGAAGCGGTTTTCGGCTTCGACCACCAGTTGAGGGCACACGTGCCCAAGGATGCTCACGGCACCACCGTCCTGGCTTGCAGCATGGAGGCGGATCGTGCGCAGCCTCCGGAACTTCAAGGTGCACCTCTACGTGATCATGATCAGGGCTGCTCGCCTGGGCATATGGGACCGCCAGTGGCTTCTCGAAGCCACCCCGCCAAGATTGGATCCACGATTCCAGGTGAACCAGGTGACCTGCCCACACACCGACATCCAGCGCTACGGGAACGCCTCAGGAAGGTACAGCCGGTGCAAGGCGTGCGGCAAGAGATGGCTATGGGACGCAGAACGCGAGCGATGGGTTCACAAACCATTGGCCGCATCTTCTCGCTCATCGGCACTGCCATTGCCCTCGTCGGCCAATACTCTGGAGGCACAACCCAGGACGCCGGCCCCTTCTTCGAGTTCCCTTCGAGCGGCGAGGCCCAAGACGACAGCCAGGCGTTCCCACGCGACATCCTCGGTGACTTCGGCTTTCGCGCCGACTACCCGTACGAGACGCAACCCCGAGGACGAGATCGACCACTGGGCCCTGATTACGGATGCCGAGCCCATGGACCACGAGACGATCGACGCGGAGTACGCCTGGCCGGACGACGAAGACTGACTGGGGACCTCGAGCGGACGACCAAGACCTACCAGGCGGAGCTGGACGTGTACCAGGCCCTGCCAACAACGGCATCGAGACCACCACCTTCGGTCGACATCCTCGAGATCTTCTCCGGCGAGGCCAAACCTTCTTTGAGAGCATCTCGCTATGGCCTCAATGCATGCCAGCCCTTTGACCTGAACTTGGGCTGGGATCTTCAGCAGCGGGACCACCAACAGGTGGTACTAGAAACGGTCCGGCGACTACGGCCCTGGGCGGTGATCATTGGCTACCCCTGCGACATCTACAGCGTCTTCAACGAGAACCTCAACTTCTCCACGAAGCAGGGTGAGAATAAGACCAATGACCTCCTTATGCGCCGGGCCGCGGACCAAGGGATGAGAAGTTTCACCGCGGCAATTTGCCGCATCCAGTACGACGCGGGCCGGCTGTTCTTCCTCGACAACCCGAGAAACAGCCGACTATGGAGCCAGACCGAGATGGCATCGCTCCTCGACCTGCCCGGCGTCACCACTACTACGGCCCACCTCGGGGCCTTTGGTGCCGAGACGGCCGACGGCCGGCCGGTGAAAAAATCAATTCAGCTGGTGTCCAACTTCCCCGGCCTCGACAACGACTTTGGCAAAAAACTCTCGGCCAACGACCTCCTCTACTGCACGCCCGTCAGCGGATCACTTTCTTCAGCTACACAGGTCTACCCCGATGCCTTCGTGGACCAGCTTCTCACCTCGACCAAGGCATGGATAGCCCAGCAGGAGCCACAGAGGTTCGGCCGCTTCTTTGTGTACGCGGTTGCCCGGCCTACGGCTGAACCAGCTGCCTGGGACAATGTCTTTAAGCAGGTCGAGAAGAGCTTCGTGGGCAGCAACCGGCGGCCCTATGTCGTGGACCCAGAGTCCGCCTTTGGGAAGGAGATCCAGGACCTCTTTAGGATGGACGGCGTCAGGATTCAGGTGGCGAGCACCCCCACACAACGGCGATTCCACTCAGACCTTCCTCACGTGGCTCGTGGAGCCGCCCTGCAGTACAGTGACGGCTCGCGGCAGGTAGAAGTGGAGCAGCTCGACGAGGTCAGGCAGCCAAAGGGAAGATTCAGCAAACCAGTTCAATTTGCGGTTTTTATCTACGGCACCTCCCGACAAACAGAGGAGCCACAGCCGGATCCGCCGGACCCCGGACCTGAGGTCCCAATCGGCGGCCTCCCGACAGACATCACCTTTCCGGGTTGTGACAAAATCCCGATCGCTGTCAGGAGATCTGTGGCGAGGCTGCACGCAAACTTAGGGCATCCAAGTGCCCAAGAACTCAACAGGTTGCTTTGTCACCGTGGAGTTCCTAGTGCTGGGGTGCAAGAGTGCGTTCGCAAGCTGCGCTGCGCAACGTGTGAGAGACTGTCAGGACCTCAACAACCACGACCTTCAGCAACACCCAGCCTCCAAGCAGGCCAGTTCGGCGACTTGGTTCAAGGCGACTTCTTCTGGGTGAGGCTTTCGAGCGGCACCGCGGTACAAGTACTTGGCCTCTCCGACATGGCCACCGGCTACCACCAGGCAGCGATCCTCCGGAACAAGACGGCCCGGGACACCTACGATCTGATCCACTCTGCCTGGCTGAGACCTTATGGACTACCAGTTCGGCTTCTCTTGGACCCAGATCCACTGTTCCAAGGAGACTTCGAGGAACTCCTTAGCACCATCAATGTTTCGGTGGAGTTCTGCCCCGCGGAAGCTCACTGGGTCATCGGAGCCGTCGAGAGGCGCAATTGTGTGCTTCGTTCGATCCTAGAGAAACTCATCAACGACCACGCGGTGGACGACCTGGAGCGCCTCGACTACGTCCTCACCTCGGCCCTTCACGCGATCAACTCCTTTGTGACGGTCAAGGGAAGGAGCCCCTTTCAGGCAGTGTACGGCCGGGTGCCACGGATTCCTGGGGGCCTCCTGACCGACGACGGCGTCTTGGCACAGTCTGTGTCAGACCCAGGCCTGGTCGCCGAGAGGGTTCGCGCCGAAGCAATATCACACCTCGCCGCCATGAACGTGGACCAAGGACTCAAGCGAGCAATTCTCCGGAAGACTGCCAACCTCAAGATTCCGGACCTCCAGCCGGGCCAGAGAGTCGCCTTCTGGCGTTGGCGACGGCGAGGGCTTCGCAAACGTGGTGCTTGGACCACAGGCCGCTTCTTGGCCTACGACCCGTCGTACCCAGGGAAACAGTGCTGGATTCGGTCTGGCAACTCTACCATCCTCGTTGCCATGGAGCAGGTTCGCAAAGCCGTTGGATGGGAAGACTGGTGTCCGGACGAGGCGGACATCCAGTGCCTCAAGGGCGCCACCGTGGACCTCAAAAACAGCGTCTTCCAGGACCAACGGGGACCCCCTCCAGATGATCTTCTTCCGGACCTCGACGAGGAGCTGGCGGAAGCGCCAATGACGACCGAGACTCCAGCTGCTTTGGACGGCGGGGGCACACCAGTGCCGCAGTTAGTGGCACCAAGAGAGAGCACAACCGGACAGCCACTGCCACCTACCTCCACTACGAGGACCGACAACAACTACAACCTTACTTTGAGCCCGACCTACCAGCAGACCACTTACGTGCAACAACGGTTCGGTGACCCTACGCGCTCAGTCAACGCAGCTCCAAGAACGCCGAGGACACCAAGGCACACGAGGAGCAGGTCACCGGCACCGCCGACACGTCAACTACCTCAACCTTCGGAACAAGCTCAATTACCAGACGGCGCCGCCTACGACGACAACCTGAGGACAGCAGCTTTCGACAGCGCCGAGTACGGAAGTGCCGCCTACCTGGAGCCGGACGAAGAGGACGCCCGGGAGCCAGACCAACAACAACTACAGCAGATTCCTGTACTACCTGGCGGTCCTCAGCTCTTCGAACCACCGGTACCACAACAGGGAGCCGAAGCACCACAGGAACCACAACCACCGGAACTTGAACTACTACAACCTGCAGCCCCTGGGACTACGCCTGACACGGCACAGGCTTTGTCTTCACCGGGAGCCTCAGACCAGCAACAACTACAGCAGATTCCGGTACTACCAGGTGGTCCTTCTGCAGCTTCTTCAGCGACGTCGTCTCGGGCAAAAACCTCCGAAGTGGCTAGCTCTCAAGCGGCTTCGCTACCGGAACCTACTTCTACTTTGCCACAGAAGCGACCGTTCGACTCGCTGACAACACTGCTGGCAGACGGTTCAGAACTTCACCGAGTACCACCTGGAGAGGAGTATCTGACCGGCGTCTTCGGCCCTAGAACACGTCCCTTCTACGAGGCGTACCTGCAGAGTGACTTCCGTAAGGCCGACGTTCCGGAAGGGAAGGACCCACAGGAGAGCGACACAACCGACTCAGACGGCGACCCGACGACGACTTCAGCTACTTCTCGGCTCTCCCGGAAGGACGCCAAGCAGCTCGACAGAGAGATCCCTTGGACCACCATCCTCAAGGGACCCAACGTCGCCGACTACCTCAAGGCGATTGACAAAGAGACCCGGTCATGGCAGGAATGGCAGAGCGTGGAACCACTGAGCCACGAGGAGGCTCAGAAGGTGCTGTCAGACAAAATCCTTCTGAAAAGGATCCTGCGCAGCCGGGCTTGCTACAGAGACAAGTCAAGGGGCTGCGGCCCGATCAAGCCCAAATGCAGGATTGTCTGCTTGGGCCACGCAGACCCAGACCTGTTTTCTCTGAACCGTCAAGCTCCTACGCCGGGCCGGACAGCAGAGCACGTCGTCTTCATGATGTTGGTCGCCGGCTCGAACAAGGAGCTCCTGGACTCAGGCCTGGAGTGGTTTGGTTGGACGGCAGACGCCGCCACCGCGTTCTTGCAAGGGCAACAGCCGCAATCTGAGAGGAGCCTCCCACTCTACATGCGGGCACCCTCCGACGGCCTGATCGCCCAGACACCTCACTGGAAGGCCAAGCTCTACCTCATCAAGTCCAACATCTACGGCTTGGCTAACGCTCCCCGACTATGGAGCATCGAGGTGACGACTCGTCTTCTCAAACTAGGCTACGTCCAGCACTCCTTCGACAAGATGGTCTTCATGAAGAGAGACGACCAAGGACGCCTGATGAGCATCATAATCGTCTACGTGGACGATTTCTTGGGCGTCTACCGCAAGGACTACTGTATTGGAGAGGTCCACGAGGCGTTCGTTTGGGGCGCCCTCAACCACTTCAAGGTCGACGAGCCCCTCACCTTCAAGGGCAAGGAGCTCACGCTTAAACGGAACAACCGAGGCCGCATCACCCTGGCGATCACGCAAAAGGAGTTTATCACCGGCCTCGACAGCGGCAAGGTTACCAAAGGCGCCGACCTCAACGACTTGCTCAGCTTGGAACAACAAGGGGAGCTTCGCTCAGTGGCAGGCTGTCTTCAGTGGCTCTGCGGCCAGAGTCGACCCGAACTTTCGCCAAGCGTGTCACTGAACAGCCTGAACTCTAAAAGTACGTTGGGCAACTTGAAGTCCCTTTACTTTGCCCTCGACTTCGCCAAGGAGACCTCCGACCGCGGCCTCCTCCTGCCGGACGTTCCGCTGAACCAGGCCACCGTGCTCGTCTCCTACTCCGACGCTTCCTGGGCGAACTCTCCTGGAGACTTACGCTCACAGTTTGGACTGCTTGTGTTCGCTACTACACCGCAGGTGACGAGTACACCCACACTGGGCACCCTGCTCGACTGGAAGTCTGGCAAGAGCGCCCGCGTCTGCAGGAGCACACTGGCGGCAGAGGCCATGGCGGCAGACGAGGCAGTGGACAGGTTGCACTACACCAACCTCTACCTGACCGAGATCCTCACCGGTGACAAGGCCTACAAAACGAGGCCCCTGCTGAAGATGCTCCACGTGGTCGACGCGAAGTCCCTCTACGACTCCCTCGTCCAGGAGAACCCTCAGACAACAGAGAAGCGGCTCTTGATTAACATCAAGAGCATCCAGGACAGCGTGGATCCTGAAAGTATCCACTGGGTTCCGACCCACCTTATGAGAGCCGACGGCTTGACAAAGATATCGGCTGAGCTGATGGAAGGCCTTTGTCAGTGGCTCTCAGCCCCTTGGATAGTGCTCCGAGAGGTCAAAGAAAAAAAGACCAGTGTTAAATTTGAGCCTTCAGCTAGCAGTGCGTCTTGACCTCTCAGCGCTTCCTTCGTGGCCTTTCCTCTCGAGGCAGGGCCCCCTTGAGCTTCTTTTCACGTGAACCGCTTCCGCGGAAAACATGTGCGCATAGCTGCTTGTGACTTGCACGTCTCGCAAGTGCTAAGTCGAGACATACAACGAAGTTCTCGTGACAGACAGCAGGTCAGACCCGGAAAGCCCTGAGGATTAAAGGATCCCGGTTTACTAGATCCAAGCGGCTCTAGCTGCCTCATTCTCACCCTAGCCCCAAACTCCGAGACTACCAGCATCTAAAGCCGCCCAAAGAAGGAACAACACAAACCCGAAACCCCGAAGCCGGAAAGGGTAAACCCTCTGCAAGTCAGTCCATCCACGAAGATGCGCTGAGGATGGCAATCATGCGCCCTGCGGCCCCTCGGATCAGACTCCAACAGTTAATGGGGTCTAACGGGGTCTAATGGGCTATAGCACCTCAACATGTACTGCCTGCTGTGCCTAGGCTTTCCAAAGCTTGAGATTTAGGGTCTTTTGGGTCTAGGGCTTTAGGGTTTGAGTTTTTATTTGCAATTGGGATTACCCGGTTTGGGGTTCTGGAGGGTTTAGGTTTGTACAGGGCTGATGGGCTTCGGCCTTCGGGTGTAGTATCTTGGAAAGTCGCTCTCCAGTATGGGCTGATTGTTCAAGGCTCGGGTCTCGGCGACTAAGTGGAAGAACGGCTTAGCGGTCACGGCGCAACTGATGTGCTGCGATCCATCTCGAGCTTCTTCATCCGTTTTCTGGAGGTCTTCTGGAAGACCGAGATGCAGCAGCAGCGCTTCTCCTTCTCTCGGGCATTGAACCCGAGCTACTGCCACCTGGCTCGCCGTTGCCTAAACAAAGGTCAAACATGAGCACTCAGAACACTCCCGAACGGCAAGGTTTCCGAGCCGATTCGCGAGCTGATGAGTGAGTGACCTCTGCCGAGTGGGCTCGGGTAATTTGGGCACGTAAGCGGCAGATCCGACTGGAGTTGTTCGTAAGGCATTGCGAGTGTCATGTAGGGTGTTCCTGTCATGCCTTGCAGCACCTTAGGTTACCGCGGGCTGCCCCTCGCAGTTGCTTCTGAGCTGCTGTTAAACGGAGACATTTGTGTTGACATCGTGATGCTTGTTGGTTTTACTTAGGTGGGTAACCTTTAACCTTCTTGGGCGCATATTTTCCTACCTCAATTGAAAAGGTTACCTTTTTCGGGCTAGGGTACTCAGCCCCTGAGTTTGTGATCCGTCACACTGCAACAACAGCAACAGCAGCAACAGCACCACCACCACCACCACCACCACCACCACCACCACCACCACCACCACCACCACCACCACCACCAGCTGCTACTCCAGCGATGGGAGCTTGTGCTAGACCTGGAACACAATTCCAAGTGACATCTAGCCGAAGTAGGAACCGACAAGTCAGCACCGAGGTTTCGATCGCTCCGATCACATGCATCCAGCGACAACCTCAGCTTTCCATGCACATCGTTTCTTTTGCCAAGCTCTGAATCTGAT
The DNA here is from genome assembly GCA_905221615.1 of Symbiodinium sp. CCMP2592. Lineage (NCBI taxonomy): Eukaryota > Dinophyceae > Suessiales > Symbiodiniaceae > Symbiodinium > Symbiodinium sp. CCMP2592. The sequence continues at coordinate 584,172 of CAJNDT010002269.1, read as the reverse complement.
TCCTTGGAGCACGAAAAAGCCCAGGTTTGGCGCGACTAGCTTCTTCAGCTCCTGCCTCAAGGCCTGGACGGTAGCCTTCCCAGTGGAGAGCGTGCAAGATTTCGCGCTGAAGTCATGGTAAGCTGATTCTTGAGCTGTCAACAGTTTATTCAAGAGTTGTTGTCAGCACGACTCGTGCTGTTTGTCGCGACTGACCACGTTCTTCATGCCCGGTTCTGCTGTGGCTGTTGGGTGCCGACGCACTTGCGTCTCTTCGAAGTGAGGCAAATTTTAGCACGTGACGGGCCGCGCCAGGTGTAAGTGGAGAAGGTTCAACCAGAGTTTGGGCGGGTAGGAGGAGCTAGTCAACGTGTGATCGAGCATGCAAAGGCAATTATTGCTTCTTTGTTTCCTCCTGAATGCAGCATTGGTCTTCCTTTCATTATGATCATGGTCAGTGATTAGCGTGGTCATGGCCATTAACACGGCATCTCCACTGACCATACTGTATGCCATTGTATTCCCATACTATTTCCACGTAGAACATATATTTTGGCAACCTCATGATGTTGCTGCTGCTGCGGGGCGGGTGTTGCTACCCCTCCTCCCCTCTCATCCTACTCCTCTTGCTACCATAGCTTGCTACCAACCACAACCGCCACCATCATCATGATCGCTGCCAAGCGATCTCAGTCCTCGGAGGCCTTTCGGGGCTCCGAGTCGCAAGTCCGGGACACGGACAAGATCCTCGCCGCGGTGATGGCTGGGGCGGCAGCCCCAGGTCTTGGGAGGGTCGGAGCCATGGAGGGTTGTGGGTGGTAGGGGATTCAAGGCTGGAGGGCTTACTGCTGTCTTTTGTGGGTTAGGGTGGTGTAGGTTAGGATTTCGGATGCAAGTACGGTAACACATCTTGCGATTGCATGAACTCCTCATCAGAGTGCAATGATAGGCTTGGGGCTCTAGGGCAGTCAACTGAGTCATGCAGCACCTCCAGGCGTGCTGTGTGTTGTTGTCGAGGGGCGAAGTCTGGAATTCAGATGTCGTGTTAAGATTTCCGTCCTGATTGCCAGGCTCAGGAAGGCGTGGGATCTGCCTCACATGCAATGGAAGGGGAGAGCCTGTAATGACGTGGCCGCGCCCCTCTGATGGAAGGAAGCGAAGCGGACCGGAGCAAGTCGATTTCGGATGACACTCAGTGCTAGAGTCCGCATCTTTGCGGGTGCAAGGCCAGCTAGTATCTCATGGTGCGCAGATGAACATGTAAGAGGCCAGATCAAAAGCGTGGAGCTACAGTGGACGAAAGTGTCTAATGCTGTAGCGGCAGCATCAGCACGAAGACCACCAGCAAAGTAGCATAGGGTAGTTACTAATTAGTAGTAGTAGCAGCAGCAGCAGTTGTAGCAGCAGCAGCAGCAACAGTAGTAGCAGCAGCAGCAGTGGTCTGAGTATCCCCATATCATCCCGGTACGTCCATAGAATCTGTAGATGCCAAGTTCTGATTCTGATTATTACAGCCTCTTGGCTATATGGCTGTGACAGTGCGCACGAACAAGTCGAGGCCGCATCGGCGCTCTTCCAGTCGCCGACGCAGCTCATTGAGGCTGTGGAGGGTTGAGTTCGGAGGGTTCGTGGAAATCTTAGGCCACAATATGATCGATATGGCAGCCAGGTGTTGAAACGGAGTGGACCGTCTGGTCTGCTAAGTGGGTTTCTTACCCACGACGATTGCATTGAGCAAGATGCATCAATGATGCCAAAGATCTCAAGCGAATTGGCGTCTGATATCAAGTTCTGGGTCTGTTGTGTCGTGTCTTCCCAGCGCACCATTCGGGGTTTCATCTAGCCATTTGCTGTACTCCTGCGAGCCGTTTTCCGCATTGAGTTACCGCATATACTGCAAAGCGTGCTGCTGATTGTTTTGATAGGATATGAGTTCAGCATGAGTTGTTGTGCGAAGTGGTGGCAAGCAGTGGCGCGGTGTGGGTGTGCTCATCATGCTACCTTCAAGTCCCGATTCTTGTGCGGGCGATGCCTGAGGATCAGCAGTGTAGTACTTGTATACGGTAGAGACTGCATCAACTTGGGCATCGACTTGACCAGAGGTGACACTTCGGCAACCGAACACCATGGATATTCTAGCAGTGTTGCAACTGGGAAATTCCCTGCGGGTCTGCATCAAGCACAGGGCTGCACTGCGGTGAGGTCAACCAGTCGAACCATGGATCCTCGATGTTTGCGACAGCCAGGCCAGCCATAAAGGGCCAGTGTAATCTGCCGCATATTCCATTGCTCGTGATTTTTCGGGACGGCAGTTTACTCCAGCCGGAGATATCCGAAACGGTTCAACAGCATGTTTGTGACAGTGTCGGTCATTGTCGGTTTCGGAACGGAGTTGCACCGAACGGTCTTGGTCGATAGGACGCAGCCTTTGCATTTTCGGGGCCATCCGCGTCCAAGAATGCAAGGTACCACAAGCAGAAAGACAATAGCTCTGCTGATTTCATGCGCTCTTGCGACAGGAAAGTCATCTCCCAGAATGGCATATTGGGGCTCTATCGTGGCTACTCCATGGGCGCCACTCGAGAAGGTTGGGAAGCTTTCGGATACGTTCGATGTCGCAGCCCCAATCCGTAACGCTTGACCCCCAGAGTAACCGTGAAAGGCATATTCTGCAGCTCTTACATTGCCATCAACCCTTCGATCAAGACTTGGCTGCTGCAAGAGCGACCTGCATCTTGGCGCGACTGATGGAGCCACGAATCAATCGCAATAACATGTTGATAATTATAGCGATATTCACCACCATCATCATAATCATAGCCACTTTATTACGACAACCACGAAGAAGACGACTCCTGCTCTTGCTCCTGCCTGCTGCTGCTAATGCTACTGCTGCTACTGCTGGTACTTCCTCCTCCTCCTGCTCCTCCTGCTCCTCCTCCTCCAACTACGACTACTACCATTACCACTTTTACTACTACTACTACTACTACTACTACTACTACTACTACTACTACTACTACTACTACTACTACTACACTCTACTCAACTCAACTCTACTCTACTCTACTCTACTCTGCTCTGCTCTGCTCTGCTCTACTCTACTCTACTCTACTCTTACTCTTACTCTTACTCTTATCTACTCTACTCTACTCTACTCTACTACTACTACTACTACTACTACTACTACTACTACTACTACTACTACTACTACTACTACTACTACTACTACTACTACTACTACTACGACTACGACTACGACTACGACTACGACTACGACTACGACGACTACGACGACTACTACGACGACTACGACGACTACGACGACTACGACGACTACTACTACGACTACTACTACCACTACTGCTACTACTACTACTACTACTACTGCTGCTGCTACTACTACTCCTCCTCCTCCTGCTGCTGCTGCTGCTACTACGAAGACGACCACAACTACAGACATAATACTCATCCTCAGCATAATCGTAACATGCAAGACCCCAATATCTTGACTTAAATTGTAGAAGGTCCCACTTGTAAGCTGCTGTGGGACCTCAGAGCCACCAATGCTTCGCAGCGGTAGAGGCGGAGTCTGGACCGGGCCCCCGAGCCTCCATCCCATCCCGTCCTGAAATGAGCCCGACCAGGACAAGACAGCAGCAGGCTACTGCTCACCAAAAGGTTGCGTTTTGTTTGTTGAGGGCTGAGGAAGGGAATCTCAAGCTTCCCCGGAGCTTGCTCCGAGGAGTTGTCTGAGGGTGCTGCAACTGCTGTGGCCTCCGCAACTGGGCTGATAAGACGGGTCTTTGCTGGTGGCTTCGAGGAGCTCAGAACATTTTGTTTGACTACGAGGGGGGGTTTGTAACCTCATGAGCTCACTCCGGAGCTTGCTTGCGGTCCGAAGTTCGGGGCATATATATATATATATATGTATATATATATATATATGTATATATATATATATATATATATATATTGTGGCCTGGACTTTCTCCCGCCTAGGTTACGAAGCCAAAGCCTTCGCTCTGATCGCTTCTGAGCCTCAGGAAGACAAAAAGGCTCACATCTTGAGCCTTGCGGGCCTGAGGGAAGTGGCCCCCACTTCCCAAGTTGTCGACCCAGACTTTGAATTTCGAGTCACACGCTCTGTTCCAGGTTGTCTCCGGGTCGTTGGGAGCTGCGCTGTCCCATCCAGCAGACACGCTGAAGACGCGGTTGCAAGCGGGAGTGACTTGGACTAGAAGTTGATTGCATTAAGCGTCTGATTTCGGACCGAGCCTTGACTTCAATTGTCTTACATGCATCGTGCTTCGTACTAGTTTGGGACAGCGCTCGTCACGAGTCGGAACAATGCCTGGACTCTAGACTGCATGCCTTCACCAGACCGGCCCAAGCAAGCTCCGAAGCTACATCTGCTTCGTTGATTGGTCACACCAAGACTTTGCATACGAGACCGCTGAGGCCCTGCCTGTCCGCCCCGGAGAACCTGCAGAGGTCCTTAGTCCATGTTGGGGGTATGGGGCTGAAGGCTTGAGGAGTGTTAAAGTTGGGCATGACGAGGTTGCAGTGAGGGTTGCGCCTCCGGCCTCTCATGTGTCTTTTGCATGAGGTCTGGCAGCTACTTCGAGCTAGGATTTTGGGCTTGAGAGCTGCCGACAAGCTTGTAAGTACTCGTACAACTTGTTGGAGCTGCGAGCCTCGCCGACCTCCCATTTCAACGCCATGACCTGCTCATGTGTGCCTTTGGGCAGCTGCAGTGATGATGTATTTACTTGTGGCAGAACTATGCATGCGTACGTCTATGTATGTATATCTATGGGGCACGTATGTACGTATGCATGAGAGAATGTATCCACACATGGTTTTACGACTACGAGTGTATATATATATATATATATATATATATATATATGTATGTATGTATGTATGCATGCATGCATGCATGCATGCATGTATGTATGTATGTATGTATGTATGTATGTTTCAGATATGTATTTACGTATAGACATATTCATATACACATGTATACACGTGTGTGCGTTGATGCACACGATGCATCCATAAAGATGAAATTCACATGCGCGCGTACCACTATGATTTTATCTGTGCATCTGCATGCAGCGTTCCTGCCAGTATGATTTCATATTCAGACTGCACCGGTTTACACCTGCATGCGCACATGTATCTACATATCTGCCCCTTCGTCAAGCTGGGCAACTCCGGTGCCGGTGTCTATGTTTGTAGATGCACGTACGGTACGGCACACAGTGTACATGCAGACAGTGCGGACGCATGCGCAACCACATGCCCCGAATCCGAAACCTGAAACCATTGTAGGAACCCGAGAGGAACCCCTGTAAGAAGCTTCATTGGCAACCTTTGGCGTGCATGCAGTGCATGCAGCTACTATATGGCTGCCAGGCGACTCGGATCCGTGGACCTTGGGACGCTTTGCAGGACGCACGGGTTTAGATGTTGCCGGGTTCAGGATCCAAAGGTTCAGGTATTTTGGTTTTGGCGCAAGAAAAGTCATTCTTTTGGGGCGCGGTGTGCAAAGACCGGGGGTCTTTGACAAGTCATCATGTTCTGCCAACGTGCATGCAGCTAGAAAGTCAGAAACTCCAAAACCGCTGGAAGAAGATCAAATCCTTTCATTTTTTGGGTGCATCTCTTGTGCAACAGAATCTGGAACCTTCAGGCCTTAAACGTCAAAGCATGATCTCTGGCAAGAGAATACAAGAGGCAGGGAAAGCCGCAGGAGACTGCATTTCTCGTTTCGACGGTTGTTTCTGACAGGGCCGTGATACACTGCAGATATGCTCGGTGGGTCAGCAGCTAGACTTTCAACGAGAACCATCTCCAAAACCGCTCACACAGCGTTTGATTCCGCCGGGTATTGCCAGACAAGAAAGCAAGGTAGTTCGGACGCCAACTTGCCTTACGTATATTCGTACCCACGGAGCGAATGTAAGGATCGTGAGAACTCGTAGTTTCAAACAATGTCGTTTGCCAGCTGCCAGCGTGTCATATTGATACTGGTGGTTTGCATTCCTTGAGTCCTGCCATGCAATGACACGCTCGTACACAACAGAAATGACAACAATTCTTAGAAAAGCGAGATACGAAAGTGAACGCAAGTTTAGCGGCAGCTGACGAAGTAGGAAAGGGGGTATGGACCAGGTATGGACTGACTAGACGAGACTCGTCGCATGATTCTGTGACTCACCGATAAGAGTATGAAGCCACATTCTTTGGCGCTCGGAGGACCTTCGCCAGAAGGGCAGCCTCTGGTCACAATGCTACGCAGGCAGCCGGGGCTGTCGCAGTCTGCTGCACAGGCTTTGAGGAACCTCTGTATCCGAGGTCTGTTTTCCTGAGGTGACCAGCTGCAGGGAGTGTCCTTATCCTTGCTTTTTGAGAGCCGACACCCTGCTGTGGAAGGTTTCTCCTCGCGGCTCTTTCGTGTGGTTTGCTGCACCTACATCTACAGCTCAAGCCTCAGATCGGAACCCAAGTTCTTGGCTCTCAGCCTGGATGTCGTAGCTGAGTCTCAGGTGTGTACCGTGAATGTCTACCCGCTCGCAGTTCAAGTAGGACTGATGCAGAGCTTTAGATCCGCGCACAGCTCAGCCCATCACGCCAAGGCACGCTGACAGATGCTTGCGTCTCTCTTTGTCGGTCCAATGCCGCGTAGACCGCAAAGGAGAGGTTTCCTCTGGAGAGGAGTTTACCGGATTTGCCGTTCATGCTTCCTCTTCGAAGTCAACAGTGGGCAGGAACAAACCTATGCCTGGGGCTTCCATGGCTAGTATCACTCACACATAGAGGCAGTATGATGCATGGTGCCTCTTAGCTTTCCAAGGTTGCTAGAGAGAGCACTTCCCTCACGAGTGCTTCTCAGAGTTGGGGAGCTCTTGTGTTCTGAGGTGCCATCACAGCTTACAGCACACAAAGGGAGCTTTTAGTAGTGGGCCTGGTGGAGGCGAGGCCCCGAAGGTTCGAACGCCAAGGATGGCCTCACTCTGCGCGGCCAGCTGCAGCTTTCGCTGGACACGGTCGCGGAGACGCTCTCATGAGCCGATGTGGAGACTTGCAAGCATCAGTTTTCCCCCCATGTTGTTGTTGGCGTAAATGGCGTAAAAGCTATAGAGCTTCCGGTGTGCAGAAGCTTGCTTGCCAACTTCCTGACTCCTCACTGTACTTGTCCATTTCGGAATTTCTGAATCACATGTCGCCTGTAGCGAAGCTGACAGCTGTCATAATCGCAGCATGTCGGTCCTGTGTTCGTAGGCCTCAGATCCAGGCTCATCATCCAATCTGCTTCCGTGCTGTGAACGCCGTGCCTGACCGTTTGTCCGCCATCTCGTTTTGATTATGGTCCTCACTTCGTGCATGCCACAAGACGTCGTGAGGGGCATGTGATGCTGATGCGTGTGTGCAACTCTGGATGGAAATGTGGCGACGGCTTGCCAATACGTGCAGGACTACGTGACTTACTACACCGGGGATTGCTGCACATCAGCTGTTGGGTTGAGTGCCGCTCCAGGCTCCTGGTGGTGCTGGTGTTTCTTGTGCTTGCGAGGGCAGGAATGTAGCTAAGGCAGCTAGTGGTCAGGTAAGAGAAAATGGTTGATTAGCAGTAGCAGAGTATGAGTAGCAGTGCTGGAGCACTGGAGAATCAGCATGAAGCGTTGTCTGCAGGCCGGGAAGCTTCTTCATCGACTGGTGTGGGGCTCCCATAGCGATTGCACTTGAAAGCGACTCAAGTTAGGCTGGTAGGTTGCGGAAGGTGGTTCTGCCATCGTCTTCTTCCTGCCGGGGGGTGTCCGCGACAGTTGATAGCCAACTCTCCTGTCACAATTCTCTGCGTGTAGCCCTTCGTACAGAAGCCCTAGGTCCTAGGTCGCCAGAGTCGTTGAAATCAAAGCTCCGACCCTCGAAGCCCTTCAGCCTCAGAGCCCTCGTTGACGTCCGTTGACCAGGTCCAACCTTGCCACGGAGGTTGTCAATTGTCAAATCCTGCATTGTTTCGCAGGTTGTTCCTTTGTCGAATCCACCATGGCATTACGACTTGGTGGTTGCAGGGTAGTGGTCTAGAGCTGTGGGGCATCATAGATCTGCCTTGGAGCTCACATCCATTTCTGGCAAGGGGATCTCAGCTGCCAAGGTTTCAGGGTTGCGAAGCAGCTGTGGGAAAGACAGACTACTTATGACTAGCTGCATTGCGACAGCGTCATGCTCAATGTCTTGATTTCTTGAGAAAATTAAAAAGTCCACGAGGACTGCTTCGATTCTGTGGCACACTGGAAATTAGTTGGCCAGGGAAATGGGAAATGGATGCGCCCGCTGCTCCGGGACCACTCCCAGGTAGATATCTTGAGATGTTCTGCGCCAATGCCGGACAGATCAAGAGGGACGCCACAGGTTTTGCGCAGTCTCTAAGCCTAATTTTTGAACCCCGAACACCGAACACCAATCTACAGCTGGACAGCGAGTGTCAGAGTGATTCGGGTTCGTGCCCCTGAAGCTAGAGTTACCCATGTGCCGTACCCGGAAGAGCCATAGGTTTGACGAAGCAGCCAGTCCGGGGCGGATTAGAGTTGCCCGCCCATGCTGTTGGTATACTGCTCCTAGCTCGATGGGCTGTGGCGCAAAAAAATTGGATTTGGACAAGAGCAGATGGGTTTAGGGGTTTCGGGTTCAGGCTGAAGCCAGGCCTGGGTTCAGAGTGTTGAAAGCATCTTCGCTGGTTGAAGTCTCTCTCGTCTCCTCCCCTCTCCTCTCTATCTGCAGCATATTGATGTGTCATCATACAGATATTGATAATCTAACATCGCATATCGCATGTTATGTTTTTCTTTTGATGGTGTTGCCTGGTTGTGTAAGAGAACACTATATGTATGTTGTGTCTTGCTCGATGTTGTTTTGTGGGATTGCAATGTTCTACTACATTATGCTGGGGTACATTGCAATGATTTGTCGTTACGTTGCATCACATGGATGCGACATTGTATTCCACTGTCTCATACTATGTTATGTCAGGCTATGTTGTTTCTTACTATGTTATGTCGCATGGTGCATACTCTAAGACATCATTATACTGTACTCTACTCGGCTCTACTATACTATGCTTCACTACACTTTACTGAATGAAACATTGGGTTATCCATGACGTATGGCATAATCTTGATGTTGGTTCTAATCGTTTGTCGTGAATCTTTTTCGCAGCTACCTTCAAGGTTACATGTGTGGCTGCAAGCTAACAAAACCTGGTGCCCGACGTCCGAGTTTTGACGTCGAAGGTTCCGGAACAGAGCTGACCGTTCAGTTTCGCTGTGGTTCCGTGCAGCCCGCCATGCATCAGTCACGGGGGAAGCCTGTGAATGGTTCATCAGCAGCAAAGTTTACTACCACTCCTGATGTTTATATGCTTGTTGATGCCTTTACTGTTGCCAGCACTGTTATCCCATCATTCGACTGCTTGTTGTTAGTTTCATGTCATGTATGATTATTCATTGCCTTGCTTTTAGTCTCACCGTTATATACGTTGACGATTGACGACCACGATGACGACGAGGAGGAGCACGACACCTAATTCTAAAACGAGCATTCTACTCGTTATCATCGTGATCACCATCATCATCACTATCGTCATCATCTGCATCATCAACGCCTCGTCGCCATCATCATCATCATCACCATCATCATCATGGCACTGATGCTCATCCTCATCCTTGTTCTCGCTCTCATCCACACGATTTGCGTCCTCCTGCGCCCAGCATCTTGATAGTGATAGTAAATAAATAGAGAAGGAATTCGATTCGCACGAAGCCTGAAGTTTTGACACGGACCACGAAGAAGTGTGACTTGAGCTGGAGTACCATCTTCGTACTGCAAGCTGACTTTACGAGTGGCGCTTTGTTTAGAAGCCTTCCAATTTAGAAGCCTTCCAGTGACGGATGCCAGTGCTGCAGGGTGCACTTTGGGCCTTGTTGGCCCCCTTTGCCAGTGGGGAACATGGACAATATATGCCCAGGTCTGAGTCCACGTACAACCCACAGTCACTCTGGGACCATTGAGACGGTTGGCACAGAAAACCCTTAATTCTGGCCTCTGCTCGATGCCCTCGGGTTAGGGCCTGGAAACGAGACGAAATTAGAAACGTAGCCCCCTGCATGTCAAATTTGAGGGGTTTTCGACGCTTGAGAACACCCGAATCAAGAAACTAACAGCAAAGCCAAACAAAAGATTATTCCAAAAGGCTGGGTGCCCTGCATGTCTTAGCTAGAAGGCGCTTTGCAGTCTTGGCTTTTTTTGGTGCTAACCGGCTGACGTGGCCCCAACGTTTCTTATCCAACCATGTCTTGTACAGTGATTGCACTGTACTATGCACGTGCTGCAAGTGCTTTCTCATTCTCGCTGGGTCTCGCCAGCGGAGGCAGAGGATGCAGCAACGTCATATTCTTTAAAACAACATTAAGCCGTGTTCACTGAGCCGTGTTCAGAGTGACTCTGACACAGACGCGATGTGCCGCTCTTTCGGATGATCCCTGATTTATTGAGTAGGTGAGGTCTTTTTCTCAGTTGGTCGAGCTTCGGGCTACGGACCTTTATGAGAGATTCCAAGGCTACAGAATTGAATTGGTTTTGGTGTCCACCCCTGCACGAACTCTTTCTAGTTTTGTGGGTGCTATAGGAGCATGACAGCTCAAAAGACAACAAGTGTCGAAATCGTTGTCGTTGAACCGTTGAGCGTTGAACTGTGAAGCCAGAACCTTAAACAGCCAAATCTTCGTCCAGCCAAGGGAGGCTGAACCGAGCATTCAACTTACCAAAACTGTCCAGCGTGAAGATGGGTCTCCCAAAGCTATCATGCTCATTGCATGTGTTCGATTACAGTACAAATTAGGTGTGGCGTTTTTTTTGGGTGCTGAGCTACAAGGCTTGATACCAGGTGAAGGTCGAGTTCCCTAACTGTAAGGCACTTTTAGGCAGTTTAGGGTTTGGGTTTAGGGTTCAGTAGTCGGGATCCATTCGACGAGTCAGCAAGTACCGCCGATAGCTGTTCACAGGTTCTCTGGCAGCGTGCGAGGAAAAGACTGAGGGCCGGAGACGTGACGGTACAAAAAGGGTATATACTATAAGGGGTACTATAAGGGTACTATAAGGGGTACTATAAGGGTACCATAAGGGGTACCACAAGGGTACTATAAGGGTACTTGCTATAAGGGCACTATAAGGGGTACTATAAGGGGTACTATATAGGGTACAAATTACCGCGTAGGATTCGGACTATTTCAATCGCGATCGTCTCACTCCGAAGTTCCACGGCGTTGAGTCACCCTTCTCGGTCCGACAATCGTAGCACACCTTTCTGGTATACGTACATATATATATATATATATATATATGCTACCCCCCCCCTCAGGTACCCAGGTTTTCGTCTTTGTGCTGATAGCACGAAGGAAGTCGGACAGAAAAGGCTGCAAGTGCACCCGCGTGCTCGCGATAAGCCGACATATAGTACTAGTAGTGAGCGAGTGTGACAAACTGCAGGGTATGGCGAAGCAGGCCTACTGAAACCCAGTAAGAGAAAGAACTTTGCACGGCATAGAAAATAGAAGTGATACTGTAGCATCCCCAAGGCCATGAACGCAGATTTCGGATCAAGGTGGATAGTGGCTATGTTTAATTGGCTGTCGTTATGGTTTTTTACACACGCAACAATGTCATTGCTGTGGTGGGTGTTGCAGTCTCTCACATGAATTGCTGTGTTCATTGGTTCATACATCCATATATGGAATAAGCCTAAAGCAGTGTCATATAGTGTCAGTATACTTGTCAAAACCTTCAGTCTCCGCAGCACTGTACAATGATTCATGCGTGTCTGTCAAATTATCAGTCAATAGCGACAAAGTATGAAATCGTGTTTCACGACGGTGTGTGTAGGCTTCGCAATTGTTACTGCAAGTATAGTCTCCATTGCCTTAGGAATCCGATCTCCGTTTCTTTTCCCAGTCATGAAACTGCTACATGTTCTGTTCTTCTATATCGAGCTCAAAATGTCAAGTGTGGTTTTAATATTACCTCTCACAGTGTTGTTATCACATCTTGCAAATTGCCATTATTCCTGTTACAGTGGTTATCATACTTCACCAATACCAGGCCATTTAGGACCATGTACCACCCGGCTTGTTTAATTTTTGCATCAAGTGTTACTGTGTCAATTACTGTTCTGATTTTTCATTCAGACTGCTTCGTATATTGTTCGGGAACCTTGCTTAATTGTAGCCAAGCATTATAAAGTCAATGAAGTACCTGCTGAGTCCTGTGTTTTATACATTCTGCTAGGTTGAGTATAAACCTACCAGAGAACACCACGTGAATACGTACACTTGTGTTTCAAAACACTTCTTGGTAGGATGATGGTTAGCCAAGTCACACATTTGCTTGCTTTTTACCTGCTGAGAGTGGGTTGTTAGTCTTCCAAATCAAACATGATCCAACACGCCGGGGCTGCGTGTTACACGCTAGGTTGTATGTTGCAGTTAATTAGTTCGACTATAGTTTTTTCACGTCAGGTGACTTCGACATGTTTAATCCGAGTGCAGTTCATCAAAAGTGCGTGCATCATACAGGTAATATCCATTTTATTGTTCGCAGCATCGTTTTCGAAAGTCTGCACCTACCAAATGATGACAAGTTGACAACGATGTATGTCAGAATTCTGGTGCACATGGTAGTCTTTTGACTACGGGCTCTTTGTTTTTTTGTAAGCACCAGTGCCACACCAAAAAAGAATACACAACCACAACGACCAAAGACCCCCATGCAAACACCAAGCAACATAAGTAGATCCTTCTACATTTATCTTAAGAAGTGGGTGATTAAGCCAGCTAAGCTTGGTCGTGCAGCAATAGCTTTCCTACAATAAATTTTTGAATCTTAGACATGGAGTACAGCCTTGTATGTGATAAACAGAAAACCCATGAACTGGTGTTCCCACAGTAGTGTCTTCAAGCGGAGACCATGAATTACCTAGCTTCGTGTTGGACCAACTAGTGAGCTTAATCAAGGATGCAAATACCTTACCGGCTTGTCTGTAAAACGCCTCGCACGAGTACGTAAGATCTGCTCAATCGCAACTTTCGGTAACAACGTATTGAAATATGTACTGTGGACAATGTTGCCGAAACCAGCATGTTCAACCATTCCCATAGATCTGGAGAAACTTCGGGAGCCGGAGCCGCAGTTTCGGGAATAATGGAAGATGTTGGTAAAACCAACACTTTCCATGATCCCCCTTCAGACAAATCATGGAAATTGTTGGTTTCACCAACATTTCCAACAATTTCCATGAATTTGGAAAAACCTCGGGAGCCCGCGCCATAGTTTCGGGAATCATGGAAATTGTTGGAAATGTTGGTAAAACCAACAATTTCCATGATTCCCCTCAGACAAATCATGGAAATTGTTGGTTTTACCAACATTTCCAACAATTTCCATGAATTTGGAAAAACCTCGGGAGCCCGCGCCATAGTTTCGGGAATCATGGAAATTGTTGGAAATGTTGGTAAAACCAACAATTTCCATGATTCCCCTCAGAGAAATCATGGAAATTGTTGGTTTTACCAACATTTCCAACAATTTCCATGAATTTGGAAAAACCTCGGGAGCCCGAGCCATAGTTTCAAGAATCATGGAAATTGTTGGAAATGTTGGTAAAACCAGCAATTTCCATGATTTCTCTGAGGGGAATCATGGAAATTGTTGGTTTCACCAACATTTCCAACAATTTCCATGAATTTGGAAAAACCTCGGGAGCCCGCGCCATAGTTTCGGGAATCATGGAAATTGTTGGAAATGTTGGTAAAACCAACAATTTCCATGATTCCCCTCAGAGAAATCATGGAAATTGTTTGTTTTACCAACATTTCCAACAATTTCCATGAATTTGGAAAAACCTCGGGAGCCCGAGCCATAGTTTCGGGAATCATGGAAATTGTTGGAAATGTTGGTAAAACCAACAATTCCCATGATTCCCTACAGACAGATCATGGAAATTGTGGAATTTGTTGGCTTTTCCAACATTTCCAGCACGTTCCATCGATTTGGAGAAAGCTCGGGAGCAACAATACAGTAGACGCTACACTTAGAAGCCCAGGGAGCCACAGTAAACGAAAACGTGCTTTCCCAGAGACGCAATGACCAAGGAACACAAACAAATATTAGGGACAAGGTGTCTGGCTTGAACAGGACACAACCTGGGTACCGGGGGGGGGGGGGGACCATATATATGTATGTATATATGTATGTATATATGTATGTATATATACATATATATATACACATGTATATATACATATGTATATGTATATATGTATATATGTATATATGTATATATGTATATATGTATATATGTATATATGGATATATGGACATATGTATATATGTGTATATATATATGTATATATATATATATGTCGATCGAAATCGCTTCACATGTCCAATCTTGTCATGACTACTGTTACTACTGCTGAGGGTTGTTACGGCGAAAAACTGTAATGATGTTAGACTTTTGCAGTCGTTGTCGTTGTCGTCCTCGTTTGTTGTTGTTGTTGTTGCAGACTCCATGTGGCCAGGTGGATGCCATGCACTGACATCGTCACAGTGACTTCATATGAACAGACTCAGCACTTGTCGTAGTATTCACAGGGTGAAGATGGTATGCCAAGCATAAAGTATGGTGATAAGTCGACGGTCCCGCCAGCATGGTGCAGGTGTCGTCGTCGATCGATGTGACAAGCTACATATGCGGCCGATGATGGACTGCTTTGTGCATGAAATGGTTCTGCATTGCTGGGTTTCAGCTCCAAATGGATGCTGACGGCAATTTGTGCTACAGCATGTCGGCAGACCGAGCTTGAAGGTGGGAACGGCTGCTTCCCCGGCTGCTTAAGTAGCCGACATGTGTGAGCCGAGTGTCAGTCAGCAGTGAAAATGGCCTTGGAAACTAGCTCCTGGTGTCCTGGTGACCAGGTCTAATTTTTTTTGTTGACGAGATTTGCTTCGAAACATGACTTGGTTGGTGTTGTCGGCCGTTGAACAGCTATGAGTGTGCATTCGGGGAGCTGAGACATTCTGTATATTTTGGTCACGACAGGGTACTCTACTTATGTGCGGGTGCACTTTGAGCCACTGTACAGTCACAGATAGCTTTGGTTCGAGTTGCGTTGATCCTGCCGCAGCTTCTGCCCAGAGAAGAAAGCAAGCCTTAGCGTAACAGACAGCAAGCAGAGGCACTGAGGCATTGAGAGCTGTGGGGTGTGAAGGAACCCATAAGTAGACCTATGCCTAGTTACAACGGCATGCAGTAGCAGCAGCACTGACACTCTGGCTGCTGAACCGCCCCCAACCCTTTCCGCCCTGGTCTGAACGCCCTCGGATCCAGATACATCCAGGCGGCCTTCTTGCGTCAGTGAGCACGGGACGAGACAGTGTTTCTGCAGCTCCTTGGAGCATGATGCAGCATGTCCATGCGTGCATGGGCCTGAAAGATCCTAGGCCGGAAGTCTTGAATGTGCCATGTGCCTCCGCGCGAACCTCTGCAGGCTCGACGGCTAGACCATGGCCTGGGAGTTAAGATAATGTCGAAGAGCCATCGGTATTGAAACTTCCTAGGTCAGGCCAGCCAGGCAAGCATGTTTGGCTGGCTAGCCTTCTTTATTGTTCTATTTGGGTAATTAAACCGCAAACAAGATGGGAGATCAAGTGGCCTGAAGTCTGTGCTGCATGTGGCTCTATGCATGTGTCCTGACCGTCACTAGATGAGACCGACATTTCCTGACGGGATAACGTGCAGGATGCTGATAATTCATTGGGTGTAGCTCAGTGCTTCCTTGAGGTCAGAGATTCAAGATACAATATGAGCCTGGCGTAGTTGCAGCTGCAAGTCGTGGTTGAAGATGTGTTTCTACGTTGTAGGCTTGGCCTTCGACGTGCAGGCTCCTTGTTGAAGGCTAAGCAAAAAGAAGTAAGGAGGCATGATTGTGTCCCGGCCGTTTGATTTTGGCTCGCAGGGCATTCTGCCCCAATACAGACACCTCCATTGTTCTTCCCCCTCCCACTCCCACCCTCATCAGCCTTTGTGCTTCAATGCTCAAACAAGCCGGTTGTCAATCGTACGATGCAGGTGTGAACATTGAGGGCTGCTTCACAAAAAGAGTGTAAGCAGCTACGGCAAATATCTGTTCAATTATACAACCCCCACTCGCAGCATCGACTGCGGTTTGCCACGGCATTTGACTCGAAGGTGTGTGTCAGGAGCGCTTTGCAGTCTGAATTCTCCTTTGCCAAGATCGATCAGTTTGAGTTATTTCTTCTGTAGTACTGGTTGCGAGCAGGGCCGTAGCTGCGACCAACTCGGAAGTCAAGCTGCGATGGATCTAGTGTAACCCATCCCAGCGCGCAGATTCACTAGCACTTGACGTCCCTTAAGCTTCCGCCTTCGGCCCTCACACAGTCCACAAGCTGGCAGGATCGTGGCTGCTCGCAGGAACGCGATGAGCAAGACTGCCAAGGAGGCAGCAGAAGTGGCGGGTTCAAGCGTTCATCGCTTCCTTCCTCACGGGAATCAAAAAGTGCAACCACTTGTCCCAATCATGGAAATCCTAAACAGCTCCAGCTTTGGAGGTCAAATGCCAGTCTTGTCAAGAGAAATCTGATGGAAAAAGACCGAGAACAGCAAGACGTTTGGGCGTCCTAGATAGGTTAGGCCGTAGAGAAGTCCACCTGCAAGCTTCTATGTCTAAGCTTTGACCGGACGGGCTCAAGACCCTTGTGACCCATGGCCTTTTTTGGTAAGCCCTTTCACGGTGCACGAAGGACCTGAGCGCGGCGCAGCATGCCATCATCGGTGCCGCAGTTGGTTCGGCGGAGCATCGTGGACGCGTTGGAGGGACAGGTTCTGATTTGATGCGTGTGAATTCGGGTTT
This sequence comes from Symbiodinium sp. CCMP2592, assembly GCA_905221615.1. NCBI lineage: Eukaryota > Dinophyceae > Suessiales > Symbiodiniaceae > Symbiodinium > Symbiodinium sp. CCMP2592. The sequence continues at coordinate 567,199 of CAJNDT010002269.1, read as the reverse complement.
GAGGCTGAAGGTGACGTTCAGGTTTTGGGACTATGGCACCCGGGAGTTCCAAGAAAGACTGTGACTCGGGTTCTGCATGAATTCGGAACTCTTGCGGAGGCTCCAAAATATTCGGTGGTGAAGTGCATCCATCAAGTTCTGACGAGCTTGATCCCGTAATGTGTCGATGCTGATGCATCGACACATTCCGTTTAATGCCACTTGCAGGTTCATGCATGTCCTGCATGCACATTGGGCGGGTCGTATTGAGGCGATCAAGAAAAGCAGAGCTGCAAACTTCTCAAGGGTCCAGGTCACTGCCGGGGGCAGCACGTAAATCTGCGCTTGTTACCTTGCAGCAAACCGTCCTGCGGCTGCAAGCCAGGCCCGTCTGAACGCCATGACCGTCTGAACGCCATGACTCATGCCGTGAGCGTGGTATGCGACGAAGTCTCATGACAGACAGCAGGTCAAACCCGGAAAATCCTGAGGCGCAAAGGATCCCGATCTACTAGCTCCAAGTGGCTCCAACTGCTTCCCCCAACTCCGAGACTCCAAGCATCCAAAACCGCCCAAACTCTGAGCAACACACACCTTAAACCCTGAAGTCCGAAGTTCCGAAGCCCGGAAGCCGTAAACCCCCCCGAAGTCAGTCCATCCGCGAAGATGCCCTAAGGATGGTAATCATGCGCCCTGCGGCCCCTCGGATCTGGGTCTAGTGGGCTATACGGCTGTAGGATTTCAACATTTACTGCCTGCTATGCTTGTGCTTTCTTTCAAAAGCTTGAGACTTAGGGTCTTTTGGGTCCAAGGCTTTAGGGTTTGAGTCTTTTTTGGACTTGGGATTAACCGGTCTAGGGTTCTGGAGGGTTTAGGTTTGTATAGGGCTGATGGGCTTCGACCTCAGGGTATCGTTTCTTGGAAAGTCGCTCTTCGGTATGGGCTGCTAGTTCAGGGCTTGGGGTGTCGGCGACAGTGGAAGAACAGCTTGGCGAAGAACGCCTCAGCGG